>OX456527.1:123895468-124495468 GCA_949748255.1 Eustalomyia histrio
TCTGTATATACAGCCAAAAAAGTCCCTATAAAATGCGCTGTGTATTTCGCATTTTGGAGATCAGAATTGGCCGCCTAGATCGTGCGATTTAACACCATTAGATTTTTTTCTTTGGGGTTTTTTGAAGTCGATGGTTTACGCGAATAAGCCGACGACGACTCAAGCCTTAAAAGAGGAAATTGGACGCTGCATTAATGAAATACCGCAGCATTCATGCAAAACGGTCATTGAAAATTTCATTAAAAGATCGCGTGCATGCCAGCAAAGCCGCGGCGGCCATCTGCACGATATATTGTTCCATACATAACCTCATTCTGTCTACTTTACGATATAATAAAGTTTCACGATTTTTTTTTAAATATCTGTGTTTTATTTAAAATTTAAAAATTGCGTTCTTCTTGGGACACCCTTTATATATTAAACGATCTTAAATTAGAAGTTTATTAACCACAAAGCTTTGACTTTATGCTCATTGAAGTAAAAATAAAACAGGGAGTCACCGAGTTATTCGTGGTGTGTTTGTACAAATTTGGATTGATGACTAAAGGTCAAAATGAAAGTTTTTCATTCGGGTCTTAGCAAAAATGAAACTGCCAAAGAAGCAATAAAAGCATCACTACTATGGCAAAGGCATCACTTCTTTTCTAATGGTTTCATCGATGAATTTAACATTAGCGTGTCATAGGATGGAAGTATTCAAATGTAGCTACTAGCATTACTCATACTGTACTCTAAGGAAGCAAGGATAACACAATGATTAGGTATTCTGATGCATGCACTTTGTAGTATTTAGGCTTTGATGAAAATTTAATTCATAAGAATCTAAAAAAATAAGTTTAAAGAAATTTATGCATTGATATACAAATTCTCTTTATAAAAACAAATAAATAATTCTGCATAAATGAAAAAGCATTTTTGAAACATTTTTCAAAAATTTTAATGAATTTTTAGACAAATTTTAAAATATTTTTGGATAATTTAAAAACTGGCCGTACAATTTTGAAACATTTTTAGATAATTTTAAAATATTTTTGAACAGTTTTAAATAATTTTTGCACAGTTTTAAAACATTTTTGGGCAATTTGAAATAATTTTTTTAACAATTTTAAAATTATTTTGGTAAATTCTGAATTAAAACTGGAAATAGTGCAGTGTTAAATAATATACATAATGCAAAAATACAGAGATTGCGTCGTCATAAATATTTAAGGCTGAAAAAAAGCAAATGACAGGCCAGCTAGTTTCAATAAAAGGTAAAAAAAAAATCTGTTTTTCTTGATGTTTAAAAACTTTTATAAAAATTGGAAAACTGCATAAATTCTAACCCTCATGAAATTTTAAACTAAAATATAAAGTATGATTTAATAAAAACAAATTAAAAAAGTTCATCAAGTAATGAAGAGTGATTTTTTAAGATAAGCATCGGGTTTATATCCAGATCACTGCATTTGAAATATGAACACATGAATTCTTTTGGAAGTGCCTTAGAATAACACCAAAAAATCATAAAAGAATTTCAACTGAAGTTTAGGAAGCAATGAAAGAAGTTATAGTCACAGAATGACTACCATTTTTTTTTGCGGGGGTGGGTTTAAAAAAAAATTTGAAAATAATCGTAAAACCACCTTATCTTTGGATAATAAGGTTAACTAAATGTTAATAAATACAAATTATTTTGTGTTAAAATAAAGCTTGCGAAACTAGATTTATTATTTTTTCATAATTTTCTGTGTACAAAAAATTTTCAGAAATTAGAACTTTTCATAAATTAGAAGGACTTGAGGAACAAATGACTGCTTTTATTAAAAATGTCTTATCTTTCACTTAATTTATATGTGTATTTATCAATTGATCTATTTTATTATCATTTCCTCTAAAATTTTTTTTTGCAACATCAAAAGCTAATAAAATGAACATATTTTTGACACACTCAAAATTGTTTAAATTTTCCAAGGTTATTTTGAAATTAAATACTGGCGCCTGTTTACCTTAAAGGGCAAGATCACATAAATTTAATTAAGTTGAAAAACAAAACAAACTTATTTTAAGTAGTTTATATCACAGAAAAAAAAACACCATATATGTATTTAAATAAAACTATTAATGGTCATACAATAATCAATTTAAAATATTATAAATTAACTTAAGTTTTCAACGCATAAATTAAGTTAATCAAACAAAACTGTAGCAAAATTCTAGCCAAAAATTAACAAAATTATATATATGTATGTATATGGTGGTTGAAATATTATTTGAAAGGTTTATAATTTGTTAATAGCTTAAGAGTGGTTATTACTTAGTTGCAGTAAATTTAATATTTATTTGGCGTTAGAATGTTGTTAATAAAAAATTTAATATGTATAATTAATTTGCATTTTTATTAAACTGCGTGTATTGGCTAAATATTTATTTATTGAAGTTTTTGCTAAATAAGAAGTTTTTTTTTTTTATAAACCGTCTTTAAAACCAGTTTTACTTTCAATATTGGTTTAAAAAATTTATATATATTTTATAATATTTTGTAAATTTTTTTAGAGGATTTTTTTGTGTATTTTTTGTTTGTGATTGTAAAAATTACTCAAGCATTAAGTGGAACTAATGACAATCGTAACTACTATCTGTATAATGTAATGTCTCATATTCAATATTTTTTTATTTTTGTAAGTAAAACTGAAAAAAGTGAAGTAATTTAAAAAGAGATTTTATTTTGGATAAAGTATAAATTAAAGTTTGATTTAACGGTTTAATTAGTTGTTTAAAATAATTGTAAACAGTTTTTCTTTATTTTTCCTAAGGAATTTATCATACAAAAACTTGTTAATCAGTTTAAATCTGCTGCAACTGAGATATTGATCCTTCAAACAACTTCGCAGTGGGAAAATGTAATTTAAAGGATAATTAAACATGTTTTGACAAATTGCTAAAAACATTCATCTCAGGGTTCTAAAGTTTCCTAAATATTTTAAATTGAGAATTTTTTTTAAAACCTTAACATTCTCATACAAAAAAAAAATAATTAAAACTTGATACTAACTAACGGTTTAAATATATCATCTTGACATGACATATTGTGAAATTTAATATTTCAGTTTATTTGTTAAAATATTTTATCTTATGCCGAAAATAAAGAAGTGGTAGCAGCAACATCTTAATTAATCAATTATCTTAAACATGAATCATTAAATTTCTATTAACCTCAATAGGTTTTCTATGATTTTTTTTTAACAACAAAATAAACATTAATTTTCTTTGCGTTAGTTAACCCAATTATGTTGGGGCAACATTACACACTCTTTTAATTGCAATTTAATTAAATTAAATTGTAAATGTCAACTTGTGTAAAATTAAAAATAAACTTTTTTGTATCCCACTTACACTTTGGGTATCCTGAATACATATTTGTTTTATATGTACTCGCATTCCTGTCATTTTTTTTTGTTCTAGCTCGTTACTATAAATACAACCTTTAACTTTGGCATTTATGTATAACTTGTGCCAGGGATGGAAAATATGTTTTCTGTTATTGTACCAACCAGACAAACAAATTGTACTTTTTCGATCCTCGCGGTACCAACATTTTTTCCGCTTTTTTAACAATTTTATCGTATTGAGTCAGATTTGCTTAGACACTAAAAAGACTTAAAAAAATTTAAATTGACGGGGTGAAACAAAATTTATCGTTAATTTTATGTAGTCGTATAATTACCACAAAACTTTGTAAAATTTTACTCTAATTTTTATAAATGTCACACCTTTTTTTTCTATCTCTCCGCCTCCCTGGAGGGCAATTTAACCTTTTCAGGATTTGCTATTAAATTGAAAGGCATTTAATAGCTTTTTAACAATAATACACTTTTTACTTTTTTGTTTTGAGAGGTAATTTACAATCAGCTGTTCAATGTTGCCACTTCCGAATATTTTAGTACAATGTGTATGCAAACATTTGATACATTTGATGTGACACCAATTTAGAGACGGTTCAACTTAAAAGTGACTTTATTTTTTACTATAGTAGCTGAATAAATAAAAACAAGTTTTTAATTTAAAGTTACTTTTAAAAAAAGTCTACTTTATGTTATGTCGTTTTATCAAGTAATAACTTGAAAATTTTAAAAAATTTCAAATTGTACTAAATGAGCCGCGGTAGTACCACTGTACCAACCAAAGTAAAAATGTACCAAAAAAAGTACAATTGTACCATGTTTTCCATCCCTGACTTGTGCCGTTTATTTTGCACTTAATTTTAAAACAATTTCATTATATTAGTATGTACCATGAAATAAATGTATGAACTGATGGGCAAGTTGTTCGTTGTTTGAATGAATTAGTTCTTATCACTTTATTATCACTTCAACTTCAATGCACTCGTTGTTACCCATACAACCATACCCATAAATACTAAAATAAATTTATAATTTTCCCACTTTTTTTTTTTTCAATGGTATGAAGGCGTTTAGTCAGTCGTTTAGTCAATTAATTCAGCATAGTGAACAATATAACCATATGACAACAAGTGGGAGATGGATGTTTTTGAAGAAAAAAATTATGAAAATATCTCATACTCGTACAATATGTTTAAAAATAATGTGGGGGGATTTGTGTTAATATCATCATACTTTGCTTTACTTGCCACTAAGAACTCACCTGTTGCTATCAAACATGTTAGATGTGGTTGGAAGCAAACATCAAACATCAGTAGGTAAGTGGAGAAGGTAATTAAAAATTTCTTGTTAAATTAAAACTTTATTGATTTTTGTTTGATTTTTGTGTTGATTTTTCAGTTAGCAGTTCTGATTAGTTTTTGGTTTCAGATTCGTGATCAGTGTCCCAAAGTGTGTCTTTTAGTTACAAAATTTAAATTTTTTAAAATCCACATTTCTTTTCTGAAATAAAATAAGAATATTATTTTAAAACCTAGAAAAATAATATCAAGCAGTTTTATCAATATCCCTTCAGAAATATCTGTTACATATATTAAATATGGAAAAAAAAATGCAAATCTTCTAAAATTCAAGTTTTAACCTCCATTTTGTTGTAATTTAAAGAATTTCATGTATTTTATATTGTTCTGAAAAATTCCGACCAAAAACCTATGGAATTTGTAAAAACAAATGGAAAACTTGCCTAAAAGCTAAATAAGTGACAAAAAAATCACTGTTTTCTCAAAATCCGCTGAAATAAAAACGCTGACCTCGCCAAACGAAAAAAAGAATACCCACAATTTTTAATACCTTTTTTGTGCTTAATAAAAACCTTCAAGTCCAATCGTTGTTTTTTAAATTTCTTTCAATTTTTTTTTAATTAAATATTGGCGATTTGAAACCAGTATTTAATTTAACACAATTTAGCAAAACACAATTTCAAAAATACTTTTCACTCAAGTACATTTGAATTAAAAGAATACAAAAATGTTGTTGTAGTAAATGATTTCAATAAATTTTTTTAATTTGTAATCAAATTTGTTGATCAAGCGGTCTGGGATGCATTAATTGCCGAGGGAAGTTTTAATAAATTGCCAATTTTTTAACTAATTTTGGTTTTTATTGTATTATTAGAAAGATTATTTACTGCAAATTTCAATTCTTTAATAATTTTGATTCAAACTCGTTTTAAAATATAAAATTTTTTGAGAAAATCAATAAAAAAAAATCATATTTTCCCCTTGCAATTCCTTTTTCAAACTATCGGAACGATGTGACACCTCTGCCCGATGTCCGATTATCCAAATAATGAGTTTTAACACCAAATTATATCCCAATAAACAATGAAAGCTTAAAAATTCAAGTGATTTAAATATTGCTTGTATTGTGCTTTATTTTAAGTGTTTTTTTTACAGTGAAAATCAAGTTCATACAAATAAAAATAATTTGATTCATGTTTTTCGTTTATTGTCAGTAGTATTTTAAATTAAAATAAAAACATTTGTTAAAGTTTACAATTGTCCTGTGAAGATTTTTTAAAATCTTAATTTTTTCCATGCCACATTTATTTGAAGATAAACTCTGTCCTTACATTATATTTTTTTCTTTTTCAGGGAGATTCTACAAATTTCTACGCTTCAAAATAACAAAAAGTGTTAATGGACAACCCATCGGAAGTTAAAAAATCAAGATTAAATATACAAAAGTATAATTTTAAAAATGTATGTTATGTCAATAAATTGTTAATAAATTGTACTGAAACCAATCCTTACCGTGTTTTTATGGCTTTGTTTTAACTTGAAGTTAGGGCTTGAAAACAAGTGTTATTATTATGTTCTTTGAAATTGAATTGAAATGTGATGCAAGGCTTGAATTAAAGTATATTCTCACTGTAATGTTCGATTTCAATTCCAGTGTCCGTTTTGCTGGAATATGCTATTGAATTAAAGTGTAATTAAAGTATAAATCAAGGAAAAATTACTTAAATTACACTTGATTTTAGCTTTATTTCCAGAAAAAATGTTTATTGGGATGCTACTGCATTATTTGTACTGCTTATTATTTAGTACTTAGATTTTACTGGTTTATATTGGAATTTGAGGGTCCTTGGTGTATACACTTAAAAAAGTTTGTAAGTTAAAATAACTGAAAATATCATTCAAAAGAAATGATATTTCATTTGAAAACCGGCCTACTTAATTTTCATTTAAATTAAATGCCATTTGTTATTTATTTTTAAATGTTGATTAATCAACTGATATAATCAGTTATTATTTTAACTGATATAATCAGTTAAAATAAATGCCAAAATTTTACCCACCAATCCTTAAAAAATAAATGTTTTTTTCATTTATTTGAAATTATTTCCGTTTTTGTATTTTTTGTATTTTTTTTTTTTTAATATACTCGTACAATACAAAATGTATGTATGCATATGAAGCTATAAACAATTTTTGTGTGAATGTATTTGTATATGTATGTGTGTTTATGAAGTTCTTGTAAATTGTATTGAAAAATTTTGTATATATACAACCTATTTAAATAAAAAAACAAATTGATATTTTTTGAATATTTTTTTGAAACAGACAGCAAACAAAATTTAAATTTGTAATAACTGTTACGGACACAAATAAACCAAGTTTCCGTTTTGTGGGTAATTTTTTATTAAATTTCAAACAAATGAAAAAAATAAATGAAACTGAAAAAAATCGGTAAATGATAGTAAATTATTTCGAATAAATGTATAAAAAAGTTAATATAGATGTTTTTTTGAAAAATAAATGTATCTTCCTTTATTTTTAAATGGAACGGAAAACTTTTTTATTAAACTACAAATAGTTAACTACATAATATTCTGAGTGTAGGACCTCCGCATAAGGTGTCAACAAGTTTATATATTTTTAGCTACAACAAAAATATTAAAAAAAAATTAAGGTACCGGTCTGTGTTGCCTAGTACTAGAAAAGCCTTTCAAAAATTTTTAGAGGGAAAAAATTATGCGATTTTGAACTGCCATTAATTAATGTTGAAAATATTTAATATATTCTGTAGTCAGGACTACAAATTTCAATGTGCTTTAAAAAAAAACTGCATCTATTTAGTACCTTTTAATTGAAAAAATATGTTAAAATCAAAAGGGGAAAATTTTAATATCCAGTTTCTAAGAATTTTTCAATATACAATTATTTAATAAAAAAAAATCTTAGAATCTGTTATTTTCTATGCAACAAATGGACTCAAAGAAATTAAATATAAAAGTGTCAACAGAATCTTAAGGCTATTTTATGGAGAAATTTGAAATTTTTTTCCAAAAGTCCTTAGAATTTAAAAGGAAAAAATCTGTAACAATTTTCATATTGCAATAACTTTTAATAATATTGGTAATCTGAAGCTTAAGGAATCCGAAGCATTTTTCCCTAAGAAAATTCACTCGATTGTGTCAACAGAATCTTAAGGCTATTTTATGGAGAAATTTGAAATTTTTTTCCAAAAGTCCTTAGATATTAAAAGGAAAAATTTGTAACAATTTTGAAATTGCAATGACTTTTAATAATATTGGTTATCTGAAGCTTAAGAAATCCGAAGCATTTTTCCCTAAGAAAATTTACTCGATTGTGTCAACAGAATCTTAAGGCTATTTTATGGAGAAATTTGAAATTTTTTTCCAAAAGTCCTTAGATCTTAAAAGGAAAAAATTTGTAACAATTTTCAAATTGCAATGACTTTTAATAATATTGGTTATCTGAAGCTTAAGGAATCCAAAGCATTTTTCTCTAAGAAAATTCACTCAATTGTGATATTTAATAATTCCATTGAAAATAAATTTTCCCAGTTGGAAATGTCAAAATGACGTCCTCATGACGCTTAGTACATTTATAAGGCGTCATGAAAACGATTTTGGTATATTTTTAACTCCTTTCTTAAACGTGAGAGAGGGAAACAAGCATTTCTGGAAAAAAAAATATTATTAGAATTTTAACAAAAATAGTAGTCAGAGCTCAAGCACATTATGCTAATTGGTTAATTTTTTAGTTAACTTATTAATGCTCACTGTCCCCATATCAGGATAACTCCATTTTGTAAACCATATCCGAGTTTTATTCAAATCAACGTGTAAGCGGTAGGAGATACACTTGTGAAATGAATCAAAATGCAAAATGACAAAATGTTTGTTTAAACAATTCTAAGTTAAAAAAAAAAAGTTTCTAAAAAAAATAAATTAATGCGTATCTCGATTACAATTTTTGGGTAAATGTTTCTTTTACTTTATCCCACTGTTTTCACTAATCTTACAAAAAAAATATGTAAGACCCCCCTTTATCAATAGTTTTGGTATGATATCAAACAAAATACAACATGTTCGAAACTAAAAATACTAAACGAATGCCTTTAAACAAATTCACCATAAAAACTAAATGTCAGACGTATACGCGCGGTGGAGCTTTAAAGTCGTTATCACTCGCAATGTATTTAATGGTTTAAAAAACCAACGATTTCTGTTAGTTTCAGTTTAGATGAAATTACAAAAACAGCAAATAGAAAACAAAAAAAGAAAATAAATCAGAATGTGTTAATTTACAATAAATACTTCCTAACTGATATACGAGTATTGTTTTTACAGTTTATTAAAGTGAAAGAAAACAAACAAAAAAAAAAAGAGAAATTAAAAAATGCAGAAATTATAAAAAAAACCAATAGTGAAGGTAAAAGAAATTAAAAAAAAAAACAACAAAAAAAACTGAAAAATTAAAAAAAATCTTAAAAGTTTATAAAAACTTGAAAATTAAATAAAGCTATAAAAAATTATTTAAAATTAATTATTTATAACTTTTGTATGGTGGTATGCAATTAATTTAAAACTTGTAACATTTTTAATGAAATAATTAATGAAACTAATTAATTGTTTATGAAAACCTATATTTAAGCTTATTAAGTTAAATGTTGCATTGTTTGTGTTAAAATTTTATATTTGTTAATAATAGTAATGATGATGGTTGTATTTCTTTAACAAACTTAAAGAAAACAAAAAATATACAAAAAAAAGAAACTACAACAAAATTAATGATTATGATAACAATATTATATTACAAATATTGAAATATTATTAAATTATGGGATTAAATTATTAACAAAAATTTTAAAGCAGCTTACAAAAAAAAAACAAGAAAAAAACAAAGGTAAGTTATTGAAAAAATGTTTATTACAATTTATTTATTTTTACTATTTTGTGTTTATGAGAAAATTTATAATTTGGGTTTTATATACTCGTCTTGTTTTTGTTAAGTATTCATTTAACAAAATACAACAAAACATATTTAATGTCATTAAAATTCGTTCAAGGTTGTGTTATTTCAAACCAAATTTTTAAAACCAAATATATTACACTTTTTTTAGACCAAAATCTAGGTGTCTGCATAAATGGATTGTCTGGCGGGTCTCATGAAACCAAGTTGAAAAATGAAACTACTACAGTAAACAATAATTCACTTGAAAATCATAAATAACATTTTTTTTTGGTATGTAGTATAAAACGTAAGACAACTCCAAATAAACACCTGTTAATTTTAACACAAATATTTTTTACAATTATTTTCAAACAATTAAGATAATCAGTGGGGACTTAGTGTATGACAAAAAGCAAAACAACAACAAGAAAAAACTAGAGTTAACAAGGAATTTTAAATGGCAAACAATTATAATTCGCAAATAATAATTCAAAGATTTCTTCGGATAAATAAACATATAGATTTAGAAACAGTGTTGTATTTTCATATGGGAAATCTGTTGCATAAGGACTTCACTGTAATGCATACATTGAGAACTTTCCCAGCAAAAACTTTAATTACCAAATAAGTGGTTATATAATGAAAATAACATTTTTTACTACTTATAATTCGGCATCAATACTAAATAGTTATTTTTGTTTGACGAAGTATTTTTTTCAAGAAGTAAAGTTTTCGTGCGACCATTAATTTAATATAAAATTAATGTAATATGGGTAATCACCAGAGAAGACAAATTTGCTTTTTTAGCTTTCTTTTGATTTTTTTTACTCATAATTTCTTTTTTCTGCTTTTTTGTATTTTACAGTTTTGAGCTTTAAAGTAGCTTTTTCTTTAGGTTTTTAATAGTGTTTCCAATACGTTTAATTGATTAACCGATTCCTCAATTATTCGCTCTTATTTCGGTTAATGTCGAAACAAATAATTTAAAACTCAAATAATTATTCGATTAACCGGTTAAATTTTTAATATGAATTTTTCTTGTAATTTTTTTAAAACTTCCCAATTTTTTTAACATAGGCAAGAAAATCGTTGAAAACAAACATCATCTAAAATACAATCAAACTCTTTCCAAATCGACTGAATCAAAGCAAATGTTATATAGGCTTTACGATAAAATAAAATTTTATTTTCATGGCCAAAAAATTGAATTAGAGCTTTCAACCTCCCCGTATACATCCATTTCAAGTTGACAATAGATCTCATCAGAATGCGAAGTTTTAGAAAAGCCTCTAAGCAGAGCTTTACCAAAAAACCTATTAAAATATATATTTATCTCCTTAGCAATGGAAACACGTGACTAAATATATTTCTAACAAGCACTATGACGTTACTTATGTTATAAAATAATAATTAGAATTGCTTTAAATTCGAAAACTCTATTTTCTAAAAAAAAACAGTTTCATTTAAAATGTATAAAAACTAAAAAATAACATGTAATTAATTTGGTTAGTCAAAAGTATTTAAGAAATCGCTTATTCTTAATTGCGAGGACTTGGCAGGAATATGTGTGATTTTTATATCTTTTCTAATAGGTAACCACTTTAACTCCAAAGCTTAAACCGCATAGTGAAAGAGTCAGGGAACAGTGACAGTTCTGTCAAACCTTGTTTGTGAATTATGCAAAAACTCTTCATACCATATTTTTAAGAATTTATTATTAAATTTTTTTGAAGGCAGCTCTTGTTTATTAAGGATTTTTTTTTTATTCTGGTCAGTGAAAATAAAAACCAACTTTATCGACAAAATGTCCCACTACGGTTAAACACTTTTCGAACTTCCCTCGTACTTATATGAAATGCAACACTGCTTTTGAACAAGCTCCCTCATTTACCTTGCGTTTAACAGCTGTTCAAAACACACACAACCTCGTGGCTTTTTTTAAAAATGGAAAAAAGTTAATTTCAAGTGCTCATTAACATTATTTTTTGCGAAAAAAAACCGTCAATCAAACCAAGGAAAAGCTTGACAAATACTATGGGGACTCTGCACCATCGATTTCAATGGTAAAAAAGTGGTTTACTGACATTCGTTGTGGCCTTACGAACACGGAAGATTCCGAACGTTCTGAACGCCCAGTTGAGGTCTCTACACCCAAAACAATTTAAAAAATTGGCCGATCGGAGGTTGAATGTGCGATAGATTGTGGAAAACATAGGCATCTCACATGGCTCAGTGGTTTCAATTTTGTACGATCACTTGGGTATGAGAAAGCTTTCCGCAAGATGGCTGCCGCGTTTGCTCACAATCGACCACCAACGGAATCGTGTGACAGCTTAGTTTCCATGGCAAAAATCAATGAAGTAGACTATGAATTGCCCATTCATTCACCTTATTCTCTGGATTTAGTCCCGAGTGACTATTTCCTATTTTCTAACCTAAAGAAATGGCTCGGTGGAAAGAGATTTAGCTCCAACGATTAAATTATTGAAAAATCTTGCTGTTAAACGCAAAGTAAATGACGGAACTTTCGCAAAATTTGACATTAGTCTATTAACAGGTCGTACTTGATGAAAGCATTGTTGCATTTCACATAACTTTCGTACACTACGTTTTTAAGGGTTTACTTTCACAACACTTTGACATTATCTTTTTGACGAGTCGTCAGATTCCTCTGAAAAAAAACCAAGTTTATAAGGCACGATTCTTAAAAAAAAATCACAGAATGCTTTGAATAGTTCTTAACAAACACTTTATAAACCAATGCCATAGACTTAACTTGATATTTCTATTAATCGACCCGAATAACCGATTAACTAATTTTCTTAATTTTTCAAATAATGACCTAACCGATTTACCGGCAGTGTAGAATAATTGAAAACACTAGACTCTAAGGACTATTAAAAAAAAATCCTACGAATGTTCTTAGAATCTAAAAATTTTTCTATTAGAAAAAGTTTATATAATCTGTGTTTTTTTATATTATAAAGTCTTTTTAAAAGTTTTATTAAAGAATTTTTTTTCCAAATTTATAAAATCAAAAAAGTTTTCATGGAAAAATCATTAAATTTTTTCTTTAGTTAAAACAGTTTTTAAAGAAATATTGTTAAATTTAAAGAAATTTTACATAGTTTTGAATCATAATATAACTGTAGGGACCATATTATTGTAAAATTATGATTATTTTATTATCATATGTATAATAACTATATTATAGTACGAATATGGTTGGCACAATCATAATCCCAAAAATGTATGATGCTCAAATTTGTGCCTAAATTTGAGATCTAATTTGATCTGGTACAATCGGATCTGATGAAATCTAAGATGTGCACTGTTTTTACACGGGTACTTACAAAAATTTAAAAAAATGAGCACCGAATTATATGACATATACCGTAGATCTACTCATTATTTTATGGTTTAAAATAATGCACAAGCTAAGAAATATCATTGTATCAAATACGTATGAAAATATCCAATTAACGTTTTTGCACTGGGTTATTTGTTCAAAACAATTAAAGCTTCTTTTCATGTAGGTATGTTACAATAACGATTAAATCTAATCATTTGACAAAAACCCTAATGTTTCTATTTAAAATTGGTTAAAATAAGTAACAAACGTTTTATTTGTCTTTATTTATTTTTTTGTATATTTGTCACAACAGCATCATAAAATTCTAAAGAAAATTTATTTAAATGACTCCATTTTCTAAATAAGAGCAGCCACAACAACAATAACAACAACAACAACAAGATAGAAAGGCGACTAAATTAACATCATAATGCATCCATCACGTGCATTAAACATTGAAAAAAAAATAAAATAAAGAAAGAAATAACAACAATTTATGTTTGTTCTTGTCTCCCCATCTTACAAACAAGTAGAGGAGTAAAAAGGCATTATACTCGTATGATTGGAGTTGGCCAACATAGAAAACAAAACAAATATAAGACCCCATTTAAGAAAGAATGACAAGTAAAGCTTAAGTAGCTTTAAGATATTTCAAATATCAACAACAACAACAACAACAATATCGTCATCAACATTGACAACAACAATAATAACGATCATATATTTTAAAGAAAAGTGTCATAATTTTGAAGCCTACAGACCCAACACTCACTAACAACACCACCAATATATCTTTGAACAAATTCTTAATAATAAAAAACAAAATACAAAAAAAAAGATAAATACTACACAACTTTAACAAATAACCATAACAGTACCAACAAAAACAATAAAAAAACATTAATATTATCATAACATATTTACAGCAGTAAAGTTTATGTTCAAAACTCTGTGTCAGAAACGGCAACAAAAAAAAACCAACAAATACAAAAATAGATATAAAAACAACATATAACCATAACCAAAATGCGGTCAACAAACTTGTTAAGTTGCAACACGCGCTTTTTCATAAATTGTTCATAAAAAATAAAATTTAACAAAAAAAAAAGCTCTCTAAATATTTAAACAGATGCACTTCTATGTATATAGCATTTGAAAATTATACATTTCTAAACAAATATTAGACAGTGATGCCAGATTAAAAATTTATTTTTATTTTAAACGACAAAAATACATTTTTCTTATTTCGATCTACCTCCTAGTGGAAGAATATATCTGAATAAGGCTTAAAATGACTTAAAAAAACATAAATAATTCATATGAATATGGTTCTTAAATGTAAAATAGACCTATAAATCATGAATCCAAATATCGGACCCCTTAGTCTGATATAAGACTTACATAAATCCCCATCCACACAATAGCTGTGTTTATGCGGGAAGCTATCAACGTCTTATGTCAAATTTATATGAAAATGATGTGAGTCAACTTTGATAGCTTGCCGCATAAGCACAGCTTATACATATTTGTTTTCGGCCCAGCCGAATTTGGATTTTAGTTAAAATTTTACTTGAGGTAGGCTATCATATAGTCGACATGCCCGACAAAAATTTTTTCATATGTATTTTGGCAAGTACAGGGTGTCCGCCGGGAAGGTATACTACTTCGTTTTGCCGCCATTTTGGTTAACATTAGTCTTGACAGTTCATATTTGGCAGTCGTGAAGTTGACACGTGGCAAATTTATTATGGAAAAATATTCGATAAACTAACGTATTTTAATCGTTAAAACATTTTATCAAAATCAATCATCGATTTTCATGAAAAAATCATAATGAGTGACGAAGCACATTTTCATTTGAATGGATATGTGAATAAACAGAATAGTCGGTTCTGGGCAATAGAAAACCCTCAAATTATTCATCAGTCACCTTTGCATCCATTAAAAGTGACAGTCTGGTGTGCAATTTGGTCAGGAGGAATCATTGGACCTTTCTTCTTTGAAAATGAAAACGGCGTAACGGTAACTGTGAATGGGGAGCGATATCATGATATGATTGAAAACTTTTTTAACGCCACAACTGCATGCTTTGGGCTTGATTAACATTTGGTATCAACAAGATGGTGAAGCCATGATTACAATGGAATTACTGCGAAACCTCTTTCGACAACAAGTTATTTCAAGAAATGGTGATGTTGATTGGCCTCCACGGTCGCCTGATTTGACTGCTCCGGACTTCTTTTTGTGAGGATATCTAAAAAGCAAGGTTTATGCAAACAAACCACAAATGCTTGAGCAACTCAAACAAAATATTCGTGATGAAATTAATGAAATACCGCGTGAAATATGTGAAAATATAATGAAAAAGGGCTCGCATTTGTGACGCTAACAGAGGCGGACATTTATCTTATATTGTATTCCATACATAATTGCCAACATTAAATAAAACATTTATTTATAAAATCCATTCTCTTTCATTTAATCAAAAGTTATAAACAAACAAAGTAGTATACCTTCCCGGTGGACACCCTGTAAAACTAGCAAAAGCCAAAAACTAGATTGTTTTGTGTTAATATAGCGTAACAGAAAATTTTGTACAAATTTGCTTTAAACTTGTTGGTTTCAACAAATTATAAATTGCCTTTTCCGTGAAAAAATTTCACTCGAAAGTGAACAATTTTTATAGCACAACACCACTTGTGGTTAAGGCATGAGTTTGTGTTGATGTTTGTAACAACAAAACAATACTGGACCTAAATCCCAATTAAAATGGAATGATCCTTTTTTATATGCGAACATTCTTAAAAATCTTTTAATATGAATATTTGACGCCAAAAAGAAAGAAATTTTGATTAATATGGCAACGCTGAAAGATCGTTTAAAAATTATAAGTAATAAAAAAAATTGTTTTTTTTTTAATTTTTAGTGCAACCCAAAGACAAATACAATGAAAACATTAAATCAATGTGTATAGGAGACTCTATTATATTACTGAATTTTTTTCCATTTCATTTTTATGACGGCCAAGTCATAAACTTACAAATTTACATTTAATACCTTAAGTCAATATATACATTTATGTTTGTAGCACGTGGGTGAGATGGTTATAATTGTAATGATGATGATCTTAAGAAGAATAATAAATGCATTTACCCAGCATGGCTAAATGACTCAGCTTTTCAAGAATTAAATTTATTTTTTAGTAGTTTTTCTTTTTGTCTACTTTAAAGCTAAATAATAAAATTATCACAAATTCTGTTAAACATTAAACAGTTACTAAATTTTGTGTAAAAAAATTTACATTTAAAATTAGAACAAAACGTGACATGTTTTTATTGGTATAGTTAATATATTTTATAATTTTTGTTAAAGCGGCTAAGGCCCAGTATAAAAGTTGGCATTTAGTAAGAAAATTGTTGTTAACTTAATTTTACTTAAGTAACACTGCAGAGTCTTAACGAAAATTCGTTCTTACAGCTCTAAGAATTTAAATTTTATATATATTAAGAACAACAACAAATGTACCAGTTGAAGTCCCTGTTAGTAGCTAACTGAACATTGTGAGAATAGACTGACTAGGAGAAGGAAATTAAAATTATAAATGCGTAACAAATCACTTGTTTTTAGATCCTTAAAAGCGAGTTTGAAAGTACTTCTCAGTAATTCCTCACATTTTGAAAGGGTACACCACATTACACCCAATTTCCACTCAAAAATTATTCTAGTAAAAGTATGAGTAACCGCTTAATCGGACATTAATCAAGAATATTAAATTATATGTTAAACTGTTTAATTAATAGCACTATGTTAGAATTTGACACATTTTTTTTAACAAGCTGGGCACCCTACTGGCAAAGCTTATTTTAGTACGCTGAATTTAATGGTGCTAGTCGTTTTTCGATGTTAGCACTCGTATTCGCGATGTGCGCGGTTAAAAACTTCAATAGTAAAGTACCATATTTCTTTTAGTTTTGCGATCATTTTTAAATTTAAATCAATCCAAATTGTTAAATATAAATTTTCACTACTTTTTTCACGATATTTTTTTTTTTGTTTTTGAAAGAATTTTTTTTCTTAACTCAATATTTTTCTAAACCTTACTAAATATAAAGGGTGGTAAAATTTTAAGGGCCTATGTTGATTTTGAATAAAACACAAATTATTTAGGAAATTATTGTCATTTCTTTTTATTATGATAACATGTTATGGTTCAATTATGTATGGAACAAAATATCGGCCAAATGGCCGCCGCGACCTCGGCAGCACACCTCTATCCGATGGTTCAAATTTTCGATGACGCTGAGGCATAATTGAGGTTCTATGCCGTTAATGTGCCGAATTATCTCATCCTTTAGCTCTTGAATTGTTTCTGGCTTATCGACGTACACCTTTTCTTTCAAATAACCCCAAAGAAAGAAGTCCAACGGTGTCAAATCACATGATATTGGCGGAAAATCGACATCGCCACCACGTGAGTTAACACGTCAATTGAATTGGTCGTGCAAAAGAGCTATTGTTTCGTTAGCTGTGTGGCAAGTGGCACCGTCCTGTTGAAACCACATTTCGTTCGTTATCATCTCGCGATAGCGAACACCATTCACGGTAAATGCTTGGCCGACCTCATGACTTACTATCGCGAACAACAGCAATGTTTTCCGCAGAACGAACTGGGCGAGCATGCACAGATGTTTTCACAGACCCGGTTTGCTGAAATTTGCCCTCAATTCTCCCGATTGTGGAAATATGTGGTCGATTATGCTAACCAAAAAAAATCACGAAGTGCACGAAATGCATTTTGATTTGAACGCCCATTTTTATAATAAGCCTGAATAACTTTAACGCGTTGCTCGATTGTGTATCTTTCCATGGTTCAAATTGAGTTAGTCGGAAATTGAGAAATGTCAAATGAAATGCAGAAAAAAACTTGACGTTTAGGTGTGTGAACCACACAACATCGGCCCTTAAAATTTAACCACCCTTTATATAAAATAACATAACATTGTTGTTTTCTTTTTGCAAAAAAAATGTTTTTATGAAATTTTTTTTATTGATTTTTTTATATATATAAATTTTATGAAAATGTGCGGAAAACGAAGAAAACAGAAGTTTTGTGCTTAAGCATCAATATAATTTTTTTTTACCTTTGCGAATACGAGCGCTAAGTTTTAAAAACAGCTATCACTATTGAATTCAGCGCACTCGAATCAGCTTTACCAGTAGTGTGCCCAGCTTGTTAAAATTTGCGACTAGCGCCGTGTAGTTAATCCAACTCTGTAATTCATTTTATTAAGAGCCAATTTGTACGATGCAATTGATTGCGTGCAATTTTCTTAATTCCCTTTTATGATGACAAAAACATGAACGAAAAACGAAAACCTTGCCCTTTTTTGTTACCCCGCTTGCTTTTCTACCCCGTTCGCCAACAAACAAAAATTGCACGCAATAATTGCATGCAATAAAGTCACCGTCTAAATTGCCTCTAATTGTGTACTACTCTTTGTGTTGTTACAATGAAGGTAGGCAACACTAAAAATTAAACACAAAGTTAGATAAAAATTTGTCTTTTAAGATGCAACCGCAAAAATATTTTTTCGCTGTTGACAAATTTTAAACTAACGCAAGAGCGATATTGGCACCACCTTGGTTTTCTAAACGGACAAAGTTAATTTTTTACTGTGAAGTTAAATTTGTAACTATCAAAAAATGCATATCTAACTTTGATTAACTTTAATCAAGTAGATCAATTTAGCTGTCTAAACGAGCTATTACACTCAAAGTGATTTTTTCTCTTAAAATGTAGCCAACAATTAAATTCAAATTTTATATAATAAACAATGACAAATGTGTTAGTTATGTGTCCCAGCTAGAACTTATGTGTTTTAAAAGAAACTTTTTTAAAATATAACATCAATCCTTCATTTCACTTAAGCTGTAAAAACTTTAAAATTTTATTTATAATTTCTGAAATGGTCTTTGCCCTTAAGCTATTAATTTTAGTTTAATTTTTTTAAAACTGTATTAAATTACATTCTTTTTTTTGTTTTTTTTTTTTTTGCTGTAACTAAATTTTTCCACTTTGTAGTTGACACTGTTTCTGTGTTAAATCACTTTTTAAGGTTGCAAGAATCTCATTAAAGACAAGTTCAGAGTCATGTCAAAATTTGTCATGAACTAAAAGTTATACAAGTGTTTTTTTTTTTGTTAGCCATGGTAATTTAATGTTATTTTGTTAAGACTCTGTAGTGTTAACAACAAGTGTTTTCTACTGTAGTTTGTAACAAGTCAAAAACATTATTGTGGTTTAAAGTAGAGGCAAAATAAAAGTAAAGACAAAAAAAAACTTGAACTCCTACTTAATAATGCTGTAAACTTGTTTGATAAATTATACTTAATGTTGACATAATTTGTTAAAAATTAGAATATTTTAAAAATAAAACAAAATACAGTTAGTTGATATAATTTGTTTAAACATAACAGAAACAAAAAAAATAAAATTAAGAGCAGACTTTTTTTATATCTTTTTTATTTAAGATTTCTAAGGGCCGATTTCTGATTAAAATTTAAGCAACAGTTAGATTAAATGGGAGCCCGCCAGCTGCGAGTTTAACTCGAAGAACAAACAGGTCCTTTGCAATTCACTGAGCCATCCCCACATCAATTTGAGAAAACCAACTCCTTAAACACACGAGATTTCTTCAAAAGACAGTCTGTCAGGCCATCGAAGAACCTGCTTTCCCAATAACTGTGTCGTCGCTCTCTCAGTCCCGGGCACCCGCAAAGCATATGCTGCATTGTCTCCTCCTCCTTCTCTTCCTGAACCCCTCAGTCCCTATAGTATTCTGCACGGAAATGACCCTAGCTCACAATTACTCGGCCTATCGGGATTTCTTCAAGCATACCGATCGACCACTTACCAAACCCAGAGGAGTATTCGTTCGCCTTGGGTCTGAGATACCTTACAATCGGTCAAGACTGACCACCTTGCCCTCGTCTGTATAGCACGCCCAACAGTTATTTGTCTACTACAATAATATTCAACAAATATTAAATACACGGGAATGCATCAATCGTTATCGTAGAAGAATTTATGCCACAGGCCAGCTACAGGGTTAACTAAAAAAATTACTTCTTTAGTGAGTCAGCCGATATAAGAACATATTTTAAATTAAAAATTTAAAGCCTACGATGTTTGCTTCTTTTCCCCTTTTAATCCCCTTTTTCCCCGTTTTGTATTACATTTTGCAGGCAAACATTTTTAAAATGCTTAAACTTTTCTAATAATTTAAAACCACTTACTTTTATTTTGCAAATATTCTTCTTCAATCTATTAGATTATCTCATAAACCATCTTAAAGCAATTCATTAAAATTTAATTAATTGAATACATGTTTAATAAAGCAAAAAACTAAATAGGTACCTACATAAGTATTCCATACAGTATCTAACAAGGAAACATTGTTGATGGGTTTCCCCGAGTGCAATGAAATTTATGACAAGAAATGAAAAGACACTTATTACCTTAGCGATCCAATCTCTCGATTGAAGGTTTGAAAGTTATGGCAAAAATTATCTCATTATCTGAAATTTAGGAAATTCAGATTTATTGGTACACTGCGTTAAAATACGTACAAGAGAAAACAAACATTTCTATTCCCAAACATTACTATTTACAATATACGCATTACATCGGGTGAAAAATTCGTTGACACATAGGTGGCGCCACTAAAAAAAACCATATGATTTTATGGAACCACCAACCTTCAGATGATACCTGCCAAAATTTAATGACAATTCTTTTATTAGTGAACAGGTTACAGCTGCTTTAGTGATGCTACTTTTGCGTTTTGAAAAACAATGGATTTAAAGCAATTTCGTGCTTTTTAATGGGAAAAAATCACCGTTCAAGCCAAAGTTCAAGCTTGATAAGCGTTAATCGGACTCTGCTCCATTGACACAAATGGTGCACACCGATGACGCTGGTTGCCCAAATAGATGGTGATACCGTAAAACACCAAAAAAGTTTAAAAAATCGTTTTGGATCGTAAAGTGAAATTGCAGGTGATAGCTGATACCTTCAAGATATCAAAGGAACATGTCGGCTTTATTTTGCATGAACATTTGCCCATGAGAAAGCTGTTTTCGAAATGGGTGCCGCGTTTGAACCAAAAACAACAAATTGCACGAATTGCACTTAAAATTGCTTCCGCACCCAACGTATTAGCGATATTTGGCTCCCAGCGATTTTTACCTGTTTTCAGACCGCAGAAAAATGCTTGTTGGAAAGAGATTTAGTTCGAATGAAGAGGTAATTGCCGAAACCAAAGATAAATCATTTTTTAAAAAAATATATTGAAATGTAAGAAAGGCGTTACAGTGATTGTATCGCTCTTGAAGGAGAATATGTTGATGAATAAAGTCCAAACAAAAATTTTGTTTTGCTTTATTTATTAAACTACGGATTTTAACCCGATGTTTTATGTGAAAAAAGCTCTTTGAAAGAAGTCGCATTTTTTTATACAAAGAAACCACTCATTAAATTCTTCCTACTACTAATTAATGTGTTGCTTTATTTGCAAAGTGAGCAGAGAGATAGATGAATGGTGGTAAAAAATATGAAGAGGGCTTCAAATATGGTAACAGCCAAACGATTTCAAATATTGAAAAAAAAAAAAACTTAGATACCCCCTCAATTAAATTGGATCTACATTATACAAACAATTTTAATTAAACCAACTAAAAATCACTATACAAAGCGCCAGTTAATCCATCTTTTATCCAAACAAATTCACTGGATATCCAATTTTTCTATATTTTCTATAAAATAAAGTGCAAGAAACCAAAAAAAAAATGATAAATGGGGACAACCCCAAAATATGGTGTGGGCCGCTGAAAAAACTGCGTGTCTTTTATTTTCTTCTCCTCAATAACATATCCAAATTTTATTGCAATCAGGTCAGGAGGGGAACCCAACAATCGTGCTTCCTTGTAAATAGATATAAATGAGGATATACTTATTAATGTTCCAAAACTGTTCTTTTGCAACAATGTGAAAGTCAAAATGCCGCCAAAAGCATCAACGTGAGTCTCATCATCATCATCATCACCATTGGCAGTAAGTTCATCATACAAACAATATTCGTTGGCTAGACAAGCGTTTATCTTAAGAATGTAAATATATCTTAAGAAAATAAACATGTTTTTTTACACAATAGATACGGTAGTATCTTTTTTTTTCTATATGAAAAAAAAATGTTATAATTTTCCAACATTTTAACTGTTAATTTTAAATAAAATTTAAAGAATAACATAAAACAAGTAGTTTACACCATCCCACCCAGGTTGGCATCCATGATCAAATCCCATATATTGTAAAATAAGGGGCAAACATAAAATACTCATGTTTCGCAAGTAGATGGCGAATTAATATTTTAATATTGCAAATAAAAAATTAAATTTTGTAGGATGGTGTTATAATACTTAAGTAAGAAAAGTAGTGGAAAAACTAAGAATGGTACTTTTTTTCTATTTGATTTGGCATTAGTAGCGGTTTTTCTTTCTACATATTATGATAATAACAATTCTTCATCATCATCATCATCTTATTCTTATGATATGAAAAGCTGATTTTTTAATGTGGTTGATGTCTTTAGTTGGAGCGGAAAACACCTGTTATTTGCCACTGTCATTTTGGCTAAGATTATGTTAAAAAAATAAACAAAAAGTCTAAGCTTTTGTTTTTAGTTTCGAGTGTTTTAAAGCAGTAGCTTAAGACTAACACCCTCCTGGGGTACATGTTGTGTATTTGATGTTGTTGTCATCATTGTCGCTGTTACTGTTTTGCCACATTCAGTTGAATGCCTGGTTTTGTGCCGCCACAGGATGTTGATGTTGATGATGATGATGACGATGAAGATGATGGTGGTGGTGGAGATGTTGATGATACTGACTCGATGTTGTTATTGTTGTTGTCTCTCTGTTGTAAATACTATGGTTAAATGTGGGTTTTCAAAAACATGTAATCAAGCGTGAAATGTTACGTTTGTAACGCTTCAATGTACAGCAATGTTTAAGCTACAAATTACTATGATTTTAATACACATTTAATAAAAACAGATTAATTTTAGCATTTTCACAATTTAACAAAGATCCGATCCATTCATAAACATATACAAGTATATCTTTAACATGGATAAATTTGTATACATACGAGTATACGCACATATAAAGGGTTTCAAAAGTTATTCAGGCGTTTAGGTATTCAGTTGACACATTATAGATAGATTTATTACAAAAGGTAACAAACTATTTATAAAGAAATTTCATGGCGAATTGGAGCAATCAGGCCAACAATAAATATCTAATGATGCGCTACAAATATTTTATATATATGTATGTAGATTTATATTTAATTTAACTTTAGTTTAAATAATGAATTCCACAATACTATTGTAAAGAAAAAACTAATGATTATTTCAAGAGCATCAATCAATAAATTTGAAAGTTACCCAGCAAAAACATGGTATCAACTATTTACCTGGCTATTTACTCGCTTAATTACTTTTGTTAGCGATGTCCAAAAAGTAATGGGTACTCATTTTTTTTTTTGGATGTTCATAAGCGAGAGGGTAATGACCACCCATTACTTTGTGTTTTTTGTAAGCTAGGAGATAATGACCACTCATTACTTTTGGGATATCGCGAACAAAAGTAATTAAGCGAGTAAATAGCCAGGTAAGTATTTGATGCCATGGTTTTGCTGGGTATTGTAAAGAAAAAACTAATGAGAATTGTGAAAGAAAAAATTGAGTAGAAAACAGAAATTTCAGCCTATTTTAAGTTTTTCACATGCTCCTCGAATGTTTATTTAAAATCAAGCGGGGACACATCGGCTGAAAAATTCTTAGGATGACACATAGGTGGCGCCACTTATGTAAAATCCATATGATTTTTTTGGAACTACCGACCTTCAGATGTTACCTGTCAAAATTTAATGGCAATTCGTTCATTAGTAAACAAGTTACAGCTGTTTTAGTGAAGCTACTTGTGCGATTTGGAAAACAATGGATTCAAAGCAATTTCGTGTGTTGATTTATCAATGGCTTTTTAATGGGAAAAAACAACGTTAAACCCAAAGCTTTATCGAAACAAATGGTAGTCTCAGTGGTTTGCTGACTTTAAACGAACGAACGGTTTGGTCGATAGTGATACCGAAAAACATCAAAAAAGTTCACGAAATCGTTTTTGCAGACCGTAAAGTGAAGTTGCAGGAGATAGCTGATACTTAAAAGATATCTAAGGAACGTGACGGCTTTATTTTGCATGAACATTTGTCCATTAGAAAGCTGTTTTCGAAATGGGTGACGCGGTTGCTCTTCACTAAGACAATGCGCCGTGTCCAAGTCGTTGGCTACCATGGCCAAATTGCACGAATTACATTTCAACTGCTTCCGCACCCAGCGTTTTCGAAAGATTTGGCTCCCAGCGATTTTTACCTGATTTCAGACCTCAAAAAAATGCTCGCTGTAAAGAGATTTAATTCAAATGTAGAGATGATTGCCGAAACAGAGGCCTATTTCAATGCCGAATATAAATAAAAAAGAGGTGTCGAAATGTTAGAAAGTCGTTGGAGTGATTATATCACTCTTCAAGGAGACTATGCTGATATAAAGTCGAATTTTGCCAAAAAAAAAAAAATTGTTTTATTGGTTATTCTACGAACTTTTCAGCCGATGTGTTGCAACGGTTAATTGTTAAAAATTTCAAAACTTTCTTTCGAACGCCTTAATCGACTCAAAGTACAAAAAGTATCGTAGAAAGTTAACAAATATGTACATTTAGGTGTTAATAACAATTAAAATATTTTAAAAATTTATTTATGCATAAAAATACTACAACTAAATTAGGACAATTTAAAGAATATGAAAAAAAAATACACACAACACCCATAAAACACCTCAAAAATATTACTTCTCTTCGTCATAGGGATAATCTGGTATAGTAAAATTAAATACCATTTCACCCGACATGGCCACCTGAAATATCAAGCAATAAACGGAAATATAAGAAAAAAAACTTTCCTTTCATATTATTTGTGAGATCACTTACAAATATTACAGAAACAATAAAGGATCCTATACCACTAAATAATACCATATTATAACGATTCTGTTTACGTGAATAATCCTCTTTCCAGCTTCCTTGTGGTACGGGCACATCATTAAATGTGGCATGTTCTCCACCGTCTTTAAATTTTGATTTATAGCGTGTTGGTATAAAAGCTGGAATACGACGATATAAATCGCTATTTTTTAGAACTAATTTAATGCAAACTTACTTGACTGATTTATAGATCTTCCTTGTCGTCGTATTAAATTTAAGGCAAACATTTTATATTTGATAGAAAAAACAATTCTACGAAATTATTTTAAAAATTTGAATTATTTTGACATAAATAAAAAGAAATATTTTAAATTTTATGTCAAAAATTTAAGGTGCTTTTTGATTGATTTTCAATTGAATAACCCAGCAAATAATATCAAAGCAATTTTTTGTTCTCATAATACACTAAAAAGAACAATTGGAAAATATTGGCGGAACGGAAGTTAATTTCTGCGAAACTCGAAAAATTGGAAAACATTTTAATCGATTTTTTTTTTTTCATTTTACAGTTAATTTAGTTGGTTTGTAAACGATATAAAAAATAATATTTTTTGTTAAAATAAATATTTTTTATATTTATATTTTTTTGAAAAAAATTTTTCTTATTTCAAGAAAATATATGGATAAAGTTAGAAGTTGTAACCAATTATGTAAACGAAATAAATTTAATAATATTAGGGACTATAAGGCTATGACATAATCACATGTAGACGTCCCCTAACACGTAATTTTTGAAATTCCTATGGGAAAAGCCTCCTCAGTGCCAGCTACCCAAATGCCCATGGCTAGATAACGTACTTTTTTAAATTCTCTCCAGGAACGTGGTAAAAATAAGGGCTCAAAAGAAGGAAAGCCTCTGCCTTAACGGTCTACCCAAAGCTGTTTGGAATTTAAAATATGTGTTTTATGAAGTATAAGCTAATTCACTGTTAAGGTAATTTTCAGAATTTTCTGCAGTTTGGAAAGTGGTTAAAGTGGCTGTCGAAACGGGGAAATCCTTCCCCTTGGCGGCCTACTCAAACCGCTTTGCCTAGAAATCTAAAATTTCAAATATGTCTTCCATAGATTATGGGCAATTTTGCGGGTAAGATACTTTTATGAAAATGGAAGTTCAAAAGGGGAAAAGTATCCCCTATAACGGCCTGTCCAAACTGCTTTGGCTAGAAACTTGGAAAACTTACTGATAAAGTAGTTTTTACAATTTTTGTCAGGCACGTGGCAAAAAATAGAAGATTCGAAACGGAAGAAGTCTCACTCTTAACGGCTTGCTAGAAACCTAAAGTTCGAAGAACGTCTAAGTTCAAACAATAAAATTGGTAATTAAAACGAAATGGAACGGGAAACTAGGGAAATTGAAACACTAAATGATCCAGAATGGAAAGAGGAACAAGTAGAATTGATACACTAGGAAACAAATAGGATCAAAATGAAACCGGTTTAATTCCGAAACTACTTAACTATTTTGATCAATTGACACATAAACTAACCTCTGACGGGACCTTGGATGGAACGAAACTGCAGCAGTGTGGTAATTCCCTTGTGTCTGTTTAATTTTTCAATAAAAATGGGTTGTTCTTCTTCTTTAGTAATTAATTGTAATATTGAATATAATTGTCTATATTACGGTTACATGGTAATTTTTGACCTTACTTCTTAACCCCCAAACAAGAGATTGAGAAATATGTGTTGCTTACTTTGTTTCTCCTCTATCACATATCTGAATTTCATTAAGATTGTAGGGATCCCATCGGGATACTTTTCTTCTTCCAAAATTTCGATCCGAAAATTTTTTGTTTGTAAGATCCAGGGGGACCAAGCTTGATTTTTTTGTGTACAACTTGCATTTAATTTAATTGTCTAATAAAATAATATTAAAGAAAGAAAAGTATTACAAAATCAACCACTTTTCTTTTTTTATGTCAAATTCTATTGACGTTTAAAATGATTCTGATAAAACTATTATGTTTTCAACTAATCTATCAAAATTAGTTAAAACTAAAGCTTAGCTGCTGAAATTTGCTTAAATTTTAGAGCATTTTGGCTTTAAGCATCGACCCATCCCACTGGGAGATATTTGGTTTTATAAACAAAAAAAAAATTAAGATGAGGTTGAACAAATCCATATAATTATTTTAATTTCCACTTAAATTGTTGCAGTATGAACTTTGTGATAGTGATTTTATTTTTTTTTTTTTCTGAGTGCAAAATAACAGTTAGGAGTATAAAAATATTCCCTAAACATAACAAATTTGTCTCAATCAAAATTTTTCTTTACATACTTAATCCCTACATAAATGTATAGCATTTAAAATGTTACCTTCAAGGTATACCACAAATTTCCGTTGGTATTTTAACGATCTGTATATAATATGTTCAAAGTATTTTTACAGGTTGGTTGAAAAGTTCCTGCGCTCACCAAGAGATGGCACTGCTAGCTCCAATCTTTTTTTTCTCCAGTTGGTATAATTGTCCTGAGAACACATGCAAAGTTACAAGTCATTCTGTCAATTCTTACTTTGTTTACAAGCCATTTGAAGTTGACGTGTCTTTGATTTTTTTTAATATGGAAAAAATTGAATATCGTGCAGTCATTAGATCTTTTGTTTTGAAGGGTTTAAAAACAAAGGAAATTTATGAACAATTGTTAGAAGTGTATAAGGAGTCCTCTCCTTCAAAACGCACCGTTGAATTTTGGGCTGGTGAATTTAAACGTGGTCGTACCAGCCTTAAAAACGATCCACGCGAAGGACGACCAAAAACTGCAACCACAGCAGAAATCATTGAGCAGGTACATAATATGGTTAGTGAAGATCCAAGTTTGACTAAGCGTGAAATTGCTAAAGACGAACGAGTACTCCATATTTTACATGTAGAATTACGTATAAAAAAAACTGTTTGGAAAGTTAGTGCCGCACACATTAACAATTCAACAAAAACTGGATCGAAAACAAATTTCTCAGCGTAATTTGGAGCGTTTTAAGCCGAATAAAACAGACTTCTTGCGTCGTTTTATAACTATCGATGAGACTTGGATCTCCCACCATGATCCTAAATTGAAACAAGAACGTTTACAGTGGAATGAAGCTGGTTGTTCAGCTCCAAAGCAGGTGAAGTCACAACGATCAGCAAAGAAGGTTATGGCATCAGTTTTTTGGGATGCAAAAGGAATTTTGTTGATTGATTATCTTCAGAAAGGTAAAACAATCAACTCTGAATATTATTGCAGCCTTTTGGATCAGCTGGATGAAAAAATTTGTGAGAAAAGACCTGGTTTAAAGAAGAAAAAATCATTTTTCATCAAGACAATGCACCTGCTCACAAAAGTGTTTTGACGATGGCTAAATTCAAAGAATTAAAGTACGAATTGCTTGAACATCCACCGTATTCACCAGATTTGGCTCCCAGTGACTACTATCTCTTCAGAAATCTCAAACAATTCCTTCGTGGAAAGCATTTTTCGTCAAATGAAGAGGCCATAGCAGCCGTAGACGGTTATTTTGCAGAGCTTCCGGAAAACCATTATTAGGATGGGATAAAATTATTGGAAGATCATTGCAACAAGTGTATTGAGCTTCTAGGAGATTATATTGAATAAAAAAAATATATTTCGTAACAAAAACAGTATTCTTTCATTTCGAGCGCAGGAACTTTTTAACCAACCTGTAACTACAATTATTTTAATACCTTTTAACCCAAATACTTTACTTCAATGTAAGTTTAAAGTTTACATGTTGCTGACATGTGGGTCTGTGTTTCTTCTCTTTATTTTTTAACCATAAAAACAATTTGTAACCGTTTAAGAAAATAAAACATGCACTTTCATGCTATACCCCAGTTAAAGACAAAACATTAACAAGATTGCATTAAAAACAATTAAACAACAATTTAAAATGTCTTCACATTGAAAATGAGGCTGAAAACAAAGAAATAATGAACAAATAACAATTTTAACTTATTGATTTACCTTTCCCCCGGAAGCATATAAAATGGACTTTTACCATTATTAAAAAAAAACATTTATCTTTAAATATTAAATAGCCAAGAAATTGTTTACTCATAAAATGTCCTCCGTTAAAACAAATTTCAGATAAATATTTGTGGGCAGTGTTTTTTTATACATACATATAATTTTACCACAAAACTCTACAGGGGGCGCTTATTAGGCAATGCAACTTTCATTTACAATAAGTTGAATGCACCATAAGGCAAACAAACAAAAAAATCTCACAATAATAAAGCTATTGTCGATGGTTTTTTTTTTTATTAGAGATTTGTTTTTTTATTTTTCAGTAAAAAAAAAACCTACATTAATTTGTAATTCAATTCAATATATGAATGAAATGTATGTTTTCATTTCCATTTCATTTTTAATGAGTTTTAATTTGATTAATGATAAGTAGAACAAAGACTGGCTGTATGCTAGTTTTTGTTTTTATTCATTTATCTTTTATTTTGTGTTCTAATATCTAGTTCAGTTAAATTAAACATTTTATATCACAAACAACAACAACAAATTTGTCAGTTAAAGTCCCAGTTAGCTGCTAATGGGTACATTGTGAAAATGAGTGTTGTGGAAAGAAGAAAGAACTATAATGTGTTTCATTTTATGATTATGATTACGATTTAATGATAACGACGATAATAACTTTCAACTATTACCTGTTTAAAAAAGTTTTTTTTAAGCTAAACCACCAGACAAGTGTTGTTATTTTTTTAATTACTTTACTCATTGTTGTAAGTAAAATATTTATCAAATAAACATTTGATGTAAAGAGGTTATTTATAACCAAAAAAAAGATATCTTATTATATTATAGCCGTAGTTAATACTTAAACAAACATTTAACCAAAGTTAATGATATTTAATTTTTACTGCACACAGTAAAATGTTTTCATGACATCTATCACATCTTACAAGAAAACTATACCGTTTGTTTCACTCAAATTTGAGTATATCATAGATTGGATAAAATTACAAAACTTTCGGTAATAAACATACCGACCATGCGGGTGGCTAAAAATTAATTGTAAAGTTATTTTAAACTTTTTTATTGAAAACCTTTTTTAAATATCTTAAGGGCTTCATATTATAGTTCCTCAAAATACCTTTCATTTGATACCTAATTTTTATATAAAGGGTGGTTAAAATTACAAAACTTTCGATACTAACCAAAGTTGTTATGGGGTGGGGGAGGCTAAAAATGAATTTCAAAGTTATTTTAAACTTTTTTACCTTTCATTTGATACCCAATTTTTATATAATACTTGAAATAAAAAAAAGCTTAAATTCGGATGTGCCGAATTTTTTAATACAATCCACCAATGTCCTAAAAAAAATGTCTCGCTGTTTTTGATACAAACAATGTAAAAAACATTGATTTGAAAAAAATTTTTGGGGTGAAAATACTTGGGGTGAGTCTAAAATATTATTCAATTCTTAGGGACTGGTTAAAAAAACAAGAGAAAATGTTTTACTTGCCAGACGCTACTATGAAATTGTACTAAAATATGTTACACCTATTTGCATGGAAAATTTTGAGGTACTCGTACCTTCTCATTTTCACTCATTACTTTTTAACCGCTGAACCGATTTTGCCCATTTTCAGTACCAAACTGTTCGGGAGGATGTACATTAATCTAGGTAAAAATGAGCACCCCCGCTTGGGTGTTTCAACAGACCGACGGACATCGCTAGATCGGCTTTTTGGAGTCCTAAGCCAATATTTCGACATGTAACAAACGGAATGACAAACTCACCATAACATATATGGGGAAGGGTATAAAAACGAATAATAGGGTAATTTTTGGCCGCACTTTTTAATCCTTAAACTTAGAATTGACCCGTTAATGTAGCTTTTTTGTCCGCTCTATAACTTATCCCAATATCAATGAAATCGAAGGGAGTCCATAGTGATGGTTTTCTTGTTAGATTTTTATTTGAATTTACACATTTTCTATTTTGAGTAGACTCAAAATAAAATATTGTTGCAATATGATCACTACTACTATATTATGCTGGTTGCATTCGGGTATGGTTTTCACAATCATGTAATTTGTTTATAAATAGTTTCTAACTATCAATGTGGTCCCTACCATCATAATTATAATAGATATTTTATAATTTTATGGTTGCAACTTTCTATTTTATAACATGATTGGAATATTTGTGGCAACAAATATTCTGACTATGAAAAAAATATAATTATGGAACCACAAAATGTTGACAACATTCAATGAATAATTATAAATGTGGAAAAAAATCGTTTCTCAAAAAGATTCTATATAAAGATTTTATATTTTTTTAACTCTTTTCAATCAAAACAATAATAATTTTTTTAAATATGTTTATAAATTCATTTCTTGTAAAATAACGACTTTCTTGTGTAAAAATTACTCAGAATATTAATAATATAATTTTTAATAAGAAAAAGTCTGTAGAACCCAAGAGTTGTTCTGTACGAAACGTTTTCTTTAACAAAATACTAGATTTTTGGAAATTTTTTTAGTAGATATATTCATTGATCTCAAGGACTTTTTTTTAAAGAAAAATTCTGACTCTAAGGATTATCTAAAAAATCTTAAAAATGTCATTAGAATCTAAGAAGTTTTCTATTAGAAAAAGTTCATAGACTCTACGTTTTTTTATTAAAAAAGTCCTTAGAATTAAAAAAATTTTTTTAACGTATTTTTCTTTAAAAAAAAGTTCATAAAATCAAAGAAGTTTTTTTTTTGAAAAAGTCCTTAATATAACATTTTTTCTTTAGGAAAAACATTTCATAAAGAAATATTCTTAAATTTAAAGAAATTTTTCATGGCTTTGAATTATAATATAACTGTAGGGACCATATTATTGTAAAATTATGTTATATTATAGTATTGTACGAAAATGATTGGCACAATCATAATCCCAATATATGATGCTCTTCGATTATGATTGCCCCCAACCATGTTTCTTCTCTGCGTGCTTTTGCGAATCAAAGTGTGATCTTAAACTTTATAAAGTTTATATTTTCAACGCTTATAAAAAAACAGTAACTTTATTTTTGTACAACAACCAAATAGTTAGGCTGCTGAAACTAAATGTTACAGTTGGCCTAGATTAGTCGGTGGAAGCTCAAGCCAGTAAAAAAATTATTATTCGCACAAACCTCTATTAAAAATTCCTTTTAAAGTATTTTGATTTTCTAAACCCGAATTAAAAGTCAAAAAAGCTCCATCAAATCGCCTTTACGAGTTATGGGCCTTTTTTATATCCTAATTTAGGGGAAAATACTTTCGTAGTAAATATTTCAGAGTAGAATTTCAAAATCTTTAGTAAACCCATGTTGTAAAAAAAGGAAAGGGTGTTTTAAGGTCCTCATAAGAATCTCTAAAATTTGCCATTTCTGGAATTCTTAAATTTCTAAAATTTGCAAAAAAAAAAAAAAAAAAAAAAAAAAAAAAAACAAAATTAAGGCACATCTAATATCCTTTATGCTTTTCAACCATTGAAATTCATCAGGTAGCAAATATGTTTTTTGAAATAACAAATTCAATTTCTCAAATCTTAATCCTGATCGGTGAATATAATAAAAATGGAATTTTGTCCATTTATAAACTAATTGAATCTATTAATGTCAATTTTATAATAGCTCATTTCCCTGTCATACTTCAACTTAATAAAATAAATTAAAAATACTTTTTTCTTTTCAATTAGTTTTTAAACAAAGTACCTACACATATGAGTAAAATAAAAAAAAAAAAACTAACAAACATTTAAGTAATTTTAATAATTTACAGCTGCATTTTAAGATGCATCTTTCTTAAAACTACAAACAACAAACAAAGTAAACTTCCTATAAATCACAATGTATCATCTTCATCTTCTTCAACATCATCAACAACAGCGTAATGGAAAAAATATTATTCGTTACCATACATCAGTTAAGCTCGATTAACAAGTGTTTTATTTCATTTGGTTCGAGTTGCGATTTTTTTTTGTATTATTATTATTATTATATTTTATCTCAAGAGATCATTTTTTTTTTTTTGCCATAGAAAGAATAAATGTGTCTGTTTGTGAATATTATAACTATTTGATTCACTGTTATTGTTGTTTTGTTTGTTAAATTGTTTAAAGTGCGTGTTCTAAATGCATTTTTATAGATCATCTTTAAACTACTTGAAGGAAAAAGAAAAATAATGTTATTTTCAATTTATTTAATTGGGAATTCAAAAGAATAAATGATACAAATTTCTGATATCATCATAATTGAAGCAATCAACCAAATAACCAACCAACCAACCAACAACAAAAGAAATTCATTGAAATTATAAAATTTATGAAATCAGAAGATGCGATTTTTAAATTGAACAGATTTAAAATATTAAAGTGCATATTTGCAATGATTAAAGCCAAGTAACAAACTTAATATAATTAATAGGGCGTTCACACTAACTGTTATTGTTTGACTTTATATTATAACAGTTTTGAGTTATATTAAACAATTTTGCCAGGCATTAATAATCTGGAATACGTAAAAAAACTGTAAAAAAATAAGTTCAACATTGCACCGCTGTACCGTAAAAAATTGTGATTTTTCACGACCTATCAAAAAATTAAAAATTTGTGATTTTCTGACAAAAAAAAAATACACAGCCCCTTGTGTTTTAGACAAATGTTTATCCTGTCTAAAAGCCTAAAAATTATAATTTTCTGACAAAAAAAATACACAGCCCCTTGTGTTTTAGACAAAATTCTGTCTAAAAGCCCTCTTAATATCCCAAAACCTTCTGACTTTTTCCTATTCATACATAATTTTTTTTGTTATGAGATTTACTATACTTTGACATTTGAGAACTCAAATTATCCTCACGCTTATGGTGTTTTTTACTTTTCTTGTATTTTTTTTTATTATTTAATACGAGTACATCTTGTCATAATTCTTGACAAAATAAACCATAGATTCTGCAATGTGCCACATACCACATTGTCTAAGTAAAGAGCAGAACATTAGTATTTTATTTCTTTTTGTTGTTGTTGTTTTTTTGTAGTAATTTACTCCAGTTGGAGTACACGGTTTGTATGTACAAATGTAAGTAGTAATGTACAAAAAGATCAACGACACAAGTCACATATTTGCTTTTGTTTGTAATTTCTGTTGTTGTAGGTATAGCCACAGTGAAATCACATTTAAGCGGATGGTAGTAATGAAAATTTTCAGACTAGCCTCCACAGGCATTATTCCCAATTTACATTATCCCCACAATGGACCAGCTCCTAAACTGAGAGTAGGATTTATAATCATATACACAACGTTAATAATGCCCATAGATGCAAAGACAGATTTGCGGTAGGGATTATGGCTTAAAATATTTCGATCAATAAATTCATGTTTAAGCCGATGTTTTTTTTTAATTATATTGTTTCAAAATTTATATCAAACAATATATATACTTATTTATGCATTAGAGCCAATTATGGCCTTTTAGAGGCTAAAAAGAAAAACCGGCTTCGGATATTCCGCAGAGGTGAAAACTCTAAACGAAGCCCTCTTCGCACAACCCACATATTAGAAAAAGCCTAAGCCCGGCCATTGGCTGGCAGGCAGAAAAGCTTTACTCAGCGAAACCGCCTACGGACGCATATACCACAACTTAACTGGAATTATGACTATCTCTACTATGGGGAATATGTTTATTTGAAAATTTGTCATAATACCTACGGGAAATATGTAATTTTTTAACTGGGGATTATGACTGAAATCATGTTGGTCATAGCCTCAATTTTTGTTTTGAGTCTTTTGACTTAAAAAATCGGGGTAGGTGTTATGAAATGTAACTAATAAAAATTAGAAAAAAAGTTAGCATTTTGTTTAAAATCTACTCTCACCACAAAAAAGTCTGTAATGGCAACTGAAAATTTTGCTGTTATTACGGGAAATTTTGCTAACTTGAGCCCAGCGGTATTTTTTGCTAATCTTAGCAACAAATGTCTGCTGACATGTAGTACAATGAAATTAGTAGAAAAATTAGTAGCCGCTACTTAATTTTAGTAAACTTTTTGTAAAGTGGAATTTAAAAACTGTTTGCTTAAAATCAGCAAAAAAACAATTACTAAATATTATTAATATTAGTACAAAATTTTAAATTTATTTTTTTTTTTTATCGAGCATCAAATTTTTTTTATTTTATTTATTTTTTTTTTTTCAAAAAATATTTTATACAAAATTAAAAATCAAAGGTTAAAAAATATTTAAAATTTTTAAAATATAAACGAATTAATCATTTTGTTTTTAATTTGTAATTTCTGTTTTGAAAAATATTTTAATCAATTTTTTTGTTTACTTTTAAGGTCAAATTATAAATTAGTGGATGTCCTATGTCGGTATATTCACTGCCGATCCCTTTTTTTTATCTATGTAACATTTTAAGGCAATTTAAATTTGTAGGTGTAAGTTTTAATTCGAAATAACATTTCCTTCAATATCTACTTTTTTTGAATCAGTATTTTTTTTGCTAATTTTAACAAATCGGTTTTCAAAAATTTGTAAAATGATTTCTGAAAGTAGCAACGAAAATTTGTAAATATTCTGTAAAAATTCTGTAATTTGTAAAATGTAAATAGCAAAAAGAATTGCAAATAATAATTTTTTTTACTAAAAATCAGTATGAAAATAGTGAAGTGGGATTGAAAACCGTTTACAAATTTTTCTACTAACTTTTTTTCTGAGTGTACAAAATAATAAAAAATATTTTATTCCTTCCCCAATATTATCCTATAAATCCCAAAGATAGCACTAAAAAATGTGTGTTGAAGTTAAATTCTCTATTTTATATATCAAAATTTCATTCAAATCAGCGTGTAAGCATTTGAATCCCCCTTGAAGAGAACTTTAAAAAAAAGGGTCGTTGGAAATCTTCTTATTGCAAACTTCCATTAATCATATGAACACATGCTAAATTTCATTTCGATCTGGCAACTCATTCGTATAGTAACATCTGTTCAAAACAGATGCTCCAGTGATTTTTTTTATAATGGAAAAATTTGAAAGGTTTATCGGGACAAGAAATTCATTATGATATGGTGAAATTGGGTTGCTGAAACGTGGTCACACAAGCATTGACGAAGAACCACAAAGTGGACGTTCAAAAACTGTAACAAAAGCAGAAATCATGCATTTTAGCATGATATGGTATTAAATGATCATTAAGTGGAAGTTCGTGAATTAGGTAATGTCATAGGCTTTGCAAATTATCGAATTCATTTTATTTTGCATCAAAAATTACAGATGAAAAAGCTTTCTGCAAGTTAAGTGCCGCATTTGTAAACAGTTGATCAAAAACGCATTCGAATAAAAATTTCTCAAGTTTGTTTGGATCGATTTAAGCGAAATAAAATGGAATTTAAGCGTCGCTTCATAACTCTTGATGAAACATGGATCCATCACTACACGCCAGAGGCAAAAGAACAATCAAAACAATGGACTGAAGCTAGTGGAAGTGTACCAAAGAAGCCAAAAACTATGCAATCGGCTGGTAAGGTTGTTGTAAAGGTTTTCTGGGTTTACAACAGTATGTTATTGATGAAAATATTTTTAAAAACGGTAAAAACATAAGAATATTATTGTTACCTTTCGATAAATTTAATGTGAAAATTCGTCGTTTTTCTCGGTTTGCAACACATAAAAAATAAATTTTCATCAGAACAACGCACGAGCACACAAGAGTGCTCTAACAATGGCAAAAATCAACGAATTTAAGTACAAATTTCTTGATCTCCCCCACCTTATTCTCCTGATTAAGCTCCCAGTGACTTCTACCTGTTTCCAAATCTAAATTAATTCCTTGTTGGTAAGCGTTTGCACTTGCAGCTGCAAACAATTATTTTGCATAGTTTCAGGAAAATAATTATAATCAAGGAAGAGAATTGCTAGAAAAAAGTTGAACTGTAGGGTCCGCCATCTAAGGTTTTTTTTTCAACTAGTGCTTATTTCGTGAATGGTAACACTTAGCTCATGTCTGATTTGACAGATAATTAGTTTTATCCTTCCGCTGAACGAATATAGTTGTGTATACGCTTGAACAACGCTGGGAAATATTGCGACATTACTTTGAAAATCATGGTAATGTTGCAGAATGTCATCTTTTCAGATGAAGCTCATTTTGATCTTGTCGGGTATGTAAACAAGCAAAATTGTCGCATTTGGGGCACAGAAAACCCGCACGCATGCATTGAAAAGTCGATGCACCCAAAACGAGTCACTGTTTGGTGCGGATTTTGGTCCAGAGGCATAATTGGGCCATTTTTTTCAAAAATGAGCAAGGAGTGGCCGTTACAGTCAATGGCGATCGTTATCGAGCCATGTTGAACGAATTTTTGTTCACAAAAATTGAAGAGGAGGATATTGGCAGCATTTGGTTTTAACAGGAAGGCGCTACGTGCCACACAGCCGAAGCTACACACGATGTTTTGCGCCCTGTTTTTGAAGATCGCATTATCAGCCGCAGAGCTGATGTCGTTTGGCCACCTCGGAGCTGCGATTTTACACCGTCGGACTATTATTTGTGGGATAAGTGTTACGCCGACAAGCCAGAGACAATTGACGCTTTAAAGGACAGTATTGGTGAAGCCATTGGTGAAATACAGCTGCACACAATCGATAATGTGCTTAAAAATTGGACCGATCGTGTAGGCTACTGCATGGCCAGCCGAGGCAGCCATTTGAATGAAATTATTTTCCATTATTAACCGGAAGGATTGTACTTTCAAATAAAAAAAGAAATTTGAGAAAATATTCAGTAGTTTTTTTTTATAGCATTTTCCAAAAAAAAAGTTATTTGGCGGATTATACTAAAAAATAAATTAAATTTCGCAAATCTAACTCTTGATTTTCATTGTTAGCCCAAGAACATTTCGAACGGCCCTTATGTCTACCAGATCCATATTATTCAATCTAATTGAAATCGAAGAAAAATTATATATAAAATAATTTGAAATACTTTTCATACTTTTTAATGCTTAATTAATTTTTGTCATTTTAATGGAAGGTTTTACTGTTGTTTTAGTAAGTATTATTGTTGTCATTGTCGCTTGATGCGATATTTTTTTCTTCTATTTTATAGCCAACAATTTTACGTGTAAAATGCTGTATATATTTAAGTACATACATATGTACATAACTAAATACTTAGGTATGTATGTTTTAACTAAATATCAGAGATTTAATAAAGAAATTCTTTTTAAAAAATATTTTTTTTTTTTAAATTTCACAGAGTCTAAGGTGAAATACTCCTTAATGTGTCTCAATAGTTTTAAACTTTTTAAAAAAAAGGCAATCTACAATCAAAACTTGTTAGTTAAAATTATTTAAAAATGTGTTTATAAAAATAAATTATTCTGTCGTTTTATCCCTGAGTTAAAGATGATTTTAATTAATATTTCCAATTGACTTTAGTTAAATTGTTGGTAACTTTAAACAACAATATAACTAAAGTCCATTGAAAAAATTAATTAAAATCAACTTACCAAAATAATCAACTTTTTGCAGTGATTTAGAAACCAACTCAATTAAAGATTTAATTCTATGTTGGCTCTGTTAAAAGGTAGTGTTACATGAAAATATTTAATGTTATATTACTTACAGTAAAGTGTAAGTAAATGCACACATTATACATAGTAGTAGTATGTAATAATCATAATAATGATGATTATAAAAATAATAATGATGATTATGAGAATAGTTTAACGTTTAGAAAACAAAAAAAAAAGACAAACATTATTGTGTTTTTTTATTTATTGCGAAATGATGGAATGTTAGTTTTACTGCAAGTACCACATTATTGACTTGAGAATGTGGTTCGTATTGTAAACTGTTTTTTTTTCTTTGTTTCGTTAAAGAGGCATAATTTTTCCTACAATTTAAAAAAGTATTTTATATAATTTACAGAAATGGAAAAAAAAACAACAACATTAAACTAAAGGAAAACTGCAAAAAAAATATAAATGAAAAAAAGAAAAACTAATGAAAATACTTTTTCCCGTTTAAAATGTTATGATTAAAGTTTGCAAACATTTTTTTTTTTATAAAAAACCCCTCTTTAAATTGTTTAAAACTTTTAGTTTTAATTATACACTTAATGAGCGTTTATGTATTAGTAAACGTTCGTTATGCCTCTGAAACGGCCTACTAATTAAATGTTTTTTTTTTTTTGTTAAACTATAATTAAATAATGAACAATGGTCAAGGTTTACTTTCTCCTTGACTTATTTAATCATAATACAAAATTTGTATTATTTTTACAGTTTAAGTGCTAAAAATAAATAATAAAAAAACTGAATTAACAAACAATTAAACAACACGCGAAACTAATTTTTAATGCAGAACATTTGCACATATCGTAAATAGGTGAACCTAAACGAACTTCAAACACTTTACAAAAATATTTTACAAATTTGTGCACGCAGAGAAAAAAAAACATGGTTGCAACATAATCACTGCTACTATATTATACTTGCTGCATTTGGGTATTGTTGTTACAATCAAGTTATTGGTACTAACCATCAATAAGGTCGCTACCATCTTTATTACAGTAAATATTACAGTAAATATTTTATAATTTTATTTTATAGAGAGTATATTTTACAACATGATTGGATGTAACCATACTGTGGTAACAAAAATTCTGCCTATGAAACAAATATGGAACTATAAAATGCTGACAACAATCAATAAATAATTATAAATAAAAAAAAACATGACTTTGACATTTGCACTCATAATACTGTCTTGTTTCCATAAAAAATTGCATCAAATCGGCCACCCAGGTAAAAATGATAATATATGATAATTTTCACCTGGGCGTTTTTATTTTTGAAAGTGCCTTATATATATAACATTATAATTCATTGTCGAAAAAATTCATTGTCAAAAAGATTCTATATAAAGATATTTTATTTTTTAATTCTTTTCAATAAAAATTTTAAAAAGTTTTTAAAAAAATATATGTTTATTCTTTGTTTGTAAAATAACGACTTTCTTGTGGAAAAAGCACTCAAGAATATTAATGAAATAATTTTTTATTAAAAAAAAATTCTGTAGAACCCAAAAGTTTTTTTTTGTGCGAAAAGGTGTCTTATACAAAATATTGTAGTTTAGAGATTTTTCTGAAAAAAATATATTTTAAAATTCTATGGACTTTTTCTTAAAGAAAAATTTACCGATTATGCAAACTGTTCCCTAAAAAACATAGATTCTACGGCCATTCTTTGAATAAAAAATTCTTAGATTCTGAGAACTTTTCATCATGAAAACTATTTAAATTCTAAGGACTTTTTCTAGTAGAAATATTCTTAGATTCTAAGGACTTTTTATAAAAGTTCTGAGACTCTAAGGACTTTCTAAAAAAACTTTAAAATCTCTTAGAATCTTTAAAATTTATTATTGGGTATACAAGTAAATAATGTAGATTTTTTTGATTGATATATAATAATTACAAAATGAATTGATACAATATTCAAAGTATTATCCATCGTTAGCCATTACTTTTTCCCATCTTTCTGGTAGCATATAGATTTCGCGCCAAAAGAACTGCTCCGGTTTTGAGGTAAAGAATGAATCAAGCCAATTTCTGATACGTATTCTGAAGTGAAGGGTATTCCAGTAAGGGCGTTCTGCATTGATCGAAACAAATGGTAGTCAGAAGGGGCTAGGTGTCTGGGCTATAAGGCGGGTGAGCCAAAACTTCCCATCCACTGTTTTTCAAATAATTTTTGACCGGTCTTGCAACATGTAGCCGAGCGTTGTCATGATAGAAGATTATGGCCTCGTATCTGGTCCAGTATTATGGTCATTTTTCGTTGATTGCTCTCTTCAAAAAAATCAATTGTGTTCGGTACAGGTCCCCTGTGATCGTCTGACCCGATTTCTACAGCTTAAAATACAAAACACCCTTCTGATCCCACCCAATACAGAACATTACCTTGGCGCCATAGATATTCGGCTTCGGCGTTGATTTGGCTGGTTGCCGGGCTTTACATATTAATTTTTACGCTTGGGGTTATCGTAATGTATGCATTTTTCATCACCAGTAACAATACGATGCAAAAATTACTTCTTTTTGTAGCGTTCAAGCAGAATTTCCGACATGCAAAATCGCCTCGTCTTCAATTCATATGAGACCGAATTTTCTTGTTTTTAAATGAATCTCAATGCTTTTAAACGTTTAACAACAATCTTCGTCGAGTAATGCTTCCAATTCCTCATCTTCAAACTTTTTCGGCCGACCAGGCCTCTCCTTCTGTGTCGAAATCACTACTTTTGAATAGCGCAAACCATCGTTCACAAGTTTTTTGAGTTGGTGCATGTTGACCGTAAGCTTCTACCAACAATTGATAACATTCAGCAGCCGTTTTCTTCAAATCAAAGAAGGTTATCAGACTTCCCCGCAAAACATCTTTTTTAGGCACAAAATTTGACATTTTGTCGTCTATCGAATACTGAATTATAATGACAGATGTTTATCCTCCAAAATACCATATTTGTTATTATTGACACAAACCATATGTGATAGTTATGTCAACTGTTGTCCAAATCGACATTATTAAATTGTATACCCAATAAAAAAGTGCTTAGAATTTAAAAATGTTTTTGAAGAAATTTTTTTTTTTTTAAAAGTCCAAAGAATCAAAGAAGTTTTCTTAAAAAAGTCCTTAATATAACATTTTTTTTTTAAGGAAAAACATTTCTTAAAGAAATATTCTTGAATTTAAACAACTTTTTTATAGTTTCGAATCATAATATAACTGTTGGGACCATATTATGGTAAAATTATAGTTATGGTATGAGATGAAAGAATTCAGATGTTTTCTTTTAAATATTTTTTATATTACAGAGTAGTTTGGTAATAAAAAGTTTTGAATGAAAATCAGCAGAGAACTTTAAAATTTTCTAACAAAATTCAATGATTAACCAAAAAGAACACCCATTTTAATTTAGTACATACTCAAATATTAAAAAAAAAAACAAAAAATATTTACAAAAAGCTCATACACATTTAAAAATATCATTATTTGTAAAGCCAATAACTTAACTTACGGCTATAGAAATAATAAAGAAACTATTTAAACAAACTAGTGGAACAAAAAGTTTAAAAATGAAAACTAAAAAAATAAAATAAAAAACGATCTCAAAACTTAATACCACCATAAAAATAAATGTTTACGTACGTTCTATAATATAAAAGAAAACGTAATGTATGAAATCAGTAAAAGATGTTGCTTCATTAGCAAAACATACAATGCATACAAAACTTTATATTGTTCGCTTTTGTATGTTGCTGCTGCTTTTGTTGTACGATATGTTGTTTGCCATTTAGAGAAATATGTATTTAACAATATAATATTTTACAGATAATAGCTAAATGAGAACGCTCATATTGGTCAAATTTCAAGAGAAATTTATTTTATTTATTTATTTGTTCATTTATGTTCTTTTTGGATTTCGTCTTTAATTTAAGATGCCAAAAGCACAATTCATAAATATTATTTTTAAATGGTAGAGTAGGTCACTAACAAAAAAAACAGTACAAAATTAAATAAAATTATTTGTTAAACATAAAAGACAACCAGTAGTAGTAGTACGAGTAATATATTATTGGCATACAAAGTAAAGTGAGTAATGAATGAAATTAGTTTATTATGTGTTATGCTTCTGTAAATTTAAGAGCGACAGAGTTGTTTAAGCAAGGAACATGTAAACCAAAAGCAGTTCTACCTGAGATAATTGGTGAGACAAAGTTTTTTATGAACACATTATGAACGCTTCGGAAAAATTATGGCCACAATGAAGGAAGCGTTTGCTTAGCTTGACGCCGCAGAACACGGAGAAAAAAAGTAAAATATATACTCAGGGAAAGATTTTATCATACTTATGAAAAAACTTAATAAATTTGATGAAAAAAAAAACTTCCCAGACTTTCGTCTAATGAAACAACACTTCATAAATTCAAATTTATAACATCCCAGTAACATAAAATGGATGTTATTCTTTACGAATCTCTTTTTCAGAATATCCAAAGAAGTTAATAGTGCAAATTTTTCGATTTGTAAGAATTCATTTTAAACAACTTCCAAAATGTTGATAATAACCCCTACTAGTAACAAACAACAATTATTTAGTTGCTCTATAAATGGTTAATTCCTACAGTCATTAAATGCCTTATTGAAAACATATTTTGCATACCAGTGATATTCACTTTGTCCTGTTCGAAATAATAATTCTTGGCGTGTTCAAAATTATATTTTTACTTTAAAAAATGCCACTCCCTATATTTATTTTGTAGTCCCTATATTAAACAACTTCCGTAAACTAATGAAAAAGTCCATCTGCTCATCGATTTTTCATAGCACCGAAACAAACTACTTCCTCCCAATGACACGCCAATGTTAAAATCATTAATGATTCACCGAAATTTTCACAACTTCGGGTTCAGTAGATGTAGTGTTTAACTACTTCTTTCTCAGCTCTTATTTTGCTGGGATATTCCTTCATAATAATGATACATTACTTGGCGGTCTAATAGCATCTGCATTGAAAAGGTTGTTTACATTCCCTTTAACAAAACAAAAATGAAAAAAATTTAAATAATTTTTTAAACTCAAAAATATTCGAATATTTAATTTTGTTTATAATTTGTCATAATTATTATTTCCTTAAGATGCTACACAACGAAGTAGCGAAATATTGAAAAATAAATATTTTTATTTATAAAAAAAAAACAACCTTGAGCTCGATAAATTTAAGAAGTTAAAAATAAAAAACAACCATAACACTGTTCAAGTTTTTAACACGAAATTTCTGTTACTAACGTGAAAACCATATGGTTGTGTTTGGATGAGCCCCCTGACTACTTCTCCACCGATGAAAGTGCCAATTTGGTTCATTGGGAAAAATTTATGGCGTTTTTTTTTTTTAATTTCGGCCAATTCGTCAATTTTTTACCATTTTCAGCCCATTTAAGCGTATTTAAGTCGCTTTTCCTGTATTCAAAATTTCTTGTGTTATCTTTATACGGCTCACAATTACTATTTCCACCATTATAACGCACATTTCAACTGAGAAAATCAAAATTTTTAGCCTATTTTCATGTCCCACTGTGTAGTTAGCGCGGTTTTGATACTATTCTAACCAATATCTTAATGTTTGTTATTATAAAGATTAACATATCTATATAACCCGTAAAATTATAGCGATTTTTTTAAATATTAAATTTTTTAAATATTCAAATAGCAATTTTTAAAGGGACATCTAAATTTTTTGTATTTTATCAAAATGTGTTTGCGAAAGGTTAAACTAACATTTTCTGACGAGAATCCTCAATACGCCTCAAATGCGTTTATGTAATGATATTCGAGTCAAATTTAATTCATTTTAAAAAAGTGAATTACAAAACTAATTCTGTATCCTTCTTATTAATAATAAAAAGTTGGCAGCCACATATGCTTTTGGCTGCAGAAATACTGATACTGACTTGAAAATCTTTTTAGCCTAAACATTTTTCTTAATCAAATGAATTTTCTGCAGGATTAGAACAACTAAAATTTCGAGAACTTCTATTGGGCAATATGTTTGAAATCAAAAAATAAACCCATAACGGTCTCTTTGAATTCGCACTAATTCAAGAAGATCTAACGTTTTTGATTTGCGAAACAATAATTTTCAATCTTTTTAAAGTACTCGACTTTTATAAAAACATTGATTTATTAGGAGTAAATTTAATTTGCATCTGCAATTTTTATTCGCACAATGAAAAAATTGTGAACACTTTTTTAATAAACATTGCAGTTAAATTCAGTGACTGGACCTTATGGAATCATTCTGAAACACGTTCTTAATATGAAACACGCGGAAGAAATTTTCACAGGTTACATGCTAACTAATTTTCGTTTGCTCTATTACATATTCACTTGCAACAGTCAAGTGATATGTAGCGAATCTTTTCATTCCCTACAAGTTCTGCAACGTAACACATTGTGATTGATATGTAACCAGTTTTTGTATTAATTATTTGTCCTCAGTCCTGTGGTATGTACATTTGAGCCAGTCATGAGACTAGTTATGTGTAAGATAATTCTAACCTGTTCTGTTGCGCATTCACTTACACCAATGCAGTGATATGGTCAGAGATATGTCGCAAGCAGCTTAACAGGTAGAAATTGCCACCTCATATGACAAACGCATGTTAAAGTTACCGGTTACTTTCATATAAGAGAACCAACTCGAGGACCGGTTTCTGCCACAAAGTTGCGGTCACGTGACTAACTCTGTGGTTGGTCCATTTCCAATTATATCGTGGCTACACGAATAGATAAAAAAAACTGCAATATTAGTTGATTTTAAATGAAAACGCAATGTAAACTTTTTTAACTGCAATTGCAGTCAATTTTACCGACATAATTCTCTGAATGTACGCTTCCTATTTAAAGTCTACGTTTAAAGCTGTCCACTATCAAAACAATTGCAACCATTTCTAAACAAAAACTGGCCATAACAAATATTATTTCGATTTCAAAGTGTTAATAACTACTCAAACATATATTTATATTAGTTTAAGTAGTTTTTAAAATGATTTAGTTAAAACATAAGCAAAAATCACTACCAATTTAAGAGGTTTTAGTCTGCATAAAACTCAAGTAGTATGCTGAGATCTTGAAAAATTTAGAAAACAGAACAAACAAGCGGCGATTTAATTAAAGATTGGAAAAAAAGAAAACCCTCAGGGGGTGTCTAAAAAAATAATTGAACAAATAAAACTAAGAGTTAATATTTTTTGTTGTTGTACATAAAATAATCCATATTTTCAATTCGATTTATAATAAATCTAACGAAAAAAAAAAATTAAGCTCACGACTGTAAGCGGTTAAAACTTCCGTTTGCATGGTTGATGCATTACAATAAAAAAAATATATATATATAAAATTAATAGAAAACGTAAATAAAAATTTAACCTGATATGCTAAAAAAAAATTTAACCATACAATCACGTTTTTATATAAATTTTTATATACACAAACAAACAAAATCAGTCATGATGACTGTTTAGGTTGGTTACACTTACTAAATATGAATGAATGAATAAACTGCATTGAAATGCATAAAAGATTGACAAAATTTTTCATCATTATTGAATGAGTGAGCATAATCAGTAAAGCGATACAAAAAATATTTTGTTTTTCAATTTAAAAAAAAGAACTTTGTGAAGAAAACAAAGTTTCAGGCAACTTGAAATATGGGTTTTTAAAAACTGATTGTCACCATATTATAGTTTATTAACAAAATATAGACATGTTAAGTTAAATTATTACTTATTAAACATAAATATATATATTTTTTTTAAACACAATGTATTCATACATAATTTTTTATATTATCGATGTCTGTTGTTGTTTGCTGTACAATTTTACGTAGTGGTCATGTTTTTTTTTAAGGTTTTTTGACCTTTTCCCTGTATTGCCATAATAATGGCTATTTAACAGTTATTTTTCATGTATATACAATTTTTTTTTTTGTAAAACAAAGTGTGGGTTTTGTCTGTAAAATTATCATAATTTTTGTTGACATTTTTATATGTGACCACAGCTACTACTATTCATTGTGGCAAGAAGAAAGCAAGTGTTTGCTAATGAAAGGTGATTTATAAAACAAAAAAAAAAACACAAATTTTAACATACAAAATTAAAATGTAGTTAAATAAAATAATTTTACACATTTTTAATGGTTGTCTAACAGATTGCATAGAGATTTATTGGAGAAACTTTATTTGGTGCTTAAGAAAATGGTAAAAATTTGTTGCACAGTAAAAATAATAAAAAATTTGTTGCACATAATTTATTTACACTGAGTTTTGTTGAATTGTTTTTTTTTTCAATTGATTTAAGTTAATTTTCAATTGTTGGAAACTTAGTTTTAAGTAAACTTTAAGCAATTTTCAGTTAACTTTTAATGATTTTAAAACTGCAAACACAATTGATGTAGATTTCCACATTTTCCCCGATTTTTAATATATTTTTAAAATTATGTCGATTGAAAATTAACTAAATTAACTAAATTGAGAAAAATTTAACTTTTCAAAAAGGTTTTTGCTAAATATGAGTACTTTAACACATTTAATTGGGATGGGCCTTTTCTTTAACCGTACGATGCATACCCAACTCCACAAATGACCCCACTCTTCCCATGAAAACCCTTTGACTGCGCCTTATCTTGGAAATTGATTTCCAAGTCCCCTATGGGAGGTACGTCCTTGGTCCTATAAACGGAATAATGGCGGTAATTAGCCCTTTCATTTGCCCCTAATCCCGCCCTAATCGGGAAACATTAGGGTACATTATCCCCCCAAGGGTACATTTAGGTACCCAATACTTTCCACTACGTTTTTTTGGGGTACCTTCTGGTGGTATCTCCTTGGAAAGTTCTAGGGAAAGTTTCGGCTCCGGTAGACCTGTCGATTGACCCCTATAACTCCCGGCTGGATCCACAAATGACCCCACTTTTCATAGGTAGGGCCTTCGACATTGAGAAATTTCGGAAATCGATTTCTGGGTCCCCTATGGAAGGTACGTCCTTGGGTTATATGGACAGAATAATCGCCGTAATTAGCCCCCAGTCCCGCCCTGAACGGGGCAAAAATGGGATATAAACTGGTGTGGTATAAACGTTTCCCGGGTGTGTGTTTACGTAGGTGTCGACTTTGAAATGTCGTAGCTCCACTGATCAAATAACCTTTAAATAATTAGAAATTACTTATATTTCCTAGATCCGAAATCTTTATGCCCTAAGTTAAGCCGTTCCTGAGGTACAGCACTGCAAAGTTGCAAGTGGATACATTTGTACTTGGGTGTGTGCTCTAGGACTAATTCAATTTTGCTTAAAGGGGTTTGAAAATTCCCTGGATATTGCCACTGCTGCAGGTTCTTAACTTTATGGTGCCCGAATATATGATTATATGTAAGTTTAAAACAAATTATTTTTTTGTTGTTTAAAACTTTAATAGCGTTTTTCTCCAAACTTTTTTAAAGTCGGTAGTTATGCTTGAACGAAGGATTTTTTTATCACAACTTATTTTATAATGAGTGGTGAAATTGTGCCCAAAAAATTGGAATGTTTATTCACAACTCCGCCGGAAATTCTAATTTATATTTTTTCTTTGTTCAAGCACGAGTTTATAAAGGGTGATTTTTTGCTATTTGGTTTTTCAGTGTGGCAATGCCAAAAATGCTCAGTAAGTGTTGCCATTTCACCATGAATCGACTTACAAACGAACAGCGCTTGCAAATCATTGAATTTTTTTATCAAGATTCGTGCTGTGTGAAAAATGTGTTTCTATCGAAATATTGTCTTTCGCGGGTACGTCAACTAGCAGAATTGCCGAATTTGGTGTGAATAGCAGCCAGAGGCAGTTCAAGAGCTGCCAATGCACCCTGAAATTGTTTGGTTCGCTTTTTGGGCCGACGGCATTATTGGACCGTACTTCTTCAAGAACGATGAAAATAGCAACGTTAAAGTTAATGGAGCAAGGTACCGCGCAATGATTACCGACTTTTTTTTGCCCAAAATGGAAAAATTGGACTTGGTTGACATGTGGTTTTAACAAGACGGTGTCACATGCGATGCGAGTTTGGTGAGCCGACTAGACATTTTTTGTGGGGATACGTAAAGTCTGTCGTGTACAGGGACAAGCCAGCCTCAATTGCAGCTGTGGAAGGTAACTTTACAGCTGCCATTGGTGAGATAGCGGTCGAAATGCTGGAAAAAGTATGCCAAAATAGAAGCTGGACCATCTACGGTGTAGCCGCGGGCAACATTTACATGACCTAATCTCTAAAAAGTAAATGGCTGGCATTCATTCCCCAAATCAAAAATTTCATTCACTTTTGCAAATTTTCTGCGTTTTTTTAATATTAAAAAACCAAACAGTTAAAAAATCACCCTTTAATAATAACAGAAATGAGTTATCCTGACTACACCGAGAGAACTTTATTTTGAGTGGTTAAAGGAAATAAGGGAATTTTCAAAATAAAATTTCACAAAGTACTTGTTAAATATGTAAGCTAAATTTTTTGCATATATCATTTGATATATTTAAAAAAAAATCAGTAAAAATACGCTTTTTTAAGCCCACATAACCCCTTAATACAGTTGAACCTTAAATTCTTGGTTCTAGGTAAAATAACCGTTTTGGTATTTAAATTAATATGTCGGCATTCTGCATTTTCAAAATAAGTATAATTCTATTTAATTTACTGTTGTTTCTGCTTGATTTTAAAATATTTTTTTTTCTGTGTATAAGAAAATTATTCTGTGGCGTAATTTATTTTTAATTTTTACTAATTATTGTCTCTAAAATTCTTAAAATTTTATTATTTTTTCTTTTTTTTTTTTTTTTTTTTTTGATTAATTGTTACATTATGGCACGAGTTTTATAGGTTAAATTTTATACTGAAAAATTGTTATTTATCATTTTTCGCTCTACCTCACATAAAATTATGGTCTTAAAGGTTTGCTACCACTTTTTTTTTCTTATGTTGTTTTATTTTAAAATAAATTAATTACTTTATTATAAGGCCCAACATAACAACAAATAAGTAATAAAATATACATGTATCGCGCTACAAAAAAATGTCAGAGAAAGACAAAAGTTTACACCCATTAAAAATTCCAAAAAAAAAAAAAAAAAGTTTAATAAAAGGGTCGATAATTTAATTTACAAAAAATATATAAAGGTAAATGTTTTTTTCTGTATTAAACAAAATTGTATTGAGTTAAAAAGAAATTAACCGACCACAATAAAGACCACACAAATGGCAAATGTAGGAATATAAGAGAAACCAAGTAAAAAATGTTTAAATGAATTTTACAAACCCTTTGGGAAAAACTTAATAGTTATTACGACCGATGTGATATTTTTATTTTTATTTTAAAAAGACTGTTTTTAAAGCGTTAGCGAACACATATGGAACATATTTGCAAATGCTGCTACATTTAAAATTTCAAAAAAAAAATAAGAAAAGAAAATTTGTTTTGCTACAAGTTTTAGTATTAATTTAACATTAATCATACGTTTTGTAATACACAATTTTGTTTTAATTTAGTGAAAATTTTAAATATGTATTTTTTGAACACAAAATTGGCTAAAACTTCGGAATTTATCCATGGATATTCTGCACGAAAATTGTTAAAATAGACAAAGTAAGAAAAATTTCGCCCAAATAGAGACAAAGTCGTCAAAACTTAAAAAATCTTCAAAATGGCAAAAAGTTTTATATTTAAGAACGAATGTTAAAATAGACAATAATAGATGTTAAAACGAAAAAAAAAAGATCATAAAAATAGAATAGAGAGAGATAAATAGAAAATTCAAATAATAGATTTTCCGGAATGTTAAATAAATATTTGATAAAATCAATGAAAATCACTATTTGGAAGAAAAGAAAGCAAAATAAGGAAAATTGCTTAACTTGTCAAGAAATCACCACCAACTGGGAGAAAATGCTTAAATATGCAAAATATCAACAAAATCAATGATATCGCTAAAATTTGAACAAAAAATCGCTTAAATCAATAAAAAAAAATCCAAAAAGAAAAGGGAAACCTTTTGTCCAACATTTTAGAGAATTTCAAAGAAAATGTAAGAAGAAAGCCTCTGAAACCTAAAATGCACTAGACAATTATGAAGCGTACCGGTAAAGCGACTTCGATAATTTTTAGCAGATATTTGCTGGGAAGAATAGCAAACAGTCTGGTTAAAAACCAGCAATTTTACTTGAGTCTTTGCCGGTGGTGGCCATTAAAAAGAAACAGATTTTTCAAGGGATTTTTTAACATAAAAATTCGAGGTAAATTTTTACATCTCTTCGGGAATTTTATTTTGGTATTAGTACACTTTTTGGTATTAGTTACACTTTTTATTTGTAAAAAAAAGAGAGAAAAAAAATTTGCGCCACATGTTGCAACATAAATATGCCATTTTGTTATATAGAAATATACATTTTTATATAGTATATGCATTTTTATCAAAATATGCGAAAATATGCGAAAATATGCAGCAACAAATCGATGCCATTTTTCTCAAAATCTTGTGATTCAGATAAATATTAAGTTTATATAGGTTTTGGACAATCGAGAATGGAATGGAATTCCTTGCCATACACATAGCTACACTCAAAAAAAAAGTTAGTAAAGTCAGCAAAATCATTTTGGGGAAAATCAGCGAACTGATTTGGAACAACAAAAACAATAGTACAAAAGTTGTGCTAATACTTAGTCTTAAAATTAAAAAAAATCTTGCTAAAAGCAATCCATTTTTTTTTTTGCTGAATATTAGTAGACTGAAAAAAGAGAACTCAAAAAAAAAATATTTTATGTATGAAAATGTATTTAAAAAAAAAATTCTATGATCTCGAACCAAACCCAAAATACACTTTCATTCATATAAGTATTAAAAAGATCAACTATAAAATATAAACTTCACTATTAAAATATATTTTAGCAATTTATTTGCTGAAAATTTAGATTTGGAATTTGTTTTTGTGATTCTTAAAATAATTTAAAAAACTTTGTAAATATACAAAAATATCTGTTCTTCGGCATTGTCGACATGATTTAATTAAAAATCTTAAAATATATAAAAATAATTATAAATAAAATAGAAACCAAATCATCTTATTATTTGTTTTTTTTTTGCGCTAAACTCCATAAGGGATCACTGTTTATAAATATTTGACTTTAATGTTATTACAAAAAATTTAAATATTTTGTCTATAATTTTAATCATAAACAACCGTTTAAACAATACATATTTTATTTTTCTATATTCACAACACCCTTTTAATAACTTTTCTACTAAATTATTTTTTTTGAGTGTGACATGATTAAACATATTAACAATAAATAAAACATTAAAACCTAAATAAATTTTATTTAAAAAACTAAAAATGCTTACGCACATTCAACAAATAATATAACAATTCAAAAATTATTCCGTTGTGGCCCCTAAATATGTACAAGAAAAAAAAAACAATATTTAAACGGTTTTCTTTTAAAAGCTAGAGGTCTTCTGCTTTTTCTATATATTTTAGAATATCTTGATTTCTTCAAGTTAAAAAAAAAAGAGTTAAGAGTTAATGATGGTTGTTCTAAGTTATGTTTTAACGTGTATATTAAAAAATAATTAACAACTTTAAAGAACTAACACGAAAATGAAAAAAATCGTGTAATGAATATTAACAAATTTGAAGTTAATCTTTGTCATTGTAATTATTTAATAAATTTATAAAAAAGATTTAAATTAACATTCATTAGTTATTATATGTCCTAAGGTAATAGAAAGTTTGAAAGTTTTAAACACTTTAATACACCAAGTCACCAAAAAAAAAACTAAATGCAAAACAAAAGAAAACGTCATAAAAATATGACAACATTAGCATTACATTATAATTTAGTAAAGAAATTAAAGAAATAAGTGTCGTTAAATTTGTTATAAATTTCATTATTTTTCATCATTATAAGCAAAAAATATTTTTGTAATAAACGTCCGAAATGGAATGTTAAATATTTCTTAGCAAAGCCTCCAAATAAACTGTTTCATTTTTTAAAATGATAAAAAATTTTATTTAAAATTTTCTGATCTATTATGAATATTGATTGTATAAATTTTTAATTATAAAAGTTCAACTATAATTTATGAAAACGCAATAAAAATACTATTAAAAATTTACAACAGGTGTTATATTTAACTACTACTAGTAGACTACTCTCATTTTTTTTTTGTTTTTGCACAAATCTTATGTTTTCAAATTATTATGCTGTGTTATGTGTTTTAGTTGTATAATTTATTTTTTTTATAGTTTTTTTTTTAATCAAAACGTTTGTTTTCAATTTATTTACGTCGATTTTGTTTTATATTGTTTTATATTTCTTTTGTGTTTTGTTTTTCTTACTAACATCGTTTCTTCTTTTATCTTATTTTTTATATTTATCATAACATTTTTCGATTTAACAATATAATTTACGTTTAGTTTATATAAAATTCATCTTCATTTATGGTTTCTATAAATAATACTTAAGAAACACAAATGTAAAACCTTTTTTAAACTCGTGTGCCAAGTTTTATACAGCTCTTAAACAAAAGTGGGGTTTTCATCAATAGAAAAAGCTCTAAACATTTGGAGACATTTTTGAGAATACTTAGAAAAATATAAAATACTAAAAATTCTACTATAAAACATAATCTATAAATAATAATAAAAAAAAATCTATAAATAATAATAAAAAATACTCTATAAATACCCAGCAAAACTTTGGTAATGGGTGCGATATTCTCATGCGTTACCTTGTAATGATAGCTCGTTAACTTTTTCATTATTTGCAAGCATAAAGTAATAAGTTACTAATTACTGATTACGTAATATATGATTTATAAATGTAAAGTAATAATTGAAATATTTTTGAAAATCTATTTTTAGATACATTACTTTGTGTTTTTTTGTAAGCAAAAGGATAATGTATGTTTGTTTTGATAACACTAGCGAAAAAATGAAGCGCAACAATTCATTTAAGTTTAAAGCAATCAAATACTATATGCGTCGATAGCTCAGTGGGTAGAGTTCTTGGCTGGCAACCAGATTTCCCTGGTTCGATTCCCATCTTGATCACATTATTTTTAATTACAAATATTTAAAATAAAATATTTGTAATAATTTTTTTTAATGAAAATTCTTCTTTTTTGAAAAACTATTTTTAGACACATTACTTTTTTCCATTCTCGTATCCATATAAGTCACCCCTTACATTATCACCTCTAAGCTAATGGGTATATACATTACTTTGAGGCTCATCGCTTGTAAAATTCATCAATGAAGTAAGGTGTAAAGTAATCCATCGGCCCCTATGGCTATACATTACTTTACCCATTATTTGGTAATGTGTGGTTTTGCTGGATAATAATATTAGTATTAAATTGATAGAAATTTAAAAGATTCAAAGTAGTTTCAAAGTGAAAAAAGTATGAATCTGTGAGATTTTTAAAAATAATAAATGGCTTTTAAAGGGAAGACAAGCTTTGCAGAATAAATATTTTTTATAGAGGCAAGTTAACAAAAAAAATATTTTGTCAATTGAAACGAGTTCTTGGGATTTGACGAAACAGTGGCAGCCTGGCAATATTAATTGCAATTGTCTATATGACTCTTAGAAAGAGTTTGCTTAAAAATTGTTTTTATTTTTTTTTTTGTAGTCACTTGGCTGATAGTTAAAATAAACAAAATAAGTGAAAAATCGTTTATTTTTACATAATTTGTAGTTTAAGACAATTCAACTTATTTTAAGGGATTTTCTAGTTCAGTTAAGAAAATGAAATAAATAAAAAATCATTACTTTTTACGAATTTCGTAGTAAATTGACAGTTTAAAGACATTAATATAATAGTTTAACAGTTAAAATATATGAAAAATCATTTATTTTTACGGATATAGTAAGTTAATTTATTGGCATTTAAAAATAAATGAAATGTTCTTTTGATTTAAATGAAAAGTTAATATACCGAATTTTAAGTGATTTCTTATTTAAATTAAATTTTCACTTTATTGAAATTAAAAACTATTTTGAGTGTGAAAATAACTGAAAATGGGGTAATTTTTTATGCTACATTTAAAGCCCTAAATAATAGATTGGGCAGCTTATTTATTTTGTCTCCTCTATCACATATTAAAATTTCCCGGAAATCGGAAGAGACAGTGCTGCCTTATTGGCAGAGTTTTTTAATTTAAATCTTGTTTAAATAAGAAATTTTCAAACAAAATTTTCTACTTAAGTAGAATTTTAGTAAAAATTATTACAAAATACTCACTAAGTTATCATGAAGGCAAGAAAGTTCATGCACTATCAAAAAAAAAGTACCCCAAACTGAAACACATAGAAAAAAGAAATCTGATCTAGAAAGTAACATACTGGGAAGGAATTCGTACATTTTTTGGGACTTTTTTGCTTGGCAGCATGTCAAAAAGTTAGAAATTTTATAGAAAAACTAAATTAAAATAATATATTCGTCAAATGAGGAAGTTTGATTTACAAAATGTCCATGTTTTAGCATAGGGTTGTTGCTTCGAAAAGTACCAAAAAAAAAAAGGGTTCAGCCAAAAATACTTTAAAATCTAATTAATATAGGAAGATAAGGAATAAATTATATGAATTTGACAGGCACAGCAGTATAACTCTTTATTTGGAAATTATTACAACATCAAATTTAAAAAAAGCAAAAAAGTACCGAAAAAGAAAATTAGAAAATTAATTTAAATACCTTAAAAAGCTAAAAAATTAAAAAAAAAATACAAAATTTTGGAAAATATTTTTGGCCCCTTAAAATTTCAAGGTGCCCTAAAAGCCAAAATTTTTTATTTTATTATTATATATACATTTTTCATCCAAAAATACCGAAAAAAGGTACCAGTAAAAAGTCCTAAAAAATTAATATAAATACCTTAAAAAGCTAAAAAAAATACAAAATTTTATTTTTTTTTTTTTATCATATATCCAAATTTCATCCAAAAGTACCGAAAAAGGTACCAGCCTCAAAGAGCTAAAAAAAATATACAAAATTGTTAAACCCCTTTTTTAGCCCCTTAAACTTTCGAGGTGGCCCAAAAGCCAAAATTTTATTTCTTTTTTTATAATATGTATATCCAAATTTTAGCCAAAATAATCGAAAAAGGTACCAGTAAAAAGTACTAAATTTTTTTTTTTTAAATACATTAAAAAGCTAAAAAATATAAAAAATTTGTTTACCCCTTTTTTTAGCCCCTTAAACTTTCGAGGTGGCCCAAAAGCCAAAATTTTATTTTTTTTATCATATATCCAAATTTCATTCCTATTGAAGTTTTTAGGCTGGGGTACTTTCCTTGTAAGTATCGTGTTTTATGTATTTACATAAAATATGTATTTTAAATTTAAAAAAATATGCATTTTTTATTAATCGGTATTAATTATTGAAAATTACCATTTATCATCGTCGTTATTGTATTTCCCTAATATTTTCATATTAATGGTAAAAAAAAAACTTCGTATTTATAAAATAAAATATTCAGTTTAATTTCTTCGACCTTTTTAATATTAGTTCTCTATAATAAATATTCAAGCCCAAGGTAAATTTTATAAAAGAAAATATTTATTTCTAATCCAATATTTCGCTTTCTCAATGGATAGCTTCTTCAGGAATTTTTTCTTATTTTAATTTTTAACAAATTTAAGAAAAAAACAAAATTTAATGAAACAACTATAATTGACAATTATGTTGTTTCATTAATTTTTGTTTTTTAAAAATTTGTTTAAAATTAAAATAAGAAAAAATCCCTGAACAAGCTATCCATTGAGATAAGCGAAATATTGGATTAAAAATAAATATTTGGATTAAAAATAAATATTTTCTTTTATATTATCTTTTTTAAAATTTACAAAATTGTCAATTATTGTTGTTTCATTCAATTTTGTTAAAAATTAAAATAAGAAAAAATCCCTTAAGAAGCTATTTATTGATAGCGAAATATTGGATTAAAAATAAATATTTTCTTTTATAAAAATTACATTGGGCTTGAATATTTATTATCCAGAACTAAAAATACAAATTTTTAAGATATAAATTATGCAAAATCTTAGTTTTATTAAAATATCTAAATGAATTTTTTGAAAAATATACATTTAATCAATATTTATTGGCAACAACACTTAGGGGATTTCCCTATTAATGCAGAGCCTTGTGTTGGAAGTGGGAAGGTTATAAGAAGAAGAAAGCAGGGGTAGTCTTTGTGGATATTTGTATTGAACTTCCCGATATTGTAGCTAACAAGCAAGATCTCTGTAGAAAGTTTATTGCAATTGATAAAGGAATTTTCTCTGTAAACAAATTTTTATTTATTCTACAAATTTTGATTTATAAAATTTTATGTATAAAATTTGTTGAAATAACAAAAAATTTAAATTTCAATAAAAATTTTCCTTTTCAAATATGATTTCTTTTATATAAAAGTATCTTAACTTTTATTTCACAGCTCTGTTATTTCATACTACCTAACATATATAATACACTACTAAACGAAACCACTTGAGGTCATTATGCTAATACTTGAAAGAAAAAAAAAACATATTCATATAATTTCCGCATATTTTACCATATACCTACTACACCATTTAAAAGAAACCTGGACAACAAATAAAAAAAAAAAATAAAAAAGTGCCATTTTAATATCATGTAGTATAAACATATTTTACATATAACAACATAACTAATTTGCATTTATTATTAAAGATTAACAATAAATGCCAACATAAAAAATATTAAATAATCATGTTTTGTTAGTGTTATAGCAGAAATCCAAAAGTCTTTTTGTATTAATATAAAAGTTATAATAAATTAAAAATTATAGCAAATTAAAAATTAATACAGTTATATAAATATATTAACATATTTTTAACGGTGTATTTTAAGATAAATTTTTATGTGAAAAAAGCTTTTAAGTTTTTCACTACTTTTAACGATAACTGTAAAGGTGTCAATATTTCATTTCTATCAAAAAAAAAAAGCGAAACTGGAAAATCCTCTGAAAAACAAAAACACTGAATGAAAATAATATTAAACAGAAACTAGCTATAAACGACAACAACTTTCCATTTTCATAAATTTGCACAAAATTTCCACTTGTGAACCAAACCAAACTAAAACAGCATGAATTGTTTAGGCCAGTCTTACTGCTTACTTACTACTTATAAGGAAGGTATACCCACAGTATTAAAGCGAATTTTATAAAGCTCAAATGAAAACTATATCAAGAAAAACCAAGGTTTATAAATTATGAAATTAAATTATCAAGATAGATTTTTTCTATGTACAAGAGAAAAATTATTAACCCATTCTTTATAATTTCATTGGTAAGAAGAACCTATAAACCCATCTTTATTAATCTCTTATTTATAAAATTTCCTTTGAAATTGGTGTTTATTACTTAGTTTACCTTCCTAGTTAGTTAATGTGTTTATAACTCTAACGGTAAGTTGAGAGGTGTTGTTTGGGGATTGCGTGAAAACCTCTTAAGAAAAACTACTTTTCATTTCTATCATTGATACTTACTATGTATATACGGGTACATATATATATATACCTGTTGTTATTGCAGCAACAACATTTGGATGTTGTGCGAAAACAAATGAAAGCGTTTAATAAACTCCTTGGAGTTTTTGTTGGTATTTTGTTTTAAGTTTGTTTAACTTTCGGTTGAAATATAAACGCTTCTTTAACACACGTTAACATTCACAAAAACAAAATAAATAAAAAAAAAATATAGTGAAACAACATTTTAAAATTTCAAGTAAAGGAACTAACAAGTAAATAATGTTGTAAAGTGAAGTTTTCAGTTTAACCCAATACCGGCTAGGACATTTTTTAAATTGCATTTGAAGTACCATAACTATGTAATTCCAGTGAATTGTTTTCTCAGGAAGATTTGGTAAAAAAAAAAACTTTTAAGCCCTGTCTGCTTAATATGGAGCAACAACCAGGTCTGAAAATGCGAGTTCATAGCAAGCGGTCGTACAATTATAAAAATTTCACGAAATCCGCCCGATGTCATATGGCATCTATGGCTGGGAATGGGTTAATGGCAACTTGCTAGTGTTGCTTTTTTTTTTTGTTTGCTTTTATTTTAAGTAAACATTGTTGTCTGCTTTGTGTCTACACGCATGATACAAGATTTTTATATACTACAAATAGAAAACAACTCTAGGTTGAGTAAACATTACTTTACTAAAATGTTTTTAGTTTAAGAAAAAATAAAATGTTTTAAATGTCAGAGGCAAATTTTTGCTGTAAATCTAGTGATTTTCTTTTGGCCCTAGGATCTTGTTAAGGATCTTAAAGAATTAACAAAACATAGGCAAAACAAAAGACTTAAGACACAAACCTTTTAAAAACTACAAAACTTAATACCAGACAAACAGAAACGTATTTTAATGATTCGCAGTTTACCACTAAATTTAATCAAAACAACTTGATCAAAACAACTTGATCAAAACAAAAGACTTAAGACACAAACTTTTTAAAATAAACAAAAATTAATAACAAACAAAATTTATTTAGATAAGCTTTTCTAATTTTTCTATACCATGATTTCAAAATTCTTTCTAGTACAATCATAAGGAGAATTTCAATATCAATATTTGTTTTAGTTAAGCAGCAGTTTGCCATTGGACAGAACCATCATCTGCTTGGCCATTAGCTAAACATAAAAAGATATTGAAATTCCACAGATGATCGCATTCGACAGAAACGTGAAATCATGATATGGAAAACCACAATTATTTCTACGGAATTTTGAAGAAAAATTATTAATAATTTTACACCATTTTTTTTTACAATTAGTACTAAATATATGGTATTTTAGTTAAGATAATCTCAAAAAACATCCAACTTTGGCCCGCGTACTTGTTATTTTAATGATTTATGGGGGGGGGGGCAAAGGTTGAGTTTTTGAGTACATTTTGCATTTAGTTAAATTAAATAATTCAATAATTAAACAGTTAAGAAAATATCAGAAAAGTCCAACATTTGGCCCCCGTATTTTTTTGTTTTTAAGATTTAAGAGGGCCAAAGTTTGAATTTTTTTGGTTACTACTTCGATTTAACTTAGTTGGTAAATTAAATAATTCAATAATATAACAGTTAAGAAAATATCAGAAAAGTCCAACCTTTGGCCCCCGTATTTTTTTGTTTTTAAGATTTAAGAGGGCCAAAGTTTGAATTTGTTGGTTACTACTTGGATTTAACTTAGTTGGTTAATTAAATGCTATAATGAACTAGAAAATATCAAAAAAGGCCAACAATTGGCCCCGTACTTTTTTGGTTTTAAGATTAAAGTTTGAATATTTTTTGTTTACCACTTTAGTTGATTAATTAAATGCTATAATAGATTAGAAAATACTAGAAAAGACCAACCTCTGGCACCATGAATATAAAAATTACTGGACCTAAGTTTGGCGGTTTATGAAAATTTTAAATTTTTAATAAAACTTTTAAACTAAATAAAATTTATGCACAATAAATTTAAACTTTGGCCCCCCTGAATCTAAATAGACAGAAAAAAAATTATGTTTAATTATTGTGAAGCAAACAAATTTTTGAGAAATTTTCAATTTATTTTCAAATAACCAGAGAAAAAAATTTGCGAGGCCAACATTTGGCCCTGGTACTATTTTGTTTTTAAGATTTAAGAAGGTCAAAATTTAAATTTTTTGTTTACTGCTTGCATTTAATTTAGTTGATTAATTAAATGCCATGATAGATGAGAAAAATATAAGAAAAGCCCAACCTTTGGCACCTTGAATAAAAAAATTAATGGGCCTAAGCTTGGCCTTTTCTGAAAATTTTTAAATTATAATGAAAGGTTTGAACTAAATGAAATTTGTACACAATAAATTCAAACATTGGTCCCCCAGAATCTAAATACACAAAAAAATATTTTGAAATATTGTGATGCAAAAATAGTGCAAATTTTTGCAAAATTTTTAATAATTTTCAAATACCCAGCAAAAAAAAAATTTGGAAGTCATGCTTTTCAAACCATTGGCTCCAAAATATCCGTTAGTGTTCCACCTTTTACTATCTTTTTTGAAGTACTTCCAAACATCTTCAAAAAATCACTTCTCTCCTTAATTCAAAAAAAAAATCCTTTTATATTACTTCTAAACCATTATCGCTCTGAAAGTTTCCCTAAGAAGTGATTTGAATATAGAAGATTTCCAAACAGATATTTGCGAATCCTGGCAGGAAATTTTCAAACAAAATTTTTTAGTTAAATAAAATTTTAGTAAAAATTATTACTAAATGCTGACTATGTTATCACGAGGGCAAGAAAGTTTATGCACTAACAAAAAAAATAGAGTACCCCAAACCAAAACACATAGAAAAAGGAAATCTAAGAACAATCTGTGTCACTTTTTGCTGATCTAGAAAGTAACATATTGGGAAGGAATTCGTACATTTTTTGGGACTTTTTTGCTTGGCAGAAAAACGAAATTAAAATAATATATTCGTCAAATGAGAAAGTTTGATTTACAAGATGTCCTTGTTTTAGCATAGGCTTGTACAAGTTGTTCCCAAAAGTACCAAAAAAGGGTTCAGCCAAAAATACTTTAAAATCTAATTAATATAGGACGATTAGGAATAAATTATATGAATTTGACAGGCACAGCAGTATAACTCTTTATTTTGAAATTATTACAACAGCAAATAAAAAAAAGGAAAAAGGTACCGAGAAAGGTACCGAGAAAGGTACCAGTAAAAAATTAGTTTAAATACTTTAAAAAGCTAAAAAATTAAAAAAAAAATTACAAAATTTTTGAAACTCTTTTTAGGTCCCTAAAATTTCAAGGTGGCCCAAAAGCCAACATTTTTATAGTTTTTTAATTGAATATTTTTTTTTTATTTTTAAAAATAAACAAAATAAAAATTATAAAAAATTGCTGTACTAAACTGGTGGAGCCTTAGTTGTGCCTTTTTGGCCACTCAATAACGGGCTCGTTCGCATTTATTTTGCACTTCCCCTAATTCATAGTGCCCCCCTTAGTGCAATTGATTTTCCCATAATAAGGTTTATATGTTGTCGGTTAATATCAAATATTATATCTAAAGTTGCGTTATTTTTTTTTTCTTTCTATATAACAGTTTTATTTATTTTTACTAATTAAGCTTTAATGCCATATTTACTTTACTTTTTTTTTTCTTTGCCATTTTTAATTGTTTAATTAAATTTTTAATTGTGTTGTTAATTCTTCTACAACAATAATATATCAAAAAGCAACAGCCATAACATTTCGAAATCATAATTAAGTGAAAGTAAGAGGAATAACGTCATTTAACGATAGAAAAAATATGCGTGAGTGTTAAACAAAAAATTACATAATATTCAACTGCATTATAAACAAATTTACACATTTATACAAAAAAAATTATAACCTCGTTTTAAAAGTTTTACTCTTTAAGAAAACAAGTTAAAAACAAATTGTAATGGCAAAAATTTGGTGTTAAACAAAAATCTTTAAGTAGGTTGTAATTATTGTAGGCTTTAGTTTAATTAATGAGGTTTTAAAATTAATGACAAAACAAAAAATTATTTTTTAATGATTTCTTCAAATTGGAGTAAACAACAAAAAACCTTGCTAGACTTGATGGCGATTGAAGTGTACGTATGTATATGGTGTTATATTAGCCACCTATTATAAAATTGATTTTAAACAACTTAATCATAAATAATGTATTTTAAGCCTTTTGCTGATTTAAATGATGATTATTAATTATTGAAAGTTAAAATTTAAATAAAAACTTGCTAAAAAAAAAATAAAAAATTACTTAAAACTTTGCATATGCTGTTTTAAATGTTTGTGTCTTAAGTATTTTGTTTTGTTATATAATTAAAAAAACTACATTTCATTTATTTTAATTATAAATAAGCTAATTTAATTTAGTTAATTTAATATTTTTGACATATTATTTATTTATAATGCTATTGCAATTTTTTTTTAATTTTTTTTTTTGTAAATTTATATAAAATTTCTGTGCTTTTATTTCAAATATTTTAAAACAAATAAAAATTATATGTTTGTCATTTGCCTTTAAGCTAATAAAATTTAACAGTTATCTTTGGTATTTTTGGTATTAGCACCAAAAAAAATAATTTAATTTTTTTCTTGTTTATTATGAAAAATACAGTTTGGTTTTGTTTAACAAATAAAAATATGTGTCAACGGTAGTTTTAGTTTTTTTTTTACTATTTTATAGACAAACAGACAAATCGACCAAGCATACACCAACAACTTTTATTCAAGCAACAAATTATTAAAAATATAAAACTGGTTTGATATATTTCACAACCAAACCTAAAATAAAAATTTATTTAAAAAATATTCGAAAATATATTTTAAAAATACTATACAACATAGCCAAGCACAAAGTAACAACAATTAATGGAATTAGGCTGGAATTACTTTACACATATTTATGTATATATAACAAATTTTAAAATTCTGATAAAAAAAAATCTATAAACAATTTTTTGTATAATGAACAACAACAAAAAAATATTACTACAATATAGTAAAATATTTTATTACTTTTGCCTGTATGTTAAATTTTTAATTTGTTTTTTGTTTTTAATATGTTTATGTGGTTTACGTGTTTATTTGCTATACTCCAATTTTTTTGCCCCCATTTTGAATATTAATTTTTATTATCTTATTAAACTATTTTGTTTGATCTAGTTTTAATTATTTTGTTTTTAACATTTCCCTATATTTATTATTTTTTTTTTTAATTTTGCTGAGGTTTATTTAACTTTCATTCATCTAATTTTCTATACCATGAAGCATAACCAAAACCATTATATTTCATTATTATTTATTCAACCACATTGCTAATAAAAAAAATTAAGAAGAAGAAGAGTAAAAAAAATACCTACAAAATTATAAAACAATAATAACATATTGGTTTATTTCCGTTTTTTCCCGTCTTTCTTTGTATACAAAAAAAAAAGAATATTCTTTAAGGCAGGTTAGTTATTATTAGCAATTTTTATCTATAATTTTAAATTTTATGTATTTACAATTCTTACAATATAAAAATTATTTCAGTTTTTTTTTCTACTATTTCTGTGTAAATTTAGTTTATAATATTTTTATAGACTTCCTGCAGATTCTAACTATAGCTAAAGTTAATCCGTAGTAAATCTTGTTTGTGTATTTAAATTTTGTTTGGTTTGTTTATGAGGTTATTAACTGTTGATATTTTTTTATTTTATGTTTTATGAATAATTTAATATTAGTTTCCGTTTGCTTTTTGTTAGCTTAAAATATATTTTATAAAAATTTTATATCTCATTTCCTTTTTTTTTTCTAAAAGAAATCTAATTTAATAATTTTTTTTCTTTCTTTTCTTTGCAGTTATAAAATTTTACAGTAAAAAGAAATTGTAAATATATATTTCGGATAGAGACAAAAGTAAGTTTTACTAAAATGCTTTTTAAATTACATAATATATAAATCTGAAGGAAAATCAATAGACTTAAGACAAAAACTTTATGGAGTATTGCACTACTCTATAAAAATCTAAATCAGTGATCGGCACTCATAGCACTCAGGGGCCGAACACAATTTGCAATTTATACGTACACTACACGAATGTCAACAAATCTCACAGCTAAGGGCACAAAAAATACAATTATTTCATTCAGTAGTACGCTAACTTTCAACAGAGCAAGTATATGCCGCTTTGTTGAAGAAATAAAGTACACTCTAAAAATTTGTTTTTTTATTGTAGCTATTTGTTTTGTTTTTCGTTTACCTTTTAAATTAAAAATGTGGAATGTTAAGTGGGAAGAATTTGTTATTTTATTTTCTTGAAATATATTAAATGAGGCAGAGTGCCTTGTATGCAATCAAAAAATTATTATTATCATTGTTATGAATTATTTTTATTTTTTATAACAGAGAAAATAAAAACATGAACTATTTTAATACAATTTAATTAATCGATTAATTCATTTATTAATTTATTCATTCATTTATCTAGAAAGATAAAATAATTTCTTACGGTGTAAATGCATTCATATTCTCTCTTTCTGCCGACCACTGATCTAAATGCAATTTGGCCTCTTAAACACGAATGTGTAGTCGTCAAAAAAGTTTCATCGAATCGCACAAACAAAATATATGGTAGAATTTCTTCTATTAAACATTTTGTTGAATAACAAAGTCATAGTCAAATAAATATAATTGATTCAATGAAAGTCATAGTCTATTAAATCTGTAATTAATTCAATGAATGTCATAGTCAATTAAATCTATAATTGATTAATAATGATAAATATTACAAATGATTACGATTAAGTGTAAAATTTTTATATTGATTATTTGTGGTGAAATAGATTCTCCTGTATTATTAAAATCAATTCCAAGAGTTTTTAGAACTTATATGTTCTTTTATTTAGATTTGCATAGAACTGATTGTTCTTTAAATAAACTTATTACCAAATCTATGAGGTTATTTAATAATTATTGTAATCAGATATAAGTCTTTCTTCTTTGAATTTTAAATATCTCTTAATTAATTTACTTTAATTAATGTAATAGTTTTAAGATAGACTGACATCTTGACAAGGATAATATTGTATCCATGGACTTAAATAAATAAATAAATTAATTGTCTATGACTTTGCTACTTGAAATATATATGAACATACATGATCATACATGGGCTTGTATATGATCATATATGGTTCAATATATGGCCATACATGATCTTATATATGACCATATATCTTCGGATCCGGATCTTCTACACCCTCAAATTTCGGATCCGAAGACATATGATCATATATGAGATCATGTATGGTAATATATTGAACCATGTATGGAACCATGTATTTTACATGGGAAGAGGATTTTAAGAAATTTTATTTAGTGTGCATGCCGAGAAATGTTCAGAGGGTCGTTTAAGTACCACATAAGGATTTTAAATATAGTCTTATGTTGAAAGTTTCCTTACATTTGTTAAAGGACATTAAAACTAAATTCATACGGCCAGACACCTTCACATAGGCTCATATATGATCATATCATACACCCTCAAATCCAAAAATATATGGTAATGCATGAGTTCATGTATATTCATATGCATGGATGATCATATATGCCCATGCATAATCATATGCAGGTCCCTATATAATCATATATGTTTATATATATTTCGATTATTACATGGGAGGTTCAATGTAGTCTTATTCCGATATTTATTTAGTTAATTTATTTTAATGCAAGATGTGCAAAAAAATCATCTTTGGCGCCACATACATATATTAAGAATTAAAAATACGGACCCAATATTATTATTATTATTTTTGAGTCTAATGTTATTTAATTATAACATTGATCTAAATGAAAGTTATACACAAAAAAAACCCAACCTCTGGCTCCTCTTAATATTAGGGATAATCTTTTATATCGAGTTGTGTACAAAAATTCATTATTTAGCCCACCGTAAATGTTAAAAGGAAGACTGTTGTTTTTATGTTTTTATTTTAACCTCTAATATTATTTAATTAGTCTATTTATCTTAATGCAAGTAGTACACAAACATATTAACGTTAGGCCTACTGAATTTGTAAACAAAAAAGTACGGGGGCCAAACGTTAGCGTTTTCTGACATTTTCCATCCTATATGATAGAACTTAACTAACTAACCTTGGGACACCCTAATTCTTAAGAATGAAAAATGCGGGACCATCTTTAATATCATATAATTAGTCGATTGATATAAATGGAAAAACTTCAACCTTTGGCACCCCTGTAGCTTAAGAATAAAAAACAAACAATGGCGATTTTTAATATTTTTACAATATATAACAATTGATCTAAATGAAAGTTATACAAAAATAAATCAACCTTTGGCCCCTGAATCTTAAAAACAAAAGATTACAGGGGCCAAAGGTTAGTGTTTTTTTCATATTTGGCTAGCTAATTCAACGAAATGAAAGTTTCACACAAAAATCCCACCTTTGACCACCCAAATTTTAACAACAAAAAAAGTAAAGGGGCCAAAGGTTGTAATTTTTTATATTTCAATCTATAACATTATTTTATTAGTCAATTGTAATTTGAACATTAAAAGTTCATCCTTTCACCCTCCGATCCTTTAAGACTAAAAAAGGGGCGAGGGCCAAAGGATGGCGTTATGTGATATTATCTAACAATGACATTATCCAGAGGAAGACCCGCACTTTAGATATGTTGTATAGGACCAGAAAATAAGAGACACCCAATCTCACCATTAAGGAATAAAAAAGTAAAGTCAATAATGAACCCGTCGGTTGATACTTAAATATTTTTCGACATAATTACACTCAAGTACATGGAAATTTTATGTATCTAAAATTGAAATCCTTAAAAAAATGGAAATTTTGAAAAACTTCTTTGCAACAATGAGCCATAAAGTATTTTTCCCTGGGAAGGGCCAATAAGTAGAAAAGGCGTTACAAAGGAACTTTATTTCCTTTTAAAAAGTTTAAGTGGAAATATAAGCAAAAAAATAAAAATTTAACAGACCCAGTTTAGTTCTACTCAGTTTTAAAATCAAATTCTTATTCATTGGTTTAAGGGACACCTTAATGCATATTTCGGAAGTCTCTTGATAACAGTTTTTTTTTTAATAACTGGAAATTTAAAAAAAAACAAAACCTTGATAAATCAAGAAAAGTTTTGGAAATATTTTTGAAAATTAATACAATGTAAAATGTGATAGAATGTGATCTTTATACAAAAGACTTAAGACACAAACATCTTTAATATTGTATGATGTAATAATTGTTTTCCATTTATTAAATATTCTTCATAATTTGTTTTATTTACATATTTTGTATTTCGAGTTATTGTTTAAGCAATTATAAACATAGTTTTTTTTTTTTTTTAATTTTTCCTAATGGTGGCTTATAAGGTATCATTTTGTATAAACACTGGCTAGTTGTCTGTATGTCTGTCTGTCTGTCTGACTAGCCCCAGCAATGTAGCTAATCAAGTTGCTGTACAATAGAACGAACACCTGATCATTTTGTGTTATTTCTACGTGATTCGTGTTATTAAAAATCATAAAATTACCTAGATAAATTGCATACCAAACAATAATGTTGAAAAAGAATTAATATAATAAAGAAAAAGAAAAATTAGATTAATTTTTATTGTTATTAGCTTTGGTTGTTTTTTTTTTTAGTGTAGACACACATAATCCTTTTTTTGTTATATTTTTTTATTGTCAAATTTTATGATTTTAATCTTTTCTTTTTGGTTTTTGTTTTTTGTTAAAAATAATATTTTATAGGAATTTTTTTTAATAAAAATATTAATATTTTTTATTTGTTTTTCTTTATAAGATGGACACAAAAAATATATTTCTAATATGTATTACTGCTATTTTATGATATTTTTTTTTTTTTTTTGGTTTAAGACTTTCTTTACATAATTTTTTTCTTTCTTTTTTTTCTTTTTTTTATATCAACCCATGATTAGTATGCAACTCTCACCATTGTACACTTACTCAGACCATATTTGTAGAATTTACTTTTATATAAACACAAGAGGGCAAAAAAAAAAATTTACAAAAAAAAACCTTTGCAAAAAATCGACAACAACAACTTAACCATTAAATGCAAACAACCTCTATGTTTAAAAGTTAACAAAAACAAAAAATATAAAACAAAACAAATTTACCAAATTTGGTTTAAAATTGTTGTATTTACAGTTCCCAGTAAATAAGCAATAAACAGACGTCAATAAAACAAATCAATATATAAAAATTTAAACTGCAACAATGTTGACATATGGCCAACATTGCAACACGTGCGTTGCTCTTTTTTTTTTTTTTTTGTATTCCAAACTACCTTTTATTTTCTTTCTATAAGTTGTTTGTACATTTTTTAAGCAACAAAGTTGCTAATTTGACATTTTTTTCATTGAATTTTGCGATTTTTTTTTTAGGTAAAAAATAATATATGTAAGAATTTGTTTGAAGGGCATATCATGGAAATTTTTAATTATACCCTACATCACTTTTTAAATCACGGTATAATGAGTTTGTGTTGATGTGGGTAACTAACACAAATAATGGGTGTATACCAACTTTAAAATAACTTTCTGAGTCAATGTTCGTCTGTTAATATAAAATGAAAGCCCTTTCAGGACTTAATACTAAAAATAATTGTACGAAATTTGGTGTATAAATTTGTATTGCCCCAACCATACTGAAATTGATTAAATTTGGTGTATGTTTTGACCTCGTTGTCATAGAAATATTTATCTGACCTTCAATCAATTGTATTTGGTATTATAAAAGCAAATTAATTTAAAGCGATTTTTTGCTCGAGTCGTATATAATTTTAAGCATAAATCGGATAGAGTTTATTTCACCTAAGACATGGGTCCAATTTTTGCTTAGTTGCTCCCGATTTTTACAGCGTTTTGAAAGCCGAAAAATTTTAAAAAATTACCAAAAAAAAATTTTTGCTCTTTTATAGTCCTGATTTTTTGGTATAAAATTATTGAATAATGAGCCAAATCTGGCCCAATTTCATTATAAAAGGGTGTGTTAGTACTTCACTAGACCACAAAAAGTGTCCGTTTTGCCCTCAGTTCGCGAAATATGGGAGGATTTTCAAAAAAAAATTAAGGAAATTTTTCTATGAAATGATGATGTTGAAATTTTGTTTTGAAAGTTATATGGGCCATAAATCACGACTCCAAATTTAAAGAAAATTTAAATATATTTGGACCTAGTCCTTATATAAACCCACCTTTCCGGTATTTGGACTGCTTCCCACAATTTTATCCAAATTGGTGTAGAGTATCATATAGTCGACCCTATTTTAATCATTTTACTAGCTTTTACTTGGTTTTTCTTATGTTTGATGGTTTTAAAAATACAATTTTTTATTAAAAATGTTTATAACACTGTGCAACAAATTTTTGCTCATTGCCGCCAGCCTTTAGGCAAAATAAAAGTTAAACATCAGATGAACATTACTAAAATGAGTTTTGCCTTTTGAAATGACAATCACGCCGTAAAGACACAAGCAGGGTGGCTTAGCTTTATCCAGATTTGATATAAATAAGTTGTATTAACCTGGATGAATTTTAATCAACTCAAAAAAATTTGGAAATGGTGTACAATTTTCAAAAAAAAAATTTTGGACCAAAAACGTTTAAAAATTAAGCAAATAAATCGAGAAAAATATAATTACTCGCTTACTACTGAAAACCTCAAATTCATCAATTAAATGTAACAATTCCCCAAAAAAAAATTATATTTGTTTAAAATTTATAAATTTTTATAAAATTGATTGATTTTTAAAAAAAATTTCAATTTCTAAAAAGTGTATCGATTTTTTTAGTTTATCGATTTTTTTAGTTTATAGATTTTTTAGTTTACCGATTTTTTTAATTTTTTGTTTATCGTTTTTTAAGTTTATTAATTTTTTAGTTTATCGATTTTTTCTAGTTTATCGATTTTTTTAATTTATTTGTTCTTTTAGTTTATCGATTTTTTAGTTTCAAATTTTCAATTTCTAAAAAGTGTATCGATTTTTTTAGTTTATCGATTTTTTTAGTTAATAGATTTTTTAGTTTACCGATTTTTTTAATTTTTTGTTTATCGTTTTTTAAGTTTATTAATTTTTTAGTTTATCGATTTTTTTAGTTTATTGGTTCTTTTAGTTTATCGATTTTTTCCAGTTTAATTTTTTGTTTATCGTTTTTTAAGTTTATTAATTTTTTAGTTTATCGATTTTTTTAATTTATTTGTTCTTTTAGTTTATCGATATTTTTAGTTTATTGGTTCTTTTAAGTTATCGATTTTTTAGTTTATCGATTTTTTAGTTTATCGATGTTTTTAGTTCATCAATTTTTTTAGTTTATCGATTTTTTTAGTTTATCGAAATTTTTTTAGTTTATCGATGTTTTTAGTTTATCGATTTTTTTTAGTTTATTGGTTCTTTTAGTTTATCGATTTTTTTACTTTATTGGTTCGTTTAGTTTATCGTTTTTTTTAGTTTATCAATTTTTTTAGTTTATTGGTTTTTTTGGTTTATCGATTTTTTTAGTTCATCGATTTTTAGCAAATTGATCGATTTTTATAATATATATCGACTTTTAAAATATATATCGTTTTAAATTACATTTTTCAATTTAAATTAGATTTATCAATTTTATTGATTTGCATAAAAACTTTTTGATTTCTTTATTAAATACATAATTTTTTTATTAAATATATTGATTATTATCAAATTTATCGATTTATTATTAAATATTTCGATTTTTATCAAATATATGGTTTTTTATAAAATTTATCGATTTTTTGAAATACCTTTTTTTTATTGATTTTTATGGAATTATGCAATTTAATTAAATTTTTTGAGCTTTTTTTCTAATTTAAAGACCTTTTTATAGAAAAGTATATTTTCTTAAAAAGTTACACATCAAAATAATTTGTATAATAATAATTTGTTGGTGCTATTTTTTAATTAAAAATTTTGTTATATTAATAAACAAAATTAATTTAATATTTCACAATTTGTATACACAATAAATTTTTTTTGTTAATATAACAAAATTTTAAATTTAATAATAAATTAAAAAAGGGCAATGGAAGACTCTGGAAATTTGTTAACAAAAATTCTAAAGTTCTAAGACATTTTTTTATTTTTGGACAATTCTCATAAAAAAAGTCTGTATATTTTTTGGTTTTAATTTTTTTTTAATAATACTGAAATCTGAAACCCTTTCTTTAGAAAAATTTTTACTGAATTACATTTAGTCCCTTGAGAAAAATTTAAAGATCGTAGACTTATAGAAAAATTTCTTTGATCAAACTGTCTTAATTTTTATGACATTTTTCTGCAGAAAAATTCTTAGGTTTTTGAAATTTTATATTTGAAAATAAGATGTGTGAGAACAGTTTTTACGTAAAAAATTATGTGCTTTTCATACGTTTTTGATTTTTTTTTTTCAATTTTTTTTTCAAAAATATTTCTACTCGTCGTTTAGATGTAATTTAATAAAAAAAAAAAATAAAAGATTCTGACAATTTTTTTTTATTTATATTAATCATATAATTACAAATTATATGCTAACCGACCACTTACAACGAAGACTATCGGCTCGTTGTAACGTAAACAGACCAGAGCCTCTGGTGGTTTTAAAGGAATTTAATTTTTCCTCTAACAATTTGCGAAACTATATTTCTGGTTAAAAAAATATGCTCTTTTAATTATCAGATTCTAAATCAATCCCATTAAAGATTTTTTTCACAAAAAATTCTCTTTAGAAATATAAATTTCATTAATTTTACAAAATTGTTTATAGGATTTTTTTTTTTAACTATTTAAGCTTTTTTTGTCCTCTTTTATTTTACATCACTGTTAACAACCAGTATATTGTTGTTTTGTTGACATTTTTTGTTTTATTTTTTTTTTTTTCAACATTATTAAAGTGTTTATATATGTAAGAGTGAATTTCGCGGGAATTCATCATTCAAGCGTGCTTAGGTGAATCTGACCACAAATGGAGTTATCAAACCAAATACGTCTCTTTCATATTGATTGTTTCTTATTTTTTTTAGTTTTGTTAAACTCACTAAAGGATTTAGTTAGATTCTAAAGAACTCTTAAAGTATTGATTTTTTTTTACTTGTTTTATGTTGTTGTTCAAACTCTCAAAGGGTATGTTTTTATATTGTTATTTATAAGTGTTTTCGTTGTTTTATTCGTTTTATTTTTCCTCTTTATGCCAGAGGAGTGGCCTGTGTTATCTTGGCTACTGTATTTTTATAAGTAATTTTTTAACATGACCACTTATTAGACATGTTTGGTAACATGACGCAAATCAATCTTATTCTCTTCAAAAAAAAAATAAATAAATAAAAAAAATCTTAACGTGCTTTAGTTTCTACAAGATTTCTTCTAATGGTTGCTTAGTGTGTGTTTTTTTTTTCAGACAGTCTGATGGCAAAAACAAGATTTTGTTGGCAAACTTATTATAGAGATGTTATTTTTATGCTAAATTTATATATATTTTATTTTAATATATATTTAGCATAATTTCTAATAATTTTCTTAAGAATTCTTTTTTTTTAGATTTTACAAAAAACAAAAGACTTAGGAAACAAACGTGTTTAGCTAAAAATATATATAAATTTATGTTATGACCAAAATAGACAGATGTTTATATTACAATATGTAGTATATGATGGCACTAAAGCCACTCGAATGCAAAGATGGTCAGTGAATATAGTCCAAAAGAGATAGTACAGCAAATAACTGTTAAATTTATTTTAAAAATTTCCTCTACATTAAACTGTTTGCTCTAAAAAATTTCTTTAAACAGTTGCAAATCCTTAACACATCCGCAGCTCTTAGAGACAGCCAAATGTAACTTAACACTGTAAATGATAATCTTAAAAATTGTGCATACACACAGAAGTTAAAAATGCCAACCGAGTTCAAAAGTGTATTTTGGTTGCGACCGCCAAAAAATTCCGGTTAGCACAACCAAATTCAAATGTGATTGCTGAACATTCAGGTTGTGGCAAGCAAAATTCAGTTGTATTAACCGAATTTTGTTGTGGTTACCAATAATTTAATCGACTTTAGTTGTAAGCACTGAATTTAAGTTAGAAATTTACCAAATTTTTCTCTGGGTGTACAGAAAAAAATATAATTATACAGAATTTGCTTAAATGTTTGGCTTTAAACAAAGTTATTCAAAATTAACAGCATCTATCGATAAATATTTTAGATTGAAAAATAACAAAAAATTCCAAACTTTGGCCCCCGTTCTGTTCTCAAGATTTAGAAGGGTTAAAGTTTGAAGTTTTTATGTACAACTTGTATTTAGTTCAATTAGTTGTTTAAATAATTGCAGTTTGGAAAATATCAGAAAATGCTAACCTTTGGTACCCGTCCTTTTTGATTCTTAAAATTTAAGGGGCCAGACTTAATTTTTTGCGTAAAATCTCTAGTTAGTTAAATTAGCTTATTAAAATAATATGGCGCAATGGAAAATATCAGAGATGACCAACATTTGGCCCCCGTGATTTTTTTGTGTACAATCTGCATTCAATTGCTGTTCAATTGACTAACTATATAATGTTATGGATTAAAAATATCAGAAAACGCCAACCTGTGGCCCCCCTCATTCTTAACAATCAATTAGTATGGGGCCAAAGGTTGGCGTTTTGTGGCATTATATACGCCAAAATAACATTTTGAGGGTGGATGCGAACTGCCTTAATAAAATCTAAATTAAATTCAGGTTTCCAAATTTTCTATGAAATTTTAAAATAATTTCAAATATTTTTCAAAGAAATTTTAAACCTTTTTGTCAATTTATAATATTTAGTTTAGAATTTATTTGGCCAAATGATTGGAAAGACCAGAATGAATCAGTAATCTTAAATCAGTTATTTCAATTTTGACTCAATTGAATATTTTTTTATGATCTTAAGTTTAAATTAAATCAAAAATACAAATTTAATTAATTTGTTTCATTCTGTTAGAAAAACAATTAACAAAATCAAATCGAAGAAGAAAATTATTAAACTATAAAAAAAATGTTGTCAATCGAAATGAAAACTAAAACAAACTTAAAAAATTAAACAGATATTTGCAAAAATTTTAAACCCTACTTGTAAATATATAACAATGACAGTGCTTTTCTTTCTTTATTTTACTGCTTTACAATTAACTAATACTTGCTGTATACCCTGGCGAGCTATTAAAAAATTCTTCCTTTTCTACTCCTTCTAAAAAAAATACAAAACTGAAATTTTTTTTATAAAAACCGGATTTTTGTTTTTATATTTTTTTTCATACAAACGATTGCTTTCAAAGATCTAATCAATAACAACAAATAGACATATAACAGAACAAGGAAGATCTATTAACCAGCAGCTACTGTCCACCTATTTTATTGGCACAAAATATGTGATAATAAAACAGTACAAGAAAATAGAACAAAAAATGAATCTCTAACAAGTAATTTCATTTAATTATAACTAAACTATTAAATATAACAGTTTTAAATACAGTGATAAATCTATTTCACATTAGAAAAGGGTGTATAAAGTTGTCTATAGAGAATAAAAAAAATATAAATAAAATTCCATATATTTTTGTCAACTTCAATTAATGCTTAAGATTAATGTTAGCAAACCGATATATCAAATTTTAAAATAAAATGGTGGGTTGGTAAACAGTCTTTAATTAACAAAAATATTAGTAACTTGTAAAAACGAAATTTAAATTGATGAGTATTAATAAAAATTGTAAATAATATTTTGACAGCTTAAAATAAAAATTTTCTTTTTTTTCTAATTTTTATGTCTTTTTAATTAAAAAAAAAAATAAATAAATTCATTTAATTCTCAAAATTGTATGCTGCCATTTTATTGAGTTTCATCATCTCTTTATAGCCACACTAAACGATTTGAAGCATGTCATAATGATCGATGCTTTTATAGCATAAAATCTGTGTAATGCAGATGTTGTACTTGTGTAACATTTAATGTTTGAATTTTTATGGCTTGTTTTTTATGAAAAAAAAAGAAAAATACGTTACAAAATATTTTTTTTTTATATAACCATATGATATTTTTAATACATACAGATACAGCAAGTAAAGATAAAAAAAAACTATAAACTTAATCATTTACAATAAAAATGATGAAATATTCTTTAAACAAAACAAAAGACTTAAGCAACAAACTGCTTTATAAATAAAGCATAGAAAATGATTATTTTCAAATAATTTAAAATCAATAAAAGTCAATTGAAAAGCAATATTTTTATTGAAAATTAAACTTTCAAATAGTTTAAATTTTAAATATTTTTAAAGAAAAAAATGTTTCCGGTTAATAAATAACTTTCATTAAAAAAATTCTTTGTTTAAAAATAAAATATTTTCAGAAGTATAAAAAAAATAGAAAGTCAATTAAATTAAATAATTTTCAATTTCATTTCAATTCGATTTGATTTGATTTTTTTGTTGGTCTAGAAAACAACTAAATCATTTAATTAAACAATCAAATTCTATCAGTTATGCTTTGCTGATAGAATTTTGGTTAATAACAAAATTATATAGAATATTTTATTGTTTGTTACGATAAAAAAATAACAATAAAAAAATAACTTAAGCAACGTCATAAAGCAGTAGCAGCATTTTAGTTATTAAAAAAAAAAAACATGTTTAATCATAATAATTAAGCATGACTTAGCAAATTTTAAAAAATACATTTAAAAATTTCAAAATAATTCTTAAAAGTGTATTAATGATTGAAAAACAGTTATAAAAAATCTATGAAAAATGGAAAAATGTATTTTAAAAATTACCTACATGTGAAAATAATTGGAAAACTGTTTAAAGAAAATAACCATGATGAATCATATTATTAAGATATGAATCATTGATGGTAAAATGCAACATGTATGAGAATTTTTATGATATTTTTTAATTAAAAATAAGTTTTGTGAGAAATAATTTTTTTTTAAATTCTATATACTACCAACTTTCACATATATATAGATATACACTGTTAGAAAAAGCTTAATTATATTTATCAAATTCTTCATCAGTTTGATAATTATAAAATATTGTCATATGGGGCAATAAGTATCACCCTGTTGGAATGTTCCGCCATTTTTGCAAATGACATCATATGACAGTTTGGTTTTGACATTCGTGAAGTAGACACGTGTGGAATTTATAGTGAATAACAATGAATCCGAAAACGCATGATACTTATGACAATGTTTGCGTATGATTTTCCATTAAAATTAATCATAAGCGATGAGGGTCATTTTTGATCCTAGCGGCCACGTCAATAAGCATAATTCTCTGTTCTGGGGGCACGGAAAATCCTCGCTTAATTTATGTAATCTCGCACCCTCTCAAGGTCACCGTGTGGTGAAAGGTGATTGGAACTTATTTTTCGAAGTAGCCTAAAGTAACGCTATAACGGTGTATAGCAACCGCTATAGAGCCATGCTGAATGAAATTTTTTTACTGAAAATTGACAATGTGGATTTGGAGGACATGTGATTCCAACAAGGCGGGGCCACTTGTCATACTGCACGGGGAACAATGCATATTTGAAAGTATGCTTTCCCAGCGCGTAAAATCTTACATTTCTCCCGATTTAACTGACCCGAACTTCATCCTCTGAGAATATTTGAAGCCGTTGGTGTAGGCAAACAAGCCTCACCCCTTGAAGGATTGAAAGAACAACAGTCGAGACGAAACTGACAACTTGACACCCCAAATACAGCACACAGTTTTGCAAAATTTAATTTAAAAAAAGTCCATATTTACATCAATGCCATCGGCGGCCATTCGTCGGACATACATTTTTACAATTATTTGAAAAAAAAATTTATAAGTGTGAACAAACATTCACAGTTATAAATTTAATGAGTTTTCACTTTAAATAAAAGTTATAGCCAAAGAAAATCAGATGATGGTTTTTGCCCCACTCTGTATGATAATTATATTATTTTGTCTCCTATGGTTGGCACAATCATAAAACCAAAAATATATCATGCTCTTCAAAGCTTAGCTTATTACAATTTTAATAATTTAAATTATTTTTTAATAAGGAGCATAAATGGAGTATCTAGCGCAACTAAGTTGTTTGACAGAAGAAATGTACATATGTATATATTTTTGGCACATAAAAAATAAAGTCTCTTTAAATATCTTCTTTCGAAAATTGCCCCTGTTTCAAAGCCTAAGAAAGAGAAAATGGACTAAGAGAAAAAATGGACTAAAAGAGAGAAAATGGACCAAAAGAGAGAAAATTGACTAAAAGACAGAAAATGGACTAAAAGAGAGAAAATGGACTAAAAGAGAGAAAATGGACCAAAAGAGAGAAAATGGACTAAAAGAGAGGAAATGGACTAAAAGAGAGAAAATGGACTAAAAGAGAGAAATGGACTAGAAGAGAGAAAATGGACCAAAAGAGAGAAAATGGACCAAAAGAGAGAAAATGGACTAAGAGAAAATGGACTAAAAGAGAGAAAATGGACTAAAAGAGAGAAAATGGAGTGAAAGAGAGAAAATGGACTAAAGAGGGAAAATGGACTAAAAGAGAGAAAATGGACTAGAAGAGAGAAAATGACTAAAAGAGAGAAAATGGACTAAAAGAGAGAAAATAGACTAAAAAAGAGAAAATGGACTAAAAGAGAGAAAATGGACTAAGAGAGAAAATGGACTAAAAGAGAGAAAGTGGACTAAAAGAGAGAAAATGGACCAAAAGAGAGAAAATGGACTAAAAGGGAGAAAATTTACTAAAGAGAGAAAATGGACTAAAAGAGAGAAAATAGACTAAAAGAGAGAAAATGGACTAAAAGAGAGAAAGTGGACTAAAAGAGAGAAAATAGACTAAAAGAGAGAGAAAATGGACTAAAAGAGAGAAAATGGACTAAAAGAGAGAAAACGACTAAAAGAGAGAAAATGGACCAAAAGAGAGAAAATGGACTAAAAGAGAGAAAATGTACCACAAGAGTGAAAATGGACTAAAAGAGAGAAAATGGTCCAAAAGAGAGAAAATGGACTAAAAGAGAGAAAATGGACTAAAAGAGAGAGAAAATGGACTACAAGAGAGAAAATGGACTAAAGGAGAGAAAATGCACAGAAATTACTAAAACTAAGAGGGACAAGTATTAATACTTTCGCTATAAAGATGGAGCAAGGTCTTACGATCATAAAATTTGATTATACTCTTACTAAAAATATTTTTCATAACATGCACTAAAGTCTGAAATACCACTCGTACTTTAGTAATTGACAAATACTCTTCAAAATAATATATGCTTCTAGTTTTCTGCTAAATATAGAACCATTTAAAATTTAACACTTGTTAGATAAGAATTAGTAAATCTACAGTATTTTTACAAAATTTGACTTAAAATTTCAATTACATAGCGTGACAAAATAGAGCACTTAACAAACAGATTCTTGCTGAAAACCAAATTTGTTGTCAATGGTTTAAAAATTATTGCTATCAGTGTAATAATCTGATATATTCATTTGTTTTTAATAAAAAAAAAACTTAAATATTTAAAATAAATTTTTTTAGCGTTAATATCCTTGAAATAATTTATAAATTCATAGAATTTTTTACTATAAAAATAAAATACCTAAAGATAGTTCAATAAACTCTATAAAAACAAACACACAGTGTAATTAAGTTTTATTTCAAGACGACAACAACAACAACAACAACTACAACAAAAAACGCATATAAATTCTTATGTAATGACACAAACAAATACAACTAAATATGAGTTTTTGTTTTTGTTGCTATTTGTCGTTGTTGTATCAAACTAAATATCTTTAATATAGGTGTACGATATTAGTAAACATTAAATCGTAGGCATGCATCTTTAATATGATGTTAAATCATCGGTGTAAGTAAGACCTTTTTTTTGTTGTTGTTGTTGCTGTTGTTCTGGCTTTTTCATACATAAGTACCTACATATTTTATTTACTTTTTGTTTTTGTTTCGTTTATTTATTTTTTTTTTGCCAAGCAGTCTAACCGCTTTAATGCAGCCCAGCATAGTTTTCTTAGTAAATATGATGTTATGTTGCTGTTGATGTTAATGCAATGTATGTATGCGCAACCAAAGAGTGCAACAAAATATTGTAATTGTCATTACAGATCAGTGTCGACACCTGGTTAAATGAAGCAACACTAACAAATGTTGTTGTTACTGTATCTATGTTTTTTTAGTGCTTTAGTTTGTGTGTTTTTTTTTCCTAAAGTTCGTTTTTTTTTTTTTGTAACACAATTGTTGCATGCTGCAGATGGTTACTTAAAACGATTTTCTTTTCTTATTGTTGTGGTAGTTGGTTAGTGATAGAAATGGTAGAAGAATAAAAAGCAGAACAAGAAGAAGGAAAAAATGTATAGAATTACAACTTATTGCTAAAGCATGACTGTCGTTTGAATCCTTGAGCCGACAAGATGTTAAAGCGCAAGGCGCACCTTTTAAGACAATGTCAATGTTAATGGTCAACATATGTTCATTTGCAACAAAATACAAACATAAAAAATATATGTATATAAAAAAAATCTTAAGTAACAGCATTAAAATGAACACTCCAAATACTACTTGCAATAAAAAACTTATACCCTTAACCCTTTAATTACCTAATAAAATTGTTCCCGTGAGTCAGTGCAGTGACAAGGGAAGAATTCCGATGGAGCTAAAATTAAGACATGTGATAGAAGAGTCCAAAGCTTCTTCACCTATATCAAATATTAAAATTATAAATAAAACTACTCTTGTTAAAATCGAAATATAAATGAAAGTGCATGGGTAGGTATGTATATATATTCATACATGATCATATACCTCCATGCATAGTTCAGTATATGATCATACATGATCTCATATATTTCCATATATTTTTGGATCTGAAATTCGGAGGCTGTATATGGTCATTTATGAGCATATATGGGCAATACATGAGTATATATGATCATATATGATAATATACCGTCATATAGTCATATATGAGATCATGAAGTGTCATAAATGAGATCATGTAGTGTCATTTATTGAAATATTAATGGACGTATATGATCATGCATACTCATATATGTTCATACATGATCATACATGGGCTTGTATGTTCATATATATTTCGAATTTCACATCGCTAGTACAAAAATTAAAGTCATGCATGCCGACTATATGATACTATACACCAAGTAAAACTTTGATCCTATTCCGAGAAGAGCTTCCAATTCTGGGATGCGGTCTGATTAATAATTGATGAAAAAAATTAAATGAATTATCCTAAAAAGTTTACCTAAGCAAATATCGAAAAGTTTGTTTATAGTAAGATTTTTAAATGTGGTCCGAAAGAGCACATACGTGCAAAGAATAAAATAATCTCAGATAGGATCCTTCTGTGGGAGGTATATCATAACATGGACCGAGTCTGAGAATTTTCAATAGGGTTCGTTCTTGGGCCAACTTTGCAACCAGTACTTCGATTACGGACTAAAATTGTTAAATTGATTTAGAAAGTGATTCAGAGTCGAGGAGGTTCTAAGTTTGATATTTTTGGTGCTTACAAACATCAGCACAAACTTATTATACACTGACCACTTAGGTAAAAGCCGACTAAACTTCGAAGTTGCACGAACATTGAAAAAACCGAATCACTCTTTATATTCGGTAGGTGATGGGATTCAGCTACAAAACCCTCTAAATTTAAGGATTTAAAAACTAACAAAAAATAAGCCAGAGCATGAAGTCTCACATATTGTATACCATGGATGGAGTTGTCAAAACCGGTTTCCGAATTGTTCGATAAATCAGTTTATTAATTTTCCGTGTTTTTAAACGAGTTTTAAAAAAGAACAGTTTTCAAGTTATTTGAATAATTCGACATGTGTTGATTAATTTGGCATTTACAAATATTTTTTACACTGAGAAAAATAAGTTAGTAGAAAAATTTGTAAACGGTTTTCAATCCCACTTTACTATTTTTGTACTGATTTTTAGTAAAAAAAATATTATTTATTAAATCTTTTTGCTATTTACATTTTACAAATTACAGAGTTTTTACAGAATATTTACAAATTTTTGTTGCTAATTTCAGAAATCATTTTATAAATTTTTTAAAATCGATTTGCTAAAATTAGCAAAAAAAAATTTAGTAATTTTGAATTTCCAGACATGTGTGAATATACCGACTCATGTCTGAAAATAGGACATCCACTTATAATAGCACTAAGAAGTTTTTTGGTTCTAAAAATTAGCCTTAAAACCAATTAAAATTTGACCTTAAAAATAAAAAAAAAAAATTGACTAAAACATTTTTCAAAACAGAAATTACCAAATTAAAACAAAATGATTAATTCGTTTTAACAATTTTTAAGATTTTTAAACCCTTAATTTTGTTTTTAATTTTGTATAAAATATTTTTTGAAAAAAAAAAATAAAATAAAAAAAATTTGATGCTCGATAAAAAAAAATAAAATTTTGTACTAATATTTAGTAATTTTTTTTGCTGATTTTAGCAAACAGATTTTAAATTCCACTTTACAAAAAGCATACAAAAATTTAATAGCGGCTACTAATTTTTCTACTAATTTCATTGTACTACACGTCAGCAAACATGTGTTGCTAAGATTAGCAAAAAAAAACCGCTGGGCTCAAATTAGCAAAATTTCCCGTTGCCATTACAGACCTTTTTTGGTGAGTGTACCCATAAAAAATTCGTGGGAATTCCGCAATGAAATTTGGTGTGGCCAAAGAGTTGTGCCAAAATAAGATTCCTAAGAATTTTTGAATTTTAAATTTTTTATTCTCTAAATTCCAATCTCAGTGAATTACCAATCTCAGAGAGTTATGAAAAATTTTAAAACTCAATTTTATAGGATTTGTTATACCCTCCACCAGGGAAGGAAAATATGTTTTCTGTTATTGTACCAACCAGACAAACAAATTGTACTTTTTCGATCCTCACGGTACAAAAATTTTTTCCGCTTTTTTTAACAATTTTATCGTATTGAGTCAGATTTGCTTAGACACCAAAAAGAAAAAAAAAATTTAAATTTACGGGGTGAAACAAAATTTATCGTTGATTTTATGTAGTCGTATAATTACCACAAAACTTTGAGGGCAATTTACCTTTTTCAGGATTTGCTATTTAAAAATTTAAAGACATTTAATTCATTTTTAACAATAACACAATTTTTTTTTTCTTATTTTCTTTGTTTTGAGAGGTCTTTTAAAATCAGCTGTTCAATGTTGCCACTTCCGAATATTTTAGTACAATGTATATGCAAACATTTGGTACATTTGAGGTGACACCAATTTAGAGCCGGTTCAACGTAAAGCTGACTTAATTTTTTACTATAGTAGCTGAATAAATAAAAACAGGTTTTAATTTAAATTTTCTTTAAAAAAGTCGACTTTATGTTATGTTGTTTTATTAAGTTATAAATTGAAAATTTGAAAAAATTTAAAATTGTACTAAATGAGTCGCGGTAGTACCACGGTACCAACCAAGGTAAAAATGTACCAAAAAAAGTACAATTGTACCATGTTTTCCATCCCTGCCCTCCACCATGTATGGTGAGGGCTATTAACTGAGACTTTAACTGACATAATTGTTATTGTTTTCCATATAACTGTTTGTTTAATTTTAACTAGACAATTATTAATCGAGCCTTATGCTGCTCTTAAAGTGGAAAGTTAATCTAGTAAAAAGTTGAACCATTAGCAGTTAAACCAATTTTCACTATATTAACTTTCCACTCTAAATACAGGATAAGGTGTGCGATTACTGAATGTCCAGTTAAAATAAAATATAACAATTTAAGGGTTAATTGTAAATAAACTGTAAGAAGGAAGAAATGGGCGCCAGAGATTAACTGGGTAAAAATGAAATGAGAAAATAAAAAACTTATGTGGTCAATGGTCAATGTTTGCTTTAATGCTAATGAACATGAGATGGCATTAAATATAATGTTTTTTCTTTGCTTTTGTTTAACTACAACTATTAAAATTTTTTAAGTAAATATTTAAAGAATTGCAATAAATCATTTTATATACTTTCATTCAAAACTTAATTTGTTTAATTTTTTTTTTTTTTTTTAAATTTAACACGTAAAGTTTTTATGGAATATATATATGAATGCATTGATAATTTATTTTATTTTTTCAAGTTAAATGACAAACTCTTAGTGACATGTTGTTGTCACATTGCATGTCAAAAATACTTTTGACAACTAAACAAAAAGCGAAAACTTCAGTCAATAGCTCTGTGATTAGTAGTGTCACTGATGGTGTCATTGTTTTGTTGAAAAAAAAAATTGCGTGTGATATTTATCACTTTTTTTGTGCACATACATAATAAAAATAATAACAATAATAAAAAAATAAACATATTTGTTTGTGTTTGTATACAAAAATACTAGAAATGTAAATGTGTGTGTGGTAAATCCCAGCAAAACTTTTTTATTCAAATTTCAAGGTGCAGGTATAAAAATGTGCACTTCAATTTAAGAGAGAAAAATTAATTAATCATTGAGAGTATTTTTTATTAAATTCTTGGTAAATTAATGCACTTATTATGTAATCGAAAACTGTTTGCTTTTTAAATCTACACTCACCAAAAAAAAGTCTGTAATGACAACTGAAAACTTTGCTGTTATTATGGGAAGTTTTGCTAATTTCAGCCCAGCGGTATTTTTTGCCAATCTTAGCAACACATGTCTGCTGACGTGTATTACAATAAAATTTGTAGAAAAAATTAGCTGCAGCTACTAAATTTTAGTAAACTTTTTGTAAAGTGGAATTTAAAATCAGCAAAAAAATTAACTAAATATTAAATTTTTTTTATCGAGCATCAAAATATTTTAGACAAAATTAAAAAAAATCAAAGGCTTTAATTGTAAAAACAAACAAATTTATCATTCTGTTTCTGATTTTTAGAACTTTAGAAATCCTTTTTAGTGCTTTTTTAAGTGGATGTCCTATTTTTAGACATGAGTCGTTATATTCACTTCCGATTCATTTTTTAATCTGTGTAACATTTTAAGGTAATTTAAGTTTGTAGAAAATAACATGTCCTTCAATATTCACTTCTTTAAAGTTAGTAATTTTTAATTTTGTAATTTTAGCAAATCGGTTTTTAAAAATTTATAAAATGATTTCTGAAATTAGCAACAAAAATTTGTAAATATTCTGTAATTTTTAAAATGTAAATAGCAAAACGATTTGCTAATTTATAATTTTTTTACTAAAAATCAGTACAAAAATAGTAAAGTGGGATTACTATTTTTTTCTGAGTGTATTTATTTTTTTATTCTCTCTCATACCTTAAACTTACAGGTTGGTTGAAAAGTTCCTGCGCTCACCAAGAGATGGCACTGCTAGCTCCAAACTTTTTTTTCTCAAGTTGGTATAACTGTCCTGAGAACATATACAAAGTTGCAAGTCATTCTGTCAATTCTTTCTTTGTTTACAAGCCATTTGAAGTTGACGTGTCATTGATTTTTTTAATATGGAAAAAATTTAATATCGTGCAGTCATTAGATTCTTTGTTTTGAAGGGTTTAAAAACAAAGGAAATTTATGAACAATTGTTAGAAGTGTATAAGGAGTCCTCACCTTCAAAACGCACCGTTGAATTTTGGGCTGGTGAATTTAAACGTGGTCGTACCAGCCTTGAAGACGATCCACGCGAAGAACGACCAAAAACTGCAACCATAGCAGAAATCATTGAGCAGGTACATAATATGGTTAGTGAAGATCCAAGTTTGACTAAGCGTGAAATTGCTAATGCGATAGGCATCTCAGACGAACGAGTACTCCATATTTTACATGAAGAATTACGTATGAAAAACTGTTTGGAAAGTTAGTGCGCACACATTAACAATTCAACAAAAACTGGATCGAAAACAAATTTCTTAGCGTAATTTGTAGCGTTTTAAGCCGAATAAAACAGATTTCTTGCGTCGTTTTATAACTATGGATGAGACTTGGATCTACCACCATGAACCTGAATTGAAACAAAAACGTTTACAGTTGACTGAAGCTGGTTGTTCAGCTCCAAAGCAGGTGAAGTCACAACGATCAGCAAAGAAGGTTATGGCATCAGTTTTTTGGGATGCAAAAGGAATTTTGTTGATAGATTATCTTCAGAAAGGTAAAATAATCAACTCTAAATATTATTGCAGCCTTTTGGATCAGCTGAATTAAAGTACGAATTGCTTGAACATCCACCGTATTCACCAGATTTGGCTCCCAATGACTACTATCTCTTCAGAAATCTCAAACAATTCCTTCGTGGAAAGCATTTTTCGTCGAATGAAGAGGCCATAGCAGCCGTAGACGGTTATTTGGCAGAGCTTCCGGAAAACCATTATAAGGATGGAATAAAATTATTGGAACATCATTCGAACAAGTGTATTGAGCTTCTAGGAGATTATATTGAATAAAAAATATATTTCGTAACAAAAACAGTATTCTTTCATTTCGAGCGCAGGAACTTTTCAACCAACCTGTAATTAGAGCTTGAAAAAAAATTAAGAGTATCTACTACTTACTAATAGTTATGATACTACTTAGTAATTACATGTTTTGCTGGGTGTGTTATTAGACATTGACATCAAGGTATAATTTATTTTAATGTAAACTAATCGCAGGTATTTGAGAGAGTTATTAATACATACAATGTTTGTTTAAAGAAATAGTAAAACAAAAAAAACACTAAATATTTTTTGTATTTATTTTTATGCTGTTTTATATTATGACAATAAGCGATGCTATTAATATCGTTTGTCATGACAAAGACAAAAAAAAATTCAAGAGCATCGTCACCTAAAGAATTTCACACTTTTATAAATATTGTTGTTTGTTTGAAGCAAAGAAAAAGAAATACAAATGTGAAAAATGGTAGAAAAGATGTAAAGAATGTTACAAATTAGTTATTTTGAAATGTTTTGTAGTGAAAAAGTGAAATTTTAAAACATTTAAAATACTGTATCGAATGATTTTTTTAATACAAACATAAAATCAGAGGGTATGTATTTCAGAGAGAAATTTTGCTTCTCGCGGTTTTCTCGATATATTTGGAAACTATCACCAAAGAGAAAAATTCATAAAAAATGATATAGAAAAACAAAATGTCTTGCAGCTTTTAAAAAATCAATAATAAGATTTTTTTTCTTATAGAAATAGAGAAAAAATTCAGGAGAAGGCATAAACTTAGACAAATCTAAAAATCTTTGGATATACAATTTTTCAATTTTCATTAATACTGGAAACAATAATATAAAAAATATCATTTTAAGAAATTTTATGTTCAAAATTTTCAAGATTAAAATAAATTTTTTTCCCTTCTTCTCTAAAGAAACAAAAAAAATTTAAATAGAGCATTTCTTTATAAGCCATTAACTAAACAAATAATAATATTGAAATTCCATCGATGATTGTATTTGGTAGAAACGTGAAATCATGATATAAAAATCCACAAATTCTAATATACACAAAGTTTTAGTAAAATGACTAATTTTTAAGGTGTATATGATATGATTTAAAGTCACTTTGTTAACACTGACACCCTCTGTTAACACTTTTTGCCCCAGCAAACAGAAAATGGGCCATTTTTAAGAAATTCATAAATTTTATGCTTAAATTATAATAAATGAGGAGTCGCAGAACAAAAAGTGATTTTTTGCATTTTTGAGAAATGGGTTTTTTTGTATTAATTAGGTTGAACACTACTAGAAAAAATCTTATTACCATAATTTGCTTTACTTTTTCAAAAAGAAAATCAGCTTTTAAAAAATGATGCATAGCAAAACGTACTTTTTTCATAATTGTTGTCACTTGTTTGTTTCTAAAAACTAACAGTTTTTATTTGTAGTGTATTTAATTATATACATTTTTGAAATTTGCAGTAAAAACTGGCATCATAAGAGTAAGAAAAATACATAAAATTTACTTATAAAAATATTTTTTAGTATTAATATTTTATTTATTCAGCTAAAGATCTTTTCTTTTTTTATAAAAATTCTTATTTTATTTTCAATATTTCGCTAACAATTTGTTAAAATTTTGTTTTCCTGAAGATGCTAACAAATTGTTAGCGAAATATTGAAAATAAAATAAGAATTTTTATAAAAAAAGAAAAGATCTTTAGCTGAATAAATAAAATATTAATATTGAAAAAAGATCAAATAAAGTTATATAATTATTAAATATTTTTTAGGATGAATTAAAATATTTTGAAAAATATTACCGTTAAAAAAATTCATAACATATTCTTTTTTTAACAAATGGTTATTTTTCGCATTTGATCTCATACATCCATAACATTTATTGTGGTGACTTCTTGTGGTTTGTGGCAAGCAAAACACTTCTTACTACATATTTCCAGGTTTATGCTATTTTACAAAGTAATCCTCAATTTACCAAAAATTTAAAATTAGCAAAACATCACGTTTTGTTCTGTGACTCCTCAAATATAATGAAAACTATTGTTAGCAATATTTAAAAAAAAAAGCTGAATATACCAATTTAGAATTTCGATAAAAAATTTCAAGTTCCTATTTGCAGCCAAATTTTAATTTTTTTTTTCTCAGTAACCGAAAGTACTACATGCTCTTTATTAGCTCCTTGATATTTTAACATTCTTAGCTCTTTGATATTTTAATATTTTTCATGTCCCGAATTTTTAAAAATTATTTGATTTAATTTTTTGAAGCACTTTTAAAAAATGTCTCATGGCAACTCTGACACTATAAATCTTTATCACGTTTTTCTTATTTTTAAGAATAGAAGCTAAATATTATTGATATAATATTAAAGATAACAGGTAATATATTTTTTTTTATATTTGGCAACTCGTGAAGAGATAATTTTCAAAATTCTATTATTTGCACTTATAACCGAGAGTTAAAATTTGCATATAGGTGTTAAATGTTCAATAATCATTATTCAATATGAAGTATGTGAAGTATTTCTTTGCTTATCATTTTTTTACTGTAGGGGAATGTGGTGTACCATGAAATGAGTGTATCTTCATTTTTTTTTACATACAACTTTTTCTACAGTGTTTTATTTGGCACTGCGCTTATGTCGGGTTTATAAAGTTATTGGATTGAAAATAAAAATAAATAGGTTTTTCTTGTAATGCGAAAAGTAACTTTTTAGCGCCCGGTAGGCTAGTTGGTAGCGTGCTAGCTTATCAGTGCGGGACTCGTGGGTTTGATTCCCACCATAGGCTCTGGTCTGTTTTCGCTACAATGAGCCGATAGCCTTCGTTGCTAGTGCACGGTTAGGGTATTAAGATATAGTTTGTAATTATATATTTAATAAAAACTAAAATAAATAAAATAAAATAACTTTTTAAAAACATGTTGATTTTTCAAAATAATATAATTATATAATTAAATTGCCATTTAAAAAGTATGAAATTAGTCATTTTTAAAACGCACTTATGAAATTAAAGTATTTGCCAAATTTTGCTATTTTAAAAATGTCCACGAGGTTTTATTTTACTGGGAATAATAGCTTCCTGTAAATTTTGGTTACGATAAAATCAATAAATTTCTAGCACAATATATTATAGTTATGATTTAGTATCAAATATTTCAACTTTTATAAAACACTTTTTTGTGCTTTTTTTCGCGGAGTTTCATACATTTGTAATTGACACGTTTCATGGTACAATACATTACCCTATTTGTAAATAAAAAATTTATATACTAATAATAACAGTTGTTCAGCACTTACCTTTAGTTGTTTTTAGATGCTAAGTTTGCAGAATTTAATGATCAATTTATATTTTTTTAATAAAATCCGTTAATCACAGCTGTTACCATGTAATGAACAGTAAATATTTTTGATGGATCAAAATATGGTTTGCTCTGAAAATAATAAAATATTTTATTAAACATCATGTGCTAAAACTGTTTTTTTTTTTTTAATTCTTTGTAAATATCATTATCACTAGTGTTATATTTAATTTTGTTATGCTCAGCAAGTATAAATAATTATAAAAACACAAAAAAATAAGTGATATACTTGATTTTTTATACGCAAAGAATATTTAAGAAAAAAATACCATATGTTATCATTAGGGCTAGGAAGATTAAATAAATACTTGTTTTTTGTTGTTAACTGGAGAACGTGTCACTGCATATTTTGCTAAAAATGCATATTTTGGCATATTGTTTGATAGTTTATTAAAAACTGTGATTTTGTTTGTCCATGTAAAAATCGAAATATATATGAACATGCATAGACTTGTATATGATAATGCATGGGCATACATGATCACATACGTCACTGTATAGTTCAATGTTCAACCATACATGATTTCATATAATACCATACATCTTCGGATCCGAAATATGAGGGTATATATGATCATATATGATCATATATGCTCATATATGATCATATATGCTCATATATAATCATATATGCTCACATAGGATCCATATATGATCCATATATACTTATGTAGGATCATATATGATTATATATGGCCATATACCCTCAAATTTCGGATCCGAAGATTTATGGTAATATATAAGATCATGTATGCCCACATATTGAACTATATTTGGACGTATATGGTTATTTTATCCTATGTATGATCATATGTATGTTTATTTAAGTACAGTGCAACCTCGCTTACCGCAACTAATAGAAATTTTGGCAGTTGCGAAAACTGAGGTTGTTGCGATAACCGAATCTCTATTTTTTACGGTTTACATTAAAAAAAGAAATTTTATCACACATTTAAATCATTTATTTTTAAAAAAAATTTATTGATTTTATTAAAAATGACATAAAAAACACAAATAATAAATGAAAAATACACATTCTAATGTACAACGGATGTACGAATTGAATTTGTAAACTTAATAGTAAAAATATCAATCTAAAAAGTCAGAAATTTTTTACTATGTTTATTGCATGAAATATTTTCATGCACTGCAATTTCACGAAGGTTTTTGGCGAAACATAATGTCTATTAAGGCTATTCAATTTGCACCGCCCATTGATACCAAAGGTTAAAAGAATCAATAGCATTCTGACATTTAATTTTAGGAAACGCTGCAGTAATGTTAACATTTTTGATCTCGTCAATGCAGCTTCATTTTTATAATTCTTGTTATTGTTGATTTGTGCATTTTATATTTATCGCAAATCACTTTTGCAGATATGTCTCTATCAAGTTTATTAAGAATATCACTTTTTTGTTGTATTGAAAGTTTTATATATATAAAAAACACAAACTGATTATTTTTGTGAGGAAAGTTGCAATAACTGAGGTTTTTTTTTTGAAAAGTTGCGTTAACTGAGTCAACAATGCAAACAATTTACGAGTTGCAATAATCGAGGAGTTGCGTTAAGTGAGGTGGCACTGTATATTTAGATTTTTACTTATGTGATTTTTTTTATCACAAAGACCAAAATATCAGAAAAATTTAATTACTAATTCTGACGAGGTTTATAGTTAATTTTCAATCTTTAAATCACTTTTTTGGGACAAAAAGATACTAGACTTGAATTGAAAACGTCGAAAAAAGTCATGCATATTTTTAAAATTCAAAATGAATATTTTTAAAATTTTAAATGCATATTTTTAGATTTTTAATAATCATATAAAACAACGATTTTAAATGCATGAACTTGCTAGCCCTAGTTATCATACTATTAAAATCAAGTAAAAATCAGCCAGTTACCGACCATCTCCAACTCTATTCAACCATGTGTACAACCCATACACCATACGACGACGATGTCGTACGGTGAGTATGAGTGTTGAGGTTTGTGTTGTTGTTGTTATTTTTTATCATGCATTTTTTTTTTTGTGAAAAGTGGCTGACCTTCACAGTGTGGCCCAGTGAATACAACAACACCAACAAAAATAAATTCTGTAAAGAACTTTTTACAATATTGGTGATGAAGCTTCTGCTTGGTCATAAACAGACTATTTTTATATAGACATTTCCCAGCAAAACTTTATACATATTGTATTGCTTTTTAAAGTAAAAAATTTTTAAAAAAGCAGTAAAGTACACTCTAAAAAATGCTTGCAAATTTACTACTAAAAAATTTATTATTTTTATTCTTATTGTGAGTTTCTAAACAATAAATTTATTGTTTTTGTTCTTATTGTGAATTACTAAGCAATAAAATTATTGTTTTTATTACAAAACAAACAGTTTTGGGCTGTTTAATTTTCAACATCGTAGTAGAAAATATGCACAATTTTTAGGATTTTAAAGAATCAAATGTGCACATTTACAGGAAAATCGTGCTTCTTTACGCAGAAATTTGGTAAATTTACTCTTCAATTTTAAAATTTAATTTAAATGTTAGGCACTTTTAATGTAATTTTACCTTTTTTTGTGTTCATCAATTTACGCATAATGTGTGTACTTTTTTTCATTTACGCACACAGAGTAAATTTACCCAACTTATAGTAGGAGTACAGTTTCCTACTATAAGTTTGGTTAATTTCAACAGAAATTAATTAGAGTGTACGACAAATATTTTGACTTTGTCTTCAATTTAACGGAAACTGCTTAAAATTTGCTTATAGCCTTTTAACGTTTAATTTATAATCCTCCAGATAATAATTATGATTTTAATTATATTCTGTTTATTTTGACATTTAAAAAGTTTATCATTGCTTGTTAAGATTAAGCTTGACACTTGTAAAAACAATTTTGCGGATTTTTAAAATGTTTAAAATAAAAAGTCTTTTGTAAAATTTGATTTAAACATTAAACAACATAATTTTCTGATTTAAAAAATTTCAAAATTAAAAAGAAAAAATTATAAAAAGAAGGCATTTCACGCACTTAAAATATTTGTCAGTTACTACATGACAGTTGTTTGTGTAGTAATCAAAAATTGTTGTTTTTAACTGTATCGAAAAATACAAAACAACTATTATGACAGTTATTTAGAATAAAAAAAAACAACGAAAGAAAAGTACAATATTTCATAACAGTTGTTTACAATTTTATTAAAGATTATAATAAACTCCCAAAAGCAGTATTTTTACAGTAAACAGTTAATTTTTGTTAGCACGTTTAAAAAATAAAAATTTCGTTGATTTTTTTTTTTTAAATATTTTTTGAATTGTTTTCTAAAAAAATTTTTTTTAATTTTTTAATGCCGAAAAAATTAACTGTAAAAATAGTAGTTTATATTAATTTTTGTAAAGTTATTGTAGTAAAATATTTGTCAGTTATTTTTATGATTAGTTTTACTGCATTCCTTCTTTATTTTTTTATAAGTTAAAAATAACTAAATTTTTTTGTTATTTTTGTATTTTTAACTACATATTCATTCAGCTTATTAGCTAAATTACTGTTTGTAGTTAAATTAAAAAAGTTCTCAGTTCCGTTCAAAATAAAGAAACATACAGTTATTTTTCAAAGAAATATTTATTTTAACTTTTTTATATATTTGTTTAAAATGATTTACTGTCATTTACTGATTTTTTAGTTTAATTTTTTTTTATTTGTTTAAAATTTTATAAAAATTTACCCACAAAACGGAAATTTGTGGTTTAAATTTATTTGCTGTGTTTTAAAAAAAATACTGTTTAAAATTAAAAATACTGTAAAAAATTGAAATTTATGGTTTAAATTTTATTTGCTGTCTTTTTAAAAAAAATGTGTTTATATAGAAAATTATTTAAATTCGAATCACACGAACTTCATAAGCACACACACACATAAAACCATTCACACAACATGTGATTGAAGACTGTGTGAGTCTGCATTTTGCAGATTAAAAAAACAAATAAAAATAAAAAAACCGAAACAATTTTAAATAAATGAATAATCATTTAATTTTACGGAATTAGTAGGTAAAATTTTAACATTTAACTGATTAATCATTTGTTTTTACTGATGTGTCAGTTATTTAAACACCATCTAAAAATAAATGACAAAAGCCATTTGATTTGAATTAAAAATAAGTAGACTGAGTTTCAAATGAAATAACATTTCTTTTAAATGGTATTTTTTATTATTTTAACTATTAATTTTAAGTTTATCTTAGTTTTTCAGTAAATTCTACCGATAAACTTTTTCAACAGCGAACATTATTTTTTTTTTACTGGGTTATTGCTGTTGTTATTTTTATTCTGATTGTTATTAGTTGTTGCTGCACCTGTTTGACAACATTATGATTTTCTAGTCGTTGTTATTTTTTAGTTGCTGTTGCTTACAACAAACAATATGCAGTTGATGAGCCATAAACAGCAGTAATTGTAGAGAGATTATAAATTTAGTAGATGTAGTAGCCATTCGTGTTGTTTTGATTTCTTTCGTGAGATTATTGTTTAATGTTTTTGTTTTTTAACACAAAAAAAGGGAAATGATTTAAAAAGATTTCTTTTTTGATTAATTCTTATTTAATTTTGTATTTTGTAAAGTGTAAAATTTTAAATTAAAAGTTAAAAATTTTCAAAAAAGATATATGATTAATGTTTGGAAAATTGTGATAACAATTAATAATAAATTTCTATAAAAAAACCGTTAGTTTTTTTCAAATCTTTAAAATGTCTTTAAAATTCTGATGCTAAAGAAAATTGTTCTTATTTAGAAAGCATAGAATTTTATATTATAAACTTTAAATTTTAAAGGTATACGCAGATTTCCAGACGACGAAATTAATGGTTATATAAACACTTGCATTCATTTAATTATTAAAGAGTTTCGTGGTAATTATAAAATAATATAAAAAAAATATTATTGACGGATTGATCAATAAAAAAAAAATATTTTTTACTAAATTCACTAATTCTTAGATTTGTTCATTAGAGGGTTAAACAATTCTAATTAAATTTAGTTTGGATAAAATCTTAAACAAAATGTGTAATAATTTAAAATCCTAACAATACTTAGTTAATTTTTATTGGATTTTTTTTTATAAAAATGCAGCAATATGTATTTAATAAAAATTATTTTTAATACAGTCTCCATAAAGTCGCTTAAAATATATAAAGATAAGAAACAGTAGCCGAATGCAATCTTAGCATGCATTTAAGTTTAACTGTGATTCATTCAAAACTCAAGAGAGACAGCTTAAATGTTATCATATTAAATTTTTAGTTTTTGTGTTATAGTTAAAAAATGTAAATTTAATATTTTTTACAATATTTATTTTTAATTAGTTTAATAACGGTCAAAAAGTTCACTGAACTCATTAAAACTTAAAAGAAAAAATTAAATTTATTTTTAACTAAAAAAAATCATATTGACCTTGTTATTCATTACTTGTCTAAATTATATTGCGAATAATCATTTACATTTTATTTTGAAATTGTATTGATAAATATTATATAAACAACATTATTAATATTATAAAAACTGATAACAGAAGTGTATGCGAGGTTTAATGATCTTTATTATGTAAAAAAAAAGATTTATTGCTTTAATATTTAAAAAAAAAACTCAATAAATTTATTTGTAAAATTTTATAATAAAACATTACTGATAAAGAATTGTACAGGTCAATTTTTTATATTTATTATTATCACAATTTAAATTAACTTTACAAGAATTTTTAATGGTGTCAAATATGTTCCTGGTTTATGTAGATTTTTAGGGAATTTTTGATAGAAAAAATTGTTTTTAATTTTTTTTTTATTTATTTTTAAATGTTTTTTAAACATCTGACAAATCAGTAAAAACAAATGATAAGTTAATTTAAAATAAAAAAATTGAATTTTTATTACCGATTCGGTAAAAATAAATGTTTTTCATTTAATTGAAATTGCTTCGATTTTTTATATTGTACCTGCAAAATGTAGACACACACTCTGTAAACACATCTTTTGTGCATGACTTTATGTGTGTGTATCAAGTTTATCAAGTTCTTGTAAAATTAATTAAAATAAATTTGTATATGAATTGTTTGTTATTTGTTTGTTATAATAAATAAAAAATAATAAGGGAAAATGACCGTCACGTGACAGGACATGTCACGTGACCGGTTCATTGGGATAGGGACCGGTCACGGAACATAGACATGTCACAGGAGTGGTCTAAAAGAACATGTCATAACTTTTAATCCCGTCACGTGGTAGGTACTTTAGGAACAGGTCCACTTTTGACCTATCTCGTGATATGTATTTTCTGAACCGGTCCAGTTTTCACCTATTACGGGACAAATCCCAATTTCCAACTGACCCTTTTTCCCACAGAGAACTGTACACCACAAATCTCCATTTTGTAGATAAATTTGTATTAAAATTCAATTTTAAATAAAACAAGTAAAAAAATCTTTAATTCTTTGAATGCCCTCGACCAATATCCTAAAAAAAAATTTTCCTCTGTGTTTGGTACAAAAAATGTAAAAAATTTTAGATGTAAAATTATGGAGGTGAAAAAAAATTTTTGAGGTGAATAATCTTTTTTGGATGTGAAAAAAATTTTGTGTTAGAAAAAAATTGAGGTGAAAAAAATTTTTTGAAGTAAACAAATTTTTTGTGGTGAAAAAAAATTTTGCGATGAGAAAAATTTTTTGAGGTGAAAAATATTTAATTTGAATATAAAATATTATTAAATTCTAAAACTAAATGTATGATCTTTTGTTTTAAACTTAACTGAAAACTTTTTTATTAAGCTACAAACAGTAGATACTCTGAAAAAGGACTTCACCCAATGCTTACACGCCGATTTCCACATCTAAGATTGATCGTTTTTAAGTGCCCTCTCAAAGGTTTAAAGGTAAAACGTGGGGTCAAAAATCATAATTTGTTTCGTTTTATGAATTTTTCCGATATTTCTTGTTGATAAGGATTTTGGAGAGCGATTTTGTAAAAGTTCGCGTTTTTTGTAATTGATGTAATTTGGAGGTACTTTACATGAGGAACTATACTGGTTCAAAGACTAAATTCGCATATAATGTTAGTCCTTATTACATTTAAGTGGACATTTTTTGCAATATTTCTTTATTTTTTGCTTTTTTGTTTTTCCCGAAGGTCCAATTTTGGGAGGTATATGAGAAATTTAATATATTACGAAATAAAGCTTCTGGCAACACTGATGTTGTGTTAACAAAACATAGGCAATATTCATCAGTGGGCGTTAGTGGGTTAAGTACAATATTTTTATCTAAGAAAAGAAGAAGGTATAAAGAAAACTATTTTGTTAAAAGCTAAATAAAAGTTTAAAATAAAATAAAAGCTATTAAAAATTAAGAAGTTTATTCAGGTAACGTATGAGTAATATAAATGTAATGAATAAAAAATATAAATCATACGCAGTGTTGTCTAAATTGATGGGAAAATTGCTACAATGATTAACAGTAAAAAAATTAAATTTGGTGGGAAAATTGCTAAAAATTATTTACAGTAAAAAAAATTAATTTGGTGGGAAAATTGCTAAAATGATCTCCAGTAAAAAAAATAAAATTTAAATTTAAAAAAAATAAAGCAAAATGGATTTATTGCTAAATTTTGCGTACCTTTGGTGATAGATATCACGTTAAATTGAAATTTGAAGCTTGATAAAAAAAAATACTAATGAGCTGAAAATGCAATAAAATGGCAATTTTTTTTATTATACATACATGCAAACATATATACATGCATACTAACAAAATGTATATGCATTTTTTTTGTTAAAATATTTTTGCATTTTTTACGCTTCTCCCCCCTCTTTAATATGCATGCATGCATTTTTTTTTTTATTCAACCACATTTTAGCCAAACCAAAGTGTGATTTTAACCTAAACCGCAACAATTTCATGCAAACACAAAAACATAATAAAACCTTAAAGGCGCACATGCCTGCCTGGCTAGTTGTCTCTATATGTATGTATGTATATGAACAAACTGAATATAAGCCACAAACTAACAGAGAGTTGAACATAAAAGGCGCTTAAAGCCAGAGTTTTTATTTTTATTTGTAACTGCTACAATTCTTACATATATTTTAAGGCCTTTTTTTTTGTTGTTTGAGGAGTTGTTATTATTAGTTTTTTACGATTTTTATATTTATTGCGAGAGGGAGGATGGGAGGGGAAGTTAAACTACCATTGTTGCTTCTATACGTTAATAACTGACAGACTGGCAAGTCCGCATTCTTTTAAAGGTTGCCAACTTCAAAAGCCAAAAAGGCTTGCTTGCCTTGCAACTCTTAACTTGTTACATTTTTTTTATTTAGTTTTTTCTTTTTATTATTTTTTTTTTTGGTTTATAAGTAAATTGTGTGTATGTTTTATGTTGTTGTTAAGATTCTTATTATTACGTTCGTTTTCTTTCTGGGCATTCTTTTGGAACATATTCAAACTCAAAACACATACTTATGATTGAAAAAAAAAAATGTAGGCGTGCAGTTTGCACAAATAACTGAAAAAGAAACAAAAAAAAACTAGCCGACTTGTTGTTTTTATGCTGTTATATCTTGTAGGTTAGTTCTTGATTTTTTTGATTGGTATTTTACTAGTTGCAATTTATGTTAGGAATTTGTTTTTGTTGGTCTTTTTTTTTTTTTTTTCTTATTTTACTGTGGCCTGCTGCTGTCTCATGTAGAAGGAATTTCAGTTTTCTACTATAATTGATAAATGCTTTAAGACATTTAGAGTAGCTCCTGGAAATTACATTTTTATTTTTTTTTTTAAATATGGGCTTGTTAAGATTTCTGTCGTTTCTTTTCTTTACTGTTTAGTAAGACAGTAAAAATGTTTTGAAAGGATTTTTTATGGATTTTTAATTAATTTAAAATGATTTTTATATGTTTTAGGAAGATTTTAAGATAAATGAAATCATATCTAGATATAAAAGTTAAACAAAAAAATGCTTAAAGAGATTTCGATGTGTTTAAAGCAATCAAATGACAGTTGACATAAAGAGCCATAAATGATTTTTTTTTTTTTTTTGTGTAAAAATGAAAAAAATTTTTATTGTTTCATAAAAATTATGTACAATAGAATAAGGCGCCTGCGTCATTGGAGCAAAGTTAGGGATTTTGAGACACAGCAATATTAAATAAGAAGAATATAAAAAACAAGAAGAATATAAAAAACAAGAATAAAATAAAAAGAGTATAATTTAAAGTTTTTTCCATTAAAAAATTTTATATTTAAGATTTTTTTTTTGTACTCAAAAATGGTTGTCGATACAATTGATTGAAATTTACAGCTAGAAAAAGGGTATATGCAGTGAAAAAGGCGGCAACTGTATACATTACTTTAAAATAATTAATACTGTAGTTATTTTGAAATGTTAATAATAACTGAGAAATGCTTTAAAAAAAGAATAGCAATTTCATAAAAATTAACAGCAAATTTTTTACTACAAAAAAAAAAAACAACTGAAAAAATTACTATTTTTACAGTTAATTGTTTCTGTTTAAAAAATATATTGCGTATTTTTAAATAAAAAATACATAATAGGGAAGTTTTTCTTTTATATTTGATTTTTTTAATACTTATATGTATGAAAATATATTTTTAGTCTGGTTCGAGATCATAGAAAAATTTTTTCCAAATGAAAAATTTTTGTTATTTTTATTAAGCAATCATGGAGAATACATAAATAGTAAGTTAATAAAAATCAACTGTATGTTAGCATAAATAGCTTTTTCCGTTGATTTGTGAGTTAAATAGAGATATTTATAAGTGCCAATTTCAAGGGCACGAAGAATGTTGATGAAGGTTGTAGGGGACCAGAAAAATGCATTCCATTCATCTTGTGTCTAATAACTTTTCGTGTGTATTCTCTCCATGATTACTAAATAAAAATAAGAACATTTTTTCATACATATAAAAAATATATACTTTTGTTAATTCAATTAAAAAATTTTATTTTTTGGGGAGAAAATTTCCCGTTTAGAAACGTACTACCAAATTACTTTCTACATTACTTTAAAACATATAATAATAGTAATTAATAACTAGTTAAAAAAATATTTTTTTAATTTTTATCCTTTATTTACCCTTTTTCTTTTATTAATAACTTATTTATTTTTTTGAGCTTAAGGTTCGTTTTTTACAAAAATATAATAAAAACAAATTATATAAAAAAAAATATATTATTTATTTTTTCAATATAGGATATAGGATAATTATTATTTTGACAAATTATTATAATTTTAATATAAATTTATAATTTTTATAATTTTAATTTAAATTTTTTATAATTTTTTTATAATTTGAATATAAATTATTAAAATTTGTCATAATTATTATTTTCTGAAGACGCTACACAAACAATGGAGTAGCGAAATATTGAAAAATAAATAATATATTTTTGTAAAAAACGAACCTTAAGCTCAAAAAAATAAATTAGTTATTAAATATTTTTTTATTAATATCTAATTTTTTAAGCTAAAGATCTTTTTTTTTATAAAAATTCTTATTTTATTTTAAATTGTTAGCGAAATAATTAAAACAAAATAAGATTTTTTATAAAAAAAAGATCTTTAGCTTAAAAAATTAGATATTAATATTAAAAAAAGATCGAATAAATTTATATAGTTTTTAATATTTTTTTTTTTTTTTTTTATAAAATTCGTTTTTGTTCGAAAACCCATTTTTAGAGTCATTATTTTTGTCAATAGTAAGCATATTGGTAACCCATTATGGGATTATAAAAGCCCGTGTAAAAAAGATACGATATAAACAGATCTCATTAGATAAAATTGTATGAGATCTAATTAGATCTTAAAAATTGGAGGGGGGAGGGGGGGGGTTGGGGAGAAATTAAAAAAAACAACTTTATTTTTATATACATTTTCATTTTGTTGACTCTGAAAACGGCTCAAAGTTATAATCCGGTACTAGATCTTATATCATATATGGAAACAAATGTGATCCCATATGACCAAATCTGCTCATATTTGGCCACAAAAATCACTAAATTTTACAGACTCATTTAGATATGAACGGATTTTACACTAGATCTGATGAGATCAATATCAATAGTGTGTCACATATGCCAGATCTAATTAGATTCAATCATAACTAATTAAATTTAAACAAATCTGATCAAAAATTATTTTTTTTTGTTTAAAACTAGCCGCAATTATTTTTATACAAATTTGACAAACGTATTGTTACTCACTTCTGGTTTAAAAATAACTGATTCTTAACGAGTTTAAAAAAGGAGAAATTTCAAAAATTAGCTGGCTAAATTCTGGACCGATTACCAATGGCTATTTTCAAACTCTTCTATATTTTTATATAAATAAATTTATCAAAGTTCCTACAAAGAATGCTTCCGAAAAAATATTTACATTTTGTTTTCATCACAATTGTATTAAATGAAAAGTTACAATCAAGATTATTAAAATATGCACAACAAGTTAAATAGTTAATGTCGGGCATGTCGACTATATGATACCATGAAAATTCCGGGAAAGAATTTCCAAAAACGAGGCAATAAATATTGCGACATATAAAATAATAGGTGTAATAAAACGTGGTTATGGATCAAATTTTTTAGGTAGTATGAAATATCAGCATAAAGTCATTATACACTGAACCACATAGCGCGGGGTATATTTTTGTAAAAAAAAAACTTTCTTCAATATCGAAACGTATCAAAACTCCAGACTATATGCTGCTCTCTGTTACATCAGATATTCTAGTTTCCGATTTCACACATTACGTAAATATCGGCCCGACGACAGTTTCCCAAATAAATATAAAATATCGATCGTGCATTTTCGTTTTTCTTTGAGCACTTGATTTGTACCCGAATCAAGTACCCAAAAGTTAGTCCTTTATTCAGGTCTCGAGTTCTACCCCAGCAAAACTTTGGTAATGGGTGCGATATTCTCATGCGTTACCTTGTAATGATAGCTGGTTACCTTTTTTATTAGTTGCAAGCATAAAATAATAAGTTACTCATAATTGATTACGTAATATATGATTTATAAATGTAAAGTAATAATTGAAATATTTTTGAAAATCTATTTTTAGATACATTACTTTGTGTTTTTTTTTTTTGTAAGCAAAAGGGTAATGTATGTTTGTTTTGATAACAATAACGAAAAAAAGAAGCGCAACAATTCATTTAAGTTTAAAGTAATCAAATACTTATATGCGTCGATAGCTCAGTGGGTAGAGTTCTTGGCTGGCAACCAGATTTTCCTGGTTCGATTCCCATCTTGACCACCACATTATTTTAAATTACAAAAATTTTAAATAAAATATTTGTAATAATTTTTTTTTAATAAAAAATCCTCTTTTTAAAAATCTATTTTTAGACACATTACTTTTTCCATTCTCGTAACCATATAAGTAACCCCTTACGTTATCACCTCTAAAGTAATGGGTATATACATTACTTTGAGGGTCATCGCCTATAAAACTCATCAATGAAGTAAGGTGTAAAGTAATCCATCGGCCACTATGGCTATACATTACTTTACCCATTATTTGGTAATGTGTGGTTTGCTGGGACTTTCATTTTTTATACCAAAGAACGAAAAACCACGAAGTTTTTTTTGCAATTTTTTTTTTTAAATTTTCTTATTTTAAAACTCTGTGAAAAAAATAACCATAAGGAACTGAGTCAAAGTTTTACCTGGTTTCTTTACGATAGGCCAACAGAAGGAGGATACACCTACTAATGCATTGCATTGGGTTGGAATTAAGAAAATAGGTTTGGGAAGAAGAAAAGTTGGAATAGTGTTTGTGGACATGTCCTTGGGGTAATAGAAAACTTATAGACCAAATTTTGTCAAATTTAAAATTTGCAATTTGCTTGGACAGAAGGAAGGGTGCTCAGGCGGACAGACACACTTAAAAAAGTTTGTAAGTTAAAATAACTGAAAATATCATTTAAAAGAAATTATATTTCATTTTAAAACCGGTCTACTTAATTTTCATTTAAATTAAATGCCATTTTTTATTTATTTTTAAATGTTGATTAATCAACTGATTAATTAATCCGTAAGAAACAACTGATATAATCAGTTAAAATAAATGTCAAAATTTTACCCACTTATTCTTAAAAAATACATTTTTCATTTATTTGAAATTATTTCCGTTTTTGTATTTTTTGTTTTTTTTTTTTAATATACTCGTACAATACAAAATGTATGTATGCATATGAAGCTATAAACACTTTTTGTATGAATGTATTTATGTGTTTATGAAGTTCTTGTAAATTGTATTGAAAAATTTTGTATATATACAATCAATTTAAATAAAAAAACGAATTGAAATTTTTTGAATAATTTTTTTTTTTTTTTGAAACAGACAGCAAACAAAATTTAAATTTGTAATAACTGTTACGGACACAAATAAACCACAAGTTTCCGTTTTGTGGGTAAATTTTTATTAAATTTCAAACAAATGAAAAAAATAAATGAAACTGAGAAAAATCGGTAAATGATAGTAAATTATTTCGAATAAATGTATAAAAAAGTTAATATAGATGTTTTTTTGAAAAATAAATGTATCTTCCTTTATTTTTAAATGGAACGGAAAACTTTTTTATTAAACAACAAACAGTTAACTACGTAATATTCTAAGTGCATACATATGTAGCTAAATCGACTGAGAAAGTGGTAATGAATCGATCGTATAACGTGGGTCTACACCACCGAGTTGTGTAGGGTATAAACATCACATACAATTTAACTTAAGTTCTTGAGTTCAAAGGCCTTTAATTTTGGAACTACTAAATATTATATTTTTGTGGAAAAATACTATACTATCCCCTTAAGTAGTTAACAATTAAAATGTTGCACAAAACACATGTTTCCAATACATTAAACTCCCTCGAGAGATAAATATTGTTTGAGCACGCAAAATCTTATAATATGTTATGAAATTTCCTATAATTATAAAAAATTTCTTAAGGTGGTGTTTTTTACAATTTGTTTTTTTTTATAATTTTATATATGTTGTTAACAGTTAATTGTTAATTTATACACTTGAAATATATACCTCAAAAAATAAATAATAAATATACAAATAGCAATAGGTTTATTGCCACTTTACAACATCCAGTAGAGCATATAATTGCCAAATCAAAATATAATAAAACAAATCACAAAAAAAATAAATTAACCACAAATCGAAATAGAAAATAAGAGGAAGAAAAATATGTTTTCACTTTATAAAAAAACAAATTTATTTAAACTATTTTCTTGGTTATTGTGGTCAATATTTCAATAAATGTGTAACGGTCAAATAAGTTTTTTTTTTTGTTATTTCTTTTATGGAAAATTATACTCCGGTGACTTACATTTGTATGCATATTAAAAGAAAAAATAATTATATGAAATTTACATTACTTACTTTCTTATTTAGTAAACCGGTAAAGATAAACATTAAAAACTAATTATTTGTTTTAAAACGTGTGAGATATAAAAATGATGAAAAAGATTTAATGATAGACAGGTTTTTTTTTTTAATACCTAATTGAAAATTTGCTTGTTAACATGATTAATATAATTTTGTAGTTAAAAAAAAATAAAATAAATTGTGAGAAAAAATGTTTTTATATATAAAACGTTAAACAACAAAAATTTAAATAATACAGGTTGGTTGAAAAGTTCCTGCGCTTGAAATGAAAGAATAGTGTTTTTGTTACGAACTATATTTTTTTATTCAATATAATCTCCTAGAAGATCAATACACTTGTTCCAATGATCTTCCAATAATTTTATCCCATCCTTATAATGGTTTTCCGGAAGCTCTGCAAAATAACCGTCTACGGCTGCTATGGCCTCTTCATTCGACGAAAAATGCTTTCCACGAAGGAATTGTTTGAGATTTCTAAAGAGATAGTAGTCACTGGGAGCCAAATCTGGTGAATACGGTGGATGTTTAAGCAATTCGTACTTTAATTCTTTGAATTTAGCCATCGTCAAAACACTTTTGTGAGCAGGTGCATTGTCTTGATGAAAAATGATTTTTCTCTTCTTTAAACCAGGTCTTTTCTCACGAATTTTTTAATCCACCTGAACCTAAAGGCTGCAATAATATTCAGAGTTGATTGTTTTACCTTTCTGAAGATAATCAATCAACAAAATTCCTTTTGCATTCCAAAAAACTGATGCCATAACCTTCTTTGCTGATAGTTGTGACTTCACCTGCTTTGGAGCTGAACAACCAGCTTCAGTCCACTGTAAACGTTCTTGTCTTAATTTAGGATCATGGTGGTAGATCCAAGTCTCATCCATAGTTAAAAAACGATGCAAGAAGTCGGTTTTATTCGGCTTAAAACGCTCCAAACTTCCTTATGCACTTCTAACAATTGTTCATAAATTTCCTTTGCTTTTAAACCCTTCAAAACAAAGAGTCTAATGACTGCACGATATTCATTTTTTTCCATATTAAAAAAAATCAATGACACGTCAACTTCAAATGGCTTGTAAACAAAGAAAGAATTGACAGAATGACTTGCAACTTTGCATGTGTTCTCAGGACAGTTATACCAACTTGAGAAAAAAAAGTTTGGAGATAGCAGTGCCATCTCTTGGTGAGCGCAGGAACTTTTCAACCAACCTGTAAGCAGGAAAATTTTTTAAAAACAAGACTTAGGTTTCTAGAAGAAATAACAATTGCCAAATTTAGTAGTTACATACTTTTAAAAAGTATTAATTTGTGGTCTTTAGGAAATGATTGTATTTGTTTGATATTTATTAATTTAATTGACTTTTAACAATCAATCTATTTTGGCAACAGGTTATTAAAAACTCATTAGATTGTTAAGAAAACCTTCAAAAATATTTTACATTTATATTTGTGCAATTAACACCTGCATTAGCAAACAAAAAAAAAAGAAATACTAGAAAAACATTCTTTAATAGTAGACATGTGCTAAAGTATATTAAGAAAAACATATAAAATATTAGCATAATACGAACAAGTATCTCTTGTACTATCAGTACGTGTATGTAAATATAAATGAACAATCATTGAGGTGTTGTTTGATACTTCTATCTAAAATGTCATGTTAAATTACAACACCATAATTACTTAACTGCCAATCAATAGAAGTTCTTTTTTTTTCAAACAAAACGAATAACAAACATTTACCAGAAAAATAAAAAAAATTATATATAATTACGAAATAATTATTATTTGGCACAACAACTTATCTATAATTACGAGTACACACAAAAAAAAAAACTTATTTAGAGGAAAAATTGAAATGAAAACGGCGCCAAAGACACTTTTACCAATATTTAATAAAATTTTCCTTGAAATTAAAAAACAAATTTTACTTAAAATTTTATCAAAATTTCTAAATTATAAAAAAAATTTACTACTGGGAAGTAAATTTTTATTAGAAAACAGCAAAATTTCCTCCTAATTAGTTCATTTATCATCTAAAATTGTACTGTTAGTTAGGAAATGTTTCCTTGGTGTTAAGAAAAATTTTATTTAAGTTCATTTGATAATTTTTTTTTACTAAATACTAGGACTTAACTTCCTAAAAATAAGAAAATATTTTCTAACAACAAGTTAAATAGCACTTCTTTTAATTGAAAATTATCCTTATCCTCTGCTTCTATGGTGAAGGTAATATATTTTATCATATGCTTCAAAGTACTTTACACTCATTGAGTACACTTAAAAAAGTTTGTAAGTTAAAATAACCAAAAATATCATTTAAAAGAAATGATATTTCATTTAAAAACCGGTCTACTTAATTTTCATTTAAATTAAATGCCATTTGTTATTTATTTTTAAATGTTGATTAATCAACTGACACATCCGTAAGAAACAAATGATATAATCAGTTAAAATAAATGTCAAAATTTAACCTACCAATCTCTAAAAAATAAATGTTTTTTCATTTATTTGAAATTATTTCCGTTTTTGTATTTTTTGTTTTTTTTTAATATACTCGTACAATACAAAATGTATGTATGCATATAAAGCTATAAACACTTTCTGTGTAAATATAAATGTCTATGTATGTGTGTTTATGAAGTTCTTGTAATTTGTATTGAAAAATTTTGTATATATACAACCAATTTAAATAAAAAAACAAATTGAAATTTTTTGAATATTTTTTTTGAAACAGACAGCAAACAAAATTTAAATTTGTGATAACTGTTACGGACACAAATAAACCACAAGTTTCCGTTTTGTGGGTAAATTTTTATTAAATTTCAAACAAATGAAAAAAATAAATGAAACTGAACAAAATCGGTAAATGATAGTAAATTATTTCGAATAAATGTATAAAAAAGTTAATATAGATATTTCTTTGAAAAATAAATGTATGCTCCTTTATTTTTAAATGAAACGGAAAACTTTTTTATTAAACTACAAACAGTTAACTACATAATATTCTGAGTGTAGGTATTTTCCCACTTTCGGAGGACTCCCGCTTTGTGAGGACACTGCTTTTAACAAGCTTTTTACTATACACTTTTGTTTTAAGACTAAATTGAATTATACTAATTTTATGTATTTAAAATATAAATTAAATTTCATTAGCAAAAAGGTGAACAAATTAAAAAAATGTACTGCAGGATATCCTGAAACGTAATAAATTGTGACAAAGTCAGATCCTTTTCTTAGTTAATTAACGGTCCACGGCATCTATGGCTAAGGAACACTGGGGGTCCTTTGTCTTCTTAAATTAACTAATTTAAGGAAATTGTTGCATTTCTTGTTATTATTGGAAAATGGAAAAGTCATAAGTTTATTTTATGGAATTTTTAGCTTAAACTTTATTTGACATGTACAAATTTAAACTTTTTTATTATTAAGTGAAAAAAATAGTTCGATAAATATAAAGTTTAATAAGCGTTACGTCAATTATAGGAAAGCCATTATACCGTAATGTATAAAATGTGCCTGCGATATTTTGTTTTGTAGTCAACAAATTTATTACAAAAATTTAAAATATATTTTAAGCTACTTTAAGTTCAATATTTAAGACTGTTAAGATTAGAGATGGGCACGTGAGAGATTTTTGACTTACGCTTACGCGCTCATGCAGGGTAGTTTTTTTAAATGATTTGTTTTTAATTGATTGTTTTTTTGGAATAGAATATTAGTAATAATTTAAACGTTTTCCAACAAAAAAAAATCCTATACCAAATTTTATTATTTTTTAAAAATTAGAAAACTTTTACTTGAAAAAAATAATATTTTATTAAAATTTTTAAAATTTATCTGACCTGAGTTGCATGCAAATTTTCCCTAAAAATAGTTCATCAGTTTGTAAAATCAAGTAAATTTTTATTATTACATAAGAAAAAATTTATTACTTTTTGTACTTAATTATCCAAAATAATTTTTAGAAAACAATTCTTCAAAATTAGAAAGTGGTATACTTAAAAACTGAATTTGGAATTAGCTTTCTACAATTTAATTAATTTTACTACTCGATTTAAGTTAGACACATTTTTTTAACTAAATGGGAGTAAATTATGTCCTAATTTTTTTTTCGAACTAAACCTAATTTTATTTCATTTGAGTATGCAATTTTCTTAAAACTAATATATTTTTTTTAAATTAATAAATTTTTATTTAATTGACTTGTTTTTTTCCTAAAAACAAGAAATATTACTTAGGAAAAATATGAACTATTTCTGAGTATATAAACTTATTCGTTTTTCCTCAAATTTAGGAATTTTTATTCTTTTTAAGAAAATTTTTCTAAGTTTAAATAAAATTTTACTTAAATTGAGGACAATTTATAAACTATTTTGAAGGAAATTTTTGATTAGATTTTAGTTCATATCTTCTTTTGAGAGTATTTTACAAAAAAAAAATATATATATATATATAATTTTTCTTTTCAATATTTTTATCTTTACAGATTATGTTTTCGATACAAAAATTTCGTAATATTTTAAAACTCTACTAAGTTCGGAAAGAACTTTGAATTAAATGTTTTAAGCATGCGCCTATTTAAAACGCGCAAATCTATAGATACATCACAAACTCCATTAACACACGACACACGCAGAAACAACCACTCACCAGTTGCAACATGTGCTTCAAAATTTACCAAAACAATAAGTGGTTCATCTACCATTTCATCTTCTTTACCCGATTTGCACGATAATTCACCCGTTATGATTTTAAGTTGTACCAATTTAAGTACTAGCGGTTTACCGCCTACTTCCTTAACCAATAATGCTGCAGCAACATCATCATCCGCTCATACATCACCGCCCATAAGTAATGAGTCTCTATCACCGCGACAATGTTCATCACCTGGCATACACTATCAGCAAATGCAAAGTCTCAACACCTATCATAGCGGTAGACAGACACCGTCAACTTTATCGGTAGCTTCACTAAATGATGCTGTTTTACAGAGACCTGCTAGTGTGCATTTATTTAATCATAAAGCTAATTCTTTATTGATTAATTATGGTGGCAGTAGTCATGATATTACCGGACCAAATGGTCAATATCAGAAATATTCCCAAAGTTCAAATAATGGTACAATATCGAGAGGTTTATTAGGTCAACATCAACGTAATGCCTCCTCTTCAAGCAGTTGTATATATGATAAATCAAATGGAGGCTCGGGAGGATGTGGCCCTAATTATAATAATGTTGGCGGTAGTCTTTCAGTAACTCCTAATGGTTGCAGTAATAAACAAACTTCATTGTCGTTAATGGGATCAAATGGTAAGTTGAAAAATATCATACAAGGGAGTAATTAATTGATGAATTCATTAGCTTTGTATTGTTATCAATTGTAATGAAATTATTTTTATTACTATCACGGAAAAAGTTTTTTCGCTCAAAAATTTTTTTTTCGCGTAAAAAATTTTTTTCTCGTGAAATTTTTTTGAAGGATTTTTTTCGAAAGAATTTTTTTTCTTAACTATTCAATATTTTTATAAACCCTATTAAATAAATTTACATAAAATAACAACTTTGTAGATTTTATTTGCAAAAAAAAAAATGTTTTTTCGAAATTTTTTTTATAAATATTTTTTATAAAAAAAAATTTTTATAAATTTTTTTTTATACAAAATTTTTTTATAAATTTTTGTTTTTTCATAAAAAAAATTTCGGAAAACATTTTTGTGTATATTCAATAGGGCTTAGAAAAATATTCAATAAAGTTAAAAAAATTTCTTTCGAAAAAAAAATATCGCGAATGTTCGCTTACAGGATAGTTCTTTTCTTATTAAGTTCCAATAATGAACCAAGAAATATGTGCGTCTATGTAAGCTGTCAGGCTGCGGCAGTGTAATTGCAATTGTCATATAAGCCTTTAAAAAATCTTTAAAAATACAGATAAATTTCTAAAATCGGGAAAATGCTCGCTCGGGCTATGATCATTTTAAAAAATGAAGAACGAAGTAATATGAGTAACTAGTGAAATTTGGAACACTAAGCATTGCGATCGAAATGGAATGGAACGGGAAATAAAATTTGCATTATCCGTTTGAGATAACTTGTTTCTTCACATAAATTGGTCAAAAAATAAGACACCCTGTGTCTGTTTTATAAAAATTGATTCCATTCGCATCTACCTTCTCGAAGTGTGAATTTTCGTAAGCTTAGCAAATATTTTGTCGGTTATGCACTATCTCTCTTAGTTTTTGAGATATTCGCCATGCAATTATCTCAAAACGGAAACTTTTTAAAATGGCCAGAGATAGAGCAAAACGGACAAAATTTGTGTTCTGTAAGCGTATAAATATACTGTGGTAATAAAAATAGGCCAGGTTTGGGAAATATCCCGAGGGATCTATTTATATAAAACCGAAATGGAATGGAACAGAAAACGAAATTTGTATTATCGAAGTGTGCTATATAATATTATCATATAAATTGATAAAAAAAATAATTACCCTGTGGCTGCTTTATAACCGACCCGATCCGTATTATCAAAATTGATTTCGAGAAATGAATCCGTCAATTGACCTCTAAGATCGGGCGATTTGATACCTCTCGATTATTTCCTGTGGAGCCACGTAAAGTCACTGATTTATGTTGGTAAACCAGCAACAATTGACTCCTTGGAGGCCAACATATTGTTTTATTATTTGTGAAAAAGTGGCCCAAAATTGGACGTCCAGAATGCGCTTCGTCAAGAACAGCCGCGGTGGCCATATGTCCAAAATCATTTTCAAATGTTAATGCAATACAAATTTTTTTTGATTAAAATTTATTTTTTGTGTTATTTTTTATAATTTAAAGTTCTATCGGGCTTAAAAAACACCCTTTACATATCGACGCTGTAATCGCAAGACTGGTAGTCATGTGCTTTAGGAGATTCCTAAAAATCGTCTTTATTTTACATTTTCGCTATATATTTTTATAAAATTTATTTTATACATTTTTTAACAAAAAATCAAATTATCTATATGTAAGAAAATAACTTTAAAAAAATATCGCGAAATAGTATGTTTTTTAAAATTCTTCAGAACATGACTGATCTCGCTGGCGCAGCATCGATATTTTTGCATATAAAAGTAGAAACTAATTGGAAACAAATCTGTATAAAAATATTGTAGCGAAATTGAGCTAAAAGGTAAAATTGGCGTAAGCTGGCAATATTATTCTTTCTGTCAATTTCAAAAAAAAAAAAAATTATCGTATATATTCTGGAATCCCATACGCAATAAATAAAACGAATTTTAAAAATTTGGTGTTTTTGAATTCACTTTCACTAGTTACTTTTACTAATTGATTTCAAGCGTATATTTACTATTTTAACATTTATTAACACTTAAAAAAAAGAGTTTTTAAAAAACATCTAAAATATGTAATTTTTTTGGGCAAATGTTTACTTTTTGAGGAACCCTCTAAAATAAAAAAATATATATGACCCCACTCTGGAATTAAGAAAAGAAAACTATTTCCTATATGGTGGTAAGGAAGTCAGGGCTCCTGGGAACCGCTAGGTTCGAAAAATCGAAACTCACCCAAAATTGAGTGTATTCAATTAAAGAAAAATTTCCCCCTCCCCCCCCCCCATTCCAAATAAATTTCGCGTAAATTTTAGGTAGTAAAAAAGGGAAAAGTTCAATTTTTCGCTTAAAAAAAAATTGAAATTTATTGTTCGCATTAAACGGAATGGAATTTCGTAAAAGCAAGTTTCTTTTTTTATTTTAGGGTGGTTAAATTTTAAGGGCCGATGTTGAATGTGAACCACACCTAAACGTCAAGTTTTTTTCTGCATTTCATTTGACATTTCTCAATTTCAGACTAACTCAATTTGAACCATGGAAAGATACATAATCGAGCAACGCGTTAAAATTATTCAGGCTTAATATGATAATGGGCGTTCAAATTAAAATACATTTCGTGCACTTCGTGATTTTTTTTTTTTTGGTCAGCATAATCGACCAAATGTGTCCACAATCGGGAGAATTGTGGGCAAATTTCAGCAAACCGGGTCTGTGAAAACACCTGTGCATGCTCGCCCAGTTCGTTCTGCGGAAAACATTGCTGTTGTTCGCAATAGTGTGTCATGAGGTCGACCAAGCATTTACCGTGAATGGTGTTCGCTATCGCGAGATGATAACGAAGTTATTGTGGCCAGGAATTGAGGATATGACCTTGGACGAAATGTGGTTTCAACAGAACGGTGCCACTTGCCACACAACTAACGAAACAATGGCTCTTTTGCGCGACAAATTCAATGGCCGTGTTATATCACGTTTTTGGCGATGTCAATTGGCCGCCAAGATCATGTGATTTAACACCGTTGGACTTCTTTCTTTGGGGTATTTGAAAAAAAGGTGTACGTCGATAAGCCAGCAACAATTCAAGAGCTAAAGGATAAGATAATTCGGCACATTAACGGCACATTAACCTCAATTATGCCTCAGCGTCATCGAAAATTTGGACCATCGGATGGAGGTGTGCCGCCGAGGTCGCGGCGGCCATTTGGCCGATATTTTGTTCCATACATAATTGAACCATAACATATTATAATAATAAAAAGAAATGACAATAATTTCCTAAATAATTTGTGTTTTATTCAAAATCAACATAGGCCCTTAAAATTTAATTCCAGAACATGCACGCATATTATTATATATTATTTTATAAACTCCATAAATATAATAATAACTCTCCAATTTTCTTCCAAACAAAATGTTTAATAAATATATTAAAAGAGTTTTCAAATAGTGTATTACAGAACCAATAGAACAACAAACAAAAGTGTGTTCATGTATTAGGAAAACAGTCTAAACGCTAGAAAATTACAATTACTTTCATCATAAATAAATAGAAAACAAAAATAAATTTTTAGTATTTTTCTTCCTTTCGTTTCTCTTATCGTAGCACATAAACCAATAGTTATCGTTATTATACACATTAATTTATTTCAATTAATTTTATTAATATTAATTTACTAAAAAACGTCTCAAACCCATACAATTGTTAATAAACCACAAACAATTATTATTATTTGTATTATCAAATTCCATAAAATTTTGCCACAACATTCCGGAATTATTTAAACACAATACTTGATTAGTTGCACTGTTATGTAAAATAAATACAGTTGCATTTATAGGTTGTAAATGATATTTATATAAATAATCATCTAAACTATTTGAAAAATTTATAAATATATGAAATTTTTTATAATTATTTTCTAATATTAATTTATTTTCATATAAATATGACAACCATAAAACTTTTGCAGTTAACTCTAATGTTATATTAAGTTTATCATTTTGTAAACTTGTTAGAAAGGAATAGGATTGAATTTTGGGCTGCAAGCATAATTGTTTACTAAAGACAATAAATTGAATTTCTTTTGGTAATGATTGTTTAATATTAATTAATTGTTGTTTTATAGATAATTCATTAAAGTTTGCATTTTCTAATATATAACGTAAGCTTAAAGCTAGTTTATATGTTAAGTTTAGGCTTAAAGCTTTTTGAGTTTTAAGCTTTTTAAAAAATTCAATAAAAAATAAAATTTTTGTTATATTTAAATTTGTATCTAATTGTAAAAGTTTAACCAAATTTGTGTGTAAAATTAAGTCATAAACTTTTGTTAGACTTTCTTGAATGCATCTTTGTAAAACGGGGTGTGTTAAAGAATTTGGAAGATTTTCTGTTAATTGTTGAAATTCTTTAAATTTTTTATTTATTATAATAACATTTAATTCTTGAGAACATTTTTGAATAATAGAAAATTCTAAATTGCTATTAAATTCTTGTAATTGTTTGTTATTTTTTAAGGCCTTTAATATTTCTAAACTTTGATATAAATCCATAGATTCATACCATTTATATTTGATATCATTTATAATGGTGAAAAACATTTTTATTATAAATGTTTCGTTTAAGGTTAACACGTTTCTGCTGAATTCCATTATAGTATTTATTTCCGTTGTATTTTTCAAAATAAGTTCGCCTTGTTTAAATTGTTTATTTTGCAATTTATCCATAAAATTCTCCATTTGGTTTATATGTGTTGCAGATTTAGCAATTTGTAAACCATATAAAATTAAAAATAATTTTAACATTTTATTGTTAAAAAAAAAATTAAGTGGGCTACTCTTTTGTAAGTAAAGTTTAAATTGAGACTGATATGACAAAGTAATGAAAATTAAATATATGAAACAAAATAATTATCAAGTTATACGAGAGGCAAAATATTGATAATTTCAAGTAGACAACCCTCCCCCCCCCCTCACAAAGATTGTAAAAATTATAAATTTTTGTTTTAAGCAACAAAAAAAAAATGTGTTAAAAGGTTCTGAAAGTTTAAATCGCATAACGGTTGAGATTTATTCTAAAATGGTACATTTTTTTTTTGGTTAAATTTTTCAAAAATCTATCAAACCGTATACTAATTTTGTGGCATATTATTTATGTATAATTTTTTTTTCTATTTACAGTTCAATTACCTGATTATAAGCTGGTTACTGCAGTACCAGTTGTGGTCTTGGATGATGAACAGAAATCTACGATTTCTTCAACTTCTACGACTTCAGCAAACTCAACAAATACAACTAGTTCAATAACAAATTCTGCAACCTCCAGTGCTAGAAATGGTAAGAAAATTATTATTTTATTTTTTATAATTATTTGTAAAAAAATTGCAAAAAAAAAAAAATAATTTTCTATAAAAATTTTAAATTTTTTAACAATAAAGCGAAAAAAATAACGCCAATATCACCAAAATGGGGCAATGCACTAAGGGGACAGAAAAAAATATATTTTTGAAAAAATTCAGCCATTTCTGGCCGGCTAGTTAAATTACTACGAATATCCAAACAATTATAGTCAAAGTCATTTCAAGCTTAAGTTTTAAAGGCCGAACCCACAGACCCACCCAGAGTCATGTGAAAATTTTAAAACTTTTCTATTTTTAATTTTTTACTGATTTTAAAAACCGTAAGATTTCTATAATCTGCTAGTAAAGTCTTCGTCGGTTTTAGACTATCTGCAAGCTAAATCGAGGGCAATTTTTCTAAGAAAAATTTATTTTATTAATTAAAAAATATTTCTTTACCAGATTTAAAATACTGTTTTTGAAGTTGAAAATTTAAAGAAAAATAGCTATTTTTGCTCAAAAAGATACCAAACCATTTTGTGTACAAAACAAAGTTTTTATTCAGAATAACTATAGTAATTATATTATTTTGAAACACTAAATAAGTCATTTATATAACTTTTGTGAAAAATATTTTTTCATTTGCTAATTATTCTCTCCTCTGACCCCTCCGAATTCAGCAACTTTTTACACAAATTTGAAATTTATCCAGTTTTTTTTTCTCTTTGTGCAACTGTTATTTAAAGTGAAAAATCTGAAACAGATATTTCAAGCTAGCCTTAAGGTGATAACATAAGTCGAGTTCCACCTTTAAATAAACTCACAAAAAAATGCATCATATTAATTTATAATTACATTGGACGAAAATCTATGAAGAATTGCCATATGCGGAAACTTTTTATAAAATTTACAAAAAAAATAATGTTTCAACATTTCATAGAGAAATGTCGGCAATATTATTTTGTTGGAAAATTACCCATATATCGAAAACTTAGTACACTTAATGGTGTACTAACAGACTTCGTAAAATAGGTACAGATCCGAGTAAAAGTCCGAAACAGATAATATTAGTAATATTTTTATGAAGTGTTACATTAGAGGAAAATCTATGAAAAACTTCAGAAATATGAAGGCGGATCAATAAGTCCGTGACTTTTCGAACTTCCCTCGTAGTTATATGAACTGAAACACTGCTCCCATCAAGTACCACCTGTTACTACTGTCAAATTTTGAGCATGTTCCGTCATTTACTTTGCGTTTAACAGATGTTCAAAACCTCGTGGATTTTTTTTAAAAATGGAAAAAAATGAATTTCGGGTGCTCATTAAAAAAGTGGTTTACTGCCTTTCGTTATGGCCTTACAAGCACGAAAGATGCCGAACGTTCTGGACGCCCAGTTGAGGTCTCTACACCCAAAACAATTGAAAAAATTCACGATAGATTGTGGAAGACATAGGCATCTCACATGGCTCAGTGGTTTCAATTTTGAATGATCACTTGGGCATTAGAAAGCTTTCCGCAAGATGGCTGCCGCGTTTGCTCACAGTCGACCACCAACGGAATCGTGTGACAGCTTAGTTTCCATTGCAAAAATCCATGAAGTAGACTACGAAATGCCCCCTCATTCGCCTTATTCTCCGGACTTAGCCCCCAGTGACTATTTTCTATTTTCAAACCTAAAGAAATGGCTCGGTGGAAAGAGATTTAGCTCCAACGATGATATGTCTATTTATGGACCTCGAAAAATCCTGCTGTTAAACGCAAATTAAATGAAGTAATTGACATTTGGAATTTGTTGCGATTATGACTTTCTTATGAGTGTCATAAATAGTGAAAAAAATATATAATTTTATTTTTTTTTTTTTTCAAAAAATATAATATACACCTAAAATAGTTTGTAAATTAAAATAACACAAAATGCAATTTAAAGAAAATAAAATTTTATTTTAACCCCATTCATATGACTTTCCATTTATAGTAAATGTTTTTTGTTAATTATTTTTAAAAGTTGTTTAAACAAATGAAAAAATTAGTAGAAACAAATTAATATTCAGTTAAAAATAAATGTTTGAATTTTACTTATTCAATGATTTCAAATTGTTTCATTTTTATTATTATTTATTTTTTAATTAGCAAAATGTAGACAGACACACACTACAAACACGTATTTTTTGAATAAATGTAAGTGTGTGCGTGTCAAATTATCGATTGTTTTTTATTTATAACACATCAGCTGAAAAGTCCGTAGAATAACCAATAGAACAACAGTTTTGTTTTGGCAAAATTCGACTTTATTCATCAACATAGTCTCCTCAAGAGCGATACAATCACTCCAAGCTTTTCTAACATTTCGATACCTTTTTTTTAGAATGATTTATCTTTGGCCTAACAAATAGGCATCTGATTCGGCAATCACCTCTTCATTCGAAAGCCTGCAACTTCACCTAATTTTTTTTCTAAACTTATACTAATTATTTAGTGAAATAACATTATGTTTAATGCATAACAAGGAAGTTTGCAAGTCATTTAGAAATCAATATCTCACTGTGAATTGTATCAAATTACCAACCATGATTTACTGTTTTATAATACTTCAAATGACACATTTTTTTTAAGCAAAGGAAATAAAGAAAATAACATATGTAATACGGGAAGACAAAAAATTTTAAAAAAAGGTTAATAATAGATTTAAAAAAAAAATAAATAAAGCAAAATAAATGTACCAACAAACTTCTTTGTTTTTTTTTTTTAATAAACGTTATTATAACAATCAACTTAATAAGTTCATTGTTCTTACAAACAATATATTTAAATTTTAAAGCTGTCAAACTCACAATATATCAACTGTCATTAGTAGGCTCTTAATATACACTTACTAGCAAAACTTGTAATAAAAAAATTAAGATTTAATAAATTTTGAACAGCAAAAGAATATCTATATTAGAATATAGACAACAACAAAAAACATAAAAGCCTTAAGCTTATCAAATATACATAAATATTTATTAAAATATACCAAAAATATTTTACACTTGTCATTATGTGTCAAATAAGTAAAAAAAAAATGTTTTGTTATATTTGACAGTTAAACATTTTGATTGAAATAAGAATAAAACTGGTTTGGAATTTAAAACGTAAATTTGGAAGAGAGATAAAGATATTTATAGGACATATTACCAAAAATATTATTAGTACCCTACATTAGACTGCATACAATGGAATGATTTTTTTAAATTTTTTTTCCCATAATTTTTTTTTATATTCAAACTGAATTATTTTCTTTTAAAAATTATCAATAATTTTTGAAAAAAATTTGTCTACACATTAGGTCTGTAAGAGGTAATTTTGGGTTGTCTGGTAAAATGAGAGTAAGCAAAAAATTCTCTCACAAAACCATAAAAATGCCCAAAATACTGCGAACGCTCAAAACCACATTTCTTACCCAAAAATAAACGTCAAATTTATTCATATTAAAAAACAGCTTAATTAATAAATATTTTTGAAATGGCAAATAACAATTTACATTTTGAAATGTATTTTTCATTATTAAGAAGAAAAAGTTCTTTATTGTAAATTTTTTATTTAAGTTTAATTTTTTTCACAGCTGATTTATTAGCATGATTTGACAATTTTACCATTTTAAACAAAAAAGAGAAACAAAAAAGAGAAAGAAATTAAAAAAAAAAATAAATTCGTTCATGTTTAATCCGCATAATAAAATAATAAGCGTTTTTGCTCGTTTTAAAATTAAGACATTTATAGAGTTTCAATCCACTCTAGCGTACTGTGGGTTCACAGCCGTTATATACGGCCCATTATAATTTACTTGCTTTTTTATTTTATTTTTTTATTTTTTTGTAAAAGTATAAGTTATGTGAACCATATTTTATGATTGTTATAAAAAGAAATAATACAAATCTTGATTGTTTTATTAATGTCTGTATATAACATGAACTATACTGCATAATATCGACCATTAAATTATGCGTACGTGAGGATTTCTTATGAATAATTGTAATTGATTTTCGAACAACAAAAGCAAAAAAAATATGGAAACAAAGAAAATTGGATATTTGGAGTAAAAAATTTCTTGAGAATTCCGTAATTGAGTTATTTTTTTAAGAAGAAGAAAAAGAAATAAAAACGAAATGCACTTACAGAAAAAGTGATCAATTTTAAAATATTATAATAAATTATTATCGTTAATATCCGTAATAATTGTTATATTTATGCGGCAAGGTGTTAACAGGAACATTTGTTATACTGATAACACCCAGGTAAAAAGAGGTTGGAAATAATGTAACGTGATATTATGTCAAATTTATAAAAGATTTTCGAACAGAATAAGAAGAAGACATCGAGGAAATCTTCCATAAAAACAAATGAAATTTTCAAAATTTTTGCCATTCATTATATGTAGTTCTAATTTAAAAATTTAGAAAGTTATATTATGACTATTCTCTGTAGCTATGTAAAGTTATTAACATGCATAAAATCTTAGAGAAAAAATTTAAAATAGCTGGTCCTTCTTTCATTTCTAGATTTTTTATATTTTATCATTATCATTTATCATGCTTTTAATTTACTACACAAATACAGTTATTCTTATAATGTATATCCAATACATAAAGTTTATTACATTTTTGTACTTCTTTTAATAATCGTAATGTTTTTATATAGGGTGTTTTTTTAAGAGGAATAGATTTTTTTAAATAAAAAAAATGTTCCTTATTAAAAGACAAAAATCACATTATCAAAACTAGAAGTGGGCACGTGACACGAAATCTCGTTATTCACGTACATGAGCAGTAAAAAAAATTTTTGCGTGAGTCGATTTTTTGTCGTGATTATTCGTTTTTTTTTTTTTTTTTGATTTCATTTTTTGCTTTATTTTTTTTTTCATTTTTTTTTACATAAAAGCATGTAGCAAGACTGTTTTTATACCCTCCACCATATATGGTGAGGGTATATATCAGTTTGTCATTCCGTTTGTAACATGTCGAAATATAGGTTTAATACCCATAAAGTATATATATTCGTGATCCTTATGCAATTTTAAGTCGATTTAGCGATGTCCGTCTGTCTGTCTGTCTGTCCGTCTGTCTGTCCGTCTGTCTGTCTGTCTGTCTGTTGAAATGGCGATCACGACGCGAAGACACAAGCGGGGGTGCCTATTTTTACCCAGATTATTGAACATCCTCCCGAGCAGTTTGGTATTTAAAATGAGCAAAATCGGTTAAGCGGTTCAAAAGTTATGAGTGAAAATGTGAAGGTACCTCTAAATTTTCCATACAAATTTGTACAATTTTTCTGTGTCTATTTTTTTTCTGTTAAGTAAGTAAAAATGTTATTAAGTCTTCTTATTGTTTGATTACATTTATTGTCTTACATAATATGAGAATAATAACATTCTTAAAGCTATATGTGTGTTACTCTGATAACTAAGTTAACGTAAAAATCAACAATGTTAAAGTCGCTAACAGAGCAGACCTCTGTAAATAACATTGCTAAAACTAAATAAATAACATTACTAAAACTAATAACAAAAGTTCGTTACATAAATTGACAAAACATATTCATATTACAGTTCATGCAAAATTTAGTATATACGTATATCATCTTCAGCCCCTATGGTGGAGGGTATTCAAAGATTCGGCACAGCCGAATTTAGCCCTTTTTTACTTGTTTTTAATTCTTTATGAAATATGGTAACTCTTCAAGTGATTCTAGTAATAAAATCAATTTTGTATGGTTAATTTTTCGAAATATTTTTTCAATTATTTTGTGAGCATATTTTTTGAGCGTGAGCGAAAATTTAAATTACTCACATGATCGTACGTGAGCCTATTTAAAAAATAAATCTTCGTGCGTGACTTTTTGATTCGTGAACGTGCGTGAGCGAGTCAAAAATCGCTCACACGTCCATATCTAATCAAAACCCAATCTTATTGGCTGCTGAGATAAAAAAATAAGCCTCGTCGCTCATGATTATTTTTGATGGAAAATCATTCACTTCGTCATTGTCACAGTTATGGTGTGTTCTTGAGGCGTAAAGCGATTTATTGTTATTTAATATAAATTTCGCACTTATCAATTTCACGTATGTTAAAACCAAACTGACATACGATGCAATTTGTAAAAATGGCAGCACTTTCCAATAGGCTGATACTTATTGGCCCATTCTGTAATTTTTTTTTTCAAGAGAAGCAACTCTCAAGAATTTTTTCCTACTAATTAAGGTGTTGCTTTAATTGGAGGAGAGTTGAAAGTTGATGAAAGATGAAGAGTTTCAAATATGGCAAGATTGTAATAGCACGAGATGATAAATCTTAGAACAGTTGTTGCTCGCAAGATCTCAATGAATATTTTTCATATTTTGCATAAATGCATATTTTAATGTATCAACAAATTTGCAACTAAATGGCATTGATTTGTTAATGAATATTTTTGCATATTTTACTATAAATGCATATTTTTTTTTTATATTTTGCAAAATGCATATTTTAATGTATTAACAAATTTGCAAAAAAAAAAAATAGATAAAAATGATTTCGTAAATTTGTATGTATTTTGTTAAAAAAAAACAAATATTGCTCTAAAAAAACACCCTTTATAAACTCCATTACACTTTTTATAGTATATTAAATGTTGTCAAAATATTAGAATAAACTACATATAATTTTACGCTTTTAAAATGCCATTAACTAATAATAATAATAAAAATAAAAAAATTTCTTAACTACCACAACACATTCTAAACTCATAAAATATCACCTTAAAAATGACAAGATAAACCAAAAAGGCCAAGTTAGTAGGTCTATAACTCGTTAACTACACATATTTATTATGTTAAACTATATTTGATGGTTTTAAAGTTTTATTTTTCATTATTTATATCTTTTTACCTTCGTACTTAGCAATATGACCATAAAATATGTTTCAATATGTGGAGGTGTTGGTTTGAATGCATGTAGGTATTTATATATGCATGCATTTATATTTAGTAGATGGTGTTGGTTATAACTAGCTAGGTCTAGCAAGTTCATGATACATGTATGATGTCAACAAAGTTGCAACAAAATGATATTGATTTGTTAATGAATATTTTTGCATATTTTACTATAAATGCATATTTTGCGTAATGCATATTTTAATGTATCAACAAATGTGCAATAAAATGGCATTGATTTGTAAATAAATATTTTTGCATATATTTGTATAAATGTATATTTTTTTATATTTTGCAAAATGCATATTTTACATATTTTTAAGTTTCAACAAATTTGCAACAAAATGGCATTGATTTTTTTTTTATATTTGACAAAATGCATATTTTAATGTATCAAAAAAATTGCAACTAAATGGCATTGATTTGTTAATGAATATTTTTTCATATTTTGCTATAAATGCATATTTTGCGTAATGCAGATTTTAATGTATCAACAAATTTGCAACTAAATGGCATTGATTTGTTAATGAATATTTTTGCATATTTTACTATAAATGCATATTTCTTTTTTTTATATTTTGCAAAATGCATATTTTAATGTATCAACAAATTTGCAAAAAAAAAAAATTGCATTGATTTTTAAATGAATATTTTTGCATATTTTTGAATAAATACATATTTTTTATATTTGGCAAAATTCATATTTTAATGTATCAACAGATTTGCAACAAAATGGCATTTCTTTAATGAATATTTTTGCATATTTTGCCATGAATGCATATTTTCTCATATTTTGCTAAATGTATATTTTTAAGGCAAAGCCAAAATATCAAGAATTACTAACTTTCTGACGGCGATTAGCCGTAGTTTTTAATGTTAAAACCACTTTTTAAAATAAAAAAGTAATATAACTGAATAATAAATGATTTTTGAAAAATTTTAAATGCATATTTTCAGATTTTTAATACATATATTATTATATGCAGAGTTATAACTAGTTTTGAAAAGCTTATGCATTTATGCATTTTATGTACATAAAAGTATTAAAAATATGCACTTAAATTCTTAAAAATAAGCATTTCAAATTTTTAAAAATATGCATTAATAAATAATTTTGTTTTAACATTTTCAATACTAAATATTTATTCAGAGTTTCAAACTGCTTTACAGCAATTTATTTATTTTTTTTTTTGCAAAAACATTTGCTTAAAGTTATTCTCTAACTAACACCAACAAACATACATGTTACTTAAACTTCCTAGCCCTAGTTATAACAAAGAAATAAGAAATTCTTTTCGATCATATTACATTTCCTATATCATTATGATGGTAATATTATTTGCTAATATATTGTTAATGCTATGTTAAATGCCTTAAGTGTCAAATAAAATTTAAAAAGACGATAACACTTGAAATGATTAAAAATTCTTTAGTGTTGATAGGTTGTATTATTGTGCGATTGAATGAATGCATGTTTAAAGTGAGAAAAAGAAATGCAATTTTTATTATATTAATGATCAATAACGTATTATTAAATATTTAAAGATTACTTTTAAATCCATAATTTTAAAATAATTTAATTTAAGGTTATTTTTAACACGATTTACTTTAAATTTAAAGGAACAAATTGGATCATATTTATGAAAAGATTTATAAATTTTCGTGCAATAAAACGTTTTAGAATATTAATGAAATATTTCATCATATTTATGATATGTTTTATTTTATTCATAAAGGTGAGATTAATTAAATGTGGATGACATTCTTCTAGCAAAGAATAACATCTATAGAAACCGAGATACATTCTTTAAAAGATTCCTGATTCATTTACATAAAAAATATAACTTTTCTTTGGTTGTAGTGTTTGCTTTGTTTTTAAAACAATATGTTTTGGAAGAAAAAATTTTTTTTTTTTATATTTTATTTGGATGGAACCTAATTTCCTCTATATACTCCTCCGATAATTTAAATCAAAAAAAAAACGTAAAAATAAAAAAGTTTCAGTTTTTTCTTTTTAATGTGTCGAGACACAGTGTATAAAAGTAATGACAGCTGTCAAACAAGGTAAATACAAACCATATGGTGAGGTTCGTGGTTGTATTGGAAAACCATTGTGTATACAAAACCAATATGTAAATGTAAACAACTAATGAACATCATATGATCGCCACAAACATACAAAAGATACCTTAGAAATGCAACATGGTTGTGCTGCTCCGGTTTCACCTGAAAAACTGTTATATATAAAAAAAATAATTTTTCACGATAATGAATTTCACGTTGAAAATTTAGTACAAATTGTTTTCACGCATATTTAATATAAAATTTTCTAGTGAAAAAATTAAATCTTGGGTAAATGGTGATGGTGTCTTCCTTATAAAAAATTTTTCATATTGTAAAAACAAGTAACAAAAGGCTTAAATTCGGTTGTGCCGAGTCTTTGAATACCCTTCACAAATGTCCTAAAAAAACGTCAGTTTTTATAAAGGGTGGTTAAATTTTAAGGGCCGATGTTGAATGTGAACCACACCTAAACGTCAAGTTTTTTTCTGCATTTCATTTGACATTTCTCAATTTCAGACTAACTTAACTTGAACCATGGAAAGATACACAATCAAGCAACGCGTTAAAGTTATTCAGGCTTACTATGAAAATGGGCGTTCAAATCAAAATGCACTTTCTGATTTTTTTGGTCAGCATAATGTGTCCACAATCGGGATAATTGTGCACATATTTCTGCAAATCGGGTCTGTAGGAAAACATTGCTGTTGTTCGCGATAGTGTGGCAGAATAGCCGTCAACCTCGACTCGCCGTCGATGTTCGTTATCGCGAGATCATAACGGAATTCTTGAACCATACCATATTATCATAATAAAAAGAAATGACAATAATTTCCTAAATAATTTGTGTTTTATTCAAAATCAACATCGGCCCATAAAATTAAATCACCTTTTACAAATAATATAAAAAAAACTTTAGAAGTGAAATTATGGAGGTGAAAAACTTTTTTGGATGTGAAAACAAATTTTGTAGTTGGAAAAAAATTTTGAGGTGAAAAAAATAGTTTGTGGTGAAAAAAAATTTTAGTGGTGAAAATAATTTTTTGAGGTAAATTTAAAATATTATTCAATTCTAAGGGACTGTTTAAAAAAAAAGAGAAAATATTTTACTTGCCAGTCGCTGTTATGAAATTGTACTAAAATATGTTACACCCATTTGTATGGAAAATTTTTAGGTACCTTCAAATTTTCACTCACAACTTTTTAACCGCTGGACCAATTTTGCTTATTTTCAATACCAAACTGCTCGGGAGGATGTACATTAATCTAGGTAAAAACGAGCACAACCGCTTTCGTCTTCGCGCCGTGATCGCCATTTCAACAGACAGACGGATATCGCTAAATCAACATGAAATTGCATAAGGATCACGAATATATATATATACTTTATGGGGTCTATATTTCAACATGTTATAAACGGAATGACAAACTGATATCTACCCTCACTATATATGGTGAACGGTATAATTAATATTTTTTCTATTTTATAAGAAAGACACAATCACCCACAAATATAAGTTTTTCGCTAGAAAAATTTGAGTGTAAACAAATTGTACTTAATTGTCACTAGAAATTCATTATTAGAATTTTTTCCCAGTGAAACCCGAACTAATTAATTTACTAATAAGGCTAATAAAATTCTATAAAATTTTATGTAAATTTTGACTTTGAAAAAGTGATAATTTCCAGGTAGACCACATTAGAAATATGCTCTCTCGATAGGAACTACAAAATGGCAAAAATTCATACTAAAAGTAAACAAAAAAAACCCTATAATGTCAAATAAAAAACCCAAATTCTACCTAAGTACTACCTGGGATTTTATTGCCAACATATTTTACAAAAGTACATCATCTCCGAAATGTGTAAAAAAAATTAAAATATATACATATGTATATTATTTTCCCATCAAAAAAACCCCTTTTAAAATGTTCACAAATTATAAGAATTCATTAAAATATAGTTAACTTTCATATATTATATGGTTTTTTTACAACACCTTTTAAAAAAAAAAAAGAATTTTCTTTGGAAAATTTACAATAAAAACAACACCTTTAAGTGACGCTTATTATAATTGCAATTTTATGAGTGCCATTCTTAAAAGATTCATAAAACAAACCCCATTCAACCAACCAACCAACCAGCCAGCCAGCCATCGAGCCATGTTCAACAGCAATAAAATAAAACCACAAGTACCATTTGATTTGAATTCCACATGAATAGTTATTTAAAAATTTATTATTTTACATGTCGACTTTCATGTAAGAACATCTTTAACTATCACATATTCATTGTCTAGTTCCATAACTTTAAGTGTCAAATATATGAACTATTTGCATTTTTCTTTTTTTTTGAAAATATTTTCCAAAAGTAAAAGATTTTTATTTTTTTACAACTCTTTAGCGTTGAAGCTAAGCTTTTTCTTATAATACTTCTAAAGAAAGAAAGTCAATCTATAGTTCCTTAAGGTGGCACGTGTTCATGTTGATTGTTTTTGCCATTGGCATTGATCGTCGACGGTTGTTTGTAGTCGTCATCTTATTGTGGTCGTTGGTTGTTTGGGTTAGGAGATAAAGTAAAAATAAGAATACACAAAGTATGCTTAAGATTTTTCCTTTTATACTATTAGACAGTGCTAATTCAATATTGATTGGTGTTGATAGTTAAGCTTATTGGCAACGCCTTGGTATTGCCTATTCATAAGAAAACCTATAAATGAATTTGCTTCCGACTTGTGGTCTGTGTAGTTCTTTTACTACGCTACAACATTGCTTTTCTTTTTTTATACATATATATTTTTGTGTAAAGGCGTCAAAATTTATTAGAGCATTATGATTACATATAGTTAAAGAGATAATGTATAGGAATTACCTTTCAGCTAAATATATTGATTAAGAAAATATATATTTAGTTTTATATATAAAAAAATTTATTGAGGACAAATGGAAATTGCTTGATTTATGCTGAAGAAAGGAAATTTAAAAAAATTTTATATTTGCTGTTATAAAATAACAATATTTATATTTAAAGTAATTTTACCAAAATGATTTCTTAATTCTGGTCTATTTTAAAGAATGTTGGGTTTCTTCTGAATTAATAAATCCTTTGAATTTTTCAACGAAAATTGCATATATTAATTTTCGCCCTCTAGCGGAGATGTTTGCGACCAAAATAAAAACAATGACTGGCTGCAATTCTTCAATCGATCCAAATATTTTTAAAACTAAATTTTTAATTTGTTTTCATTTAGATTTTTAAAAAATTATAAAACTCAATTTTAAGGATTTTTTTTTTTAAAGGCAATTTTTGGAATATCGAATAACCCGTTTTTTTATTATCGAATAGCAAATTTTTATATTATGTATTTTTTTAGCTTCAATTTATGAGAAATTTTATATTTATAAAATCCTTTTTTTAATTTGTTTTTGATGAAGATTTTTTTAAAAAATTATAACTAAATTTTTAGAATTTTTTTTTTTTTGAAAAGTCCATTTTTTGAAAAACGAATAACCCAGCTTTTTCATTATCGAATAGCTGATTTTTATATTATGTATTTTTTTAGCTTCAATTTATGAGAAATTTTATATTTATAAAATACTTTTTTTATTTGTTTTTTAATTAAGATTTTTTAAAAAATTATAACTCAATTTTTAGGATTTTTTTTTTTTGAAATGGCAATTTTTGGAATATCGAATAACCCGGTTTTTTGTTATCGAATACCTGATTTTTATATTATGTATTTTTTAGCTTCAATTTATGAGAAATTGTTTATAAAATCCATTTTTTAATTAATTTTTTTTTTATTAAGATTTTTTAAAAAATTATAAAATTTAATTTTAGTTTTTTTTTGAAAAGTAAATTTTTTGAATAACGAATAACCCGGTTTTTTGTTATCGAATACCTGAAAGAAATTGTTTATTTATCCATTTTTTAATTAAGATTTTTTTAAAAAATTATAAAACTGAATTTTAAGGATTTTTTTTAATTTTTTATTTCTTTTTTTTATATGTAAATTTTTTGAAGATCGAATAAATTGGGTTTTTGGTATCGAATATCTGGCTTTTTAAGTATGTATTTTTAAGCTTCAATTTGTAAGATATTAGATATTTATAAAATAGAAAAATTGGAATTTTTGAAAATTTTGTATGTGGCCAGAATGTGATAAAAATATTTCTTAAAAGTTTTAATTTTTTTATGAAAGTGATGGTACAAAAAATAAGACTTCAAAATACTCTTATTTTTTAGAGCCTTTTTCAATTGTTTCGGTGTAATAATGTTGTCTTTTTTGAAGGGTTTTAATTTAAATCTTTTTAAAATTAAAAAACTAAAAAAAGTGAAAAATTATTTTTTTTAAAACTATTTCCGAAAACGTTTGTTTTTTTTTGGTAAAGAATTTTTGTTATCATTTTTAGAAGGCTTTTTTTAGCTGATTTTAAATTGATTCATGATAAACATTAATATTTTTATTATTTTATTATTTTATCATTTCATTGCAGTTTTTACTTGGGGTAAACGTATGAGCCGAAAATTGGATATTTTAAAACGTAGTGATACTGCAAACACTCATAAATCTCACACCGATCTAAGAAGTTTATTTCATTCTCCTACTCACCAAAATTCCAATAATAATAACAACAACAACAACACCTTAAATAACAAGGAGAGTAACTATCAAAGTAATACTTTGAAAAAATGCAAATCTGGTCCAATTGAAACCACTAAAAATCGAGAACAACAAAAAAATCAAAGTATTAAATTGCAAAATAAATGTGGTGAAACAAGTTCAGTAGTATCTGCTTCAAATACACCCACTCATGCAGCTCAACAAAGACCACAAAAAGCTATTAAAAATTTCTTTCATCGTATTGGTTCTACAGGCATGTTAAATCATAAATCACATAATCTTGTTAAAGCAGCCGAACAGCCCAATAATCAAAATGCAACAGCCTCCCTGTATCGTAGTAGTTCAACCAGTCAATTGACTACTTGTTCCTATGTGAAATGTGACGATCCCAGTGATGGTTTGAATTTAGCTAATGGCCAAAAGAGGCAAACATCTATGGGTGGTTTGCTTAAGAATAACCTACACAATAGCAATGGTAGTATAGCAGGTTCTAGCATAAAATCAAGTAGTTGTGATGATATAGCAAAAGTGGATCAAGTTATTATAACAGCGCCACAAAATTCTTCTGAACCATCTTCGCTGGCATCACCACAAAATCCCTCAGATGCTAATAATAGAAGGGGAGCTTTTCCGTATGCATTTTTACGTTCGAGACTTTCAGTTTTACCGGAAGAAAATAATGGTTCAGTATTAAAACAACCTTCGCTATCAAGTTTACACACTTTTGGGGAACTTTCAATGCAACATCAACAACTTCAGCAGCAACAACAGCAGCAGCATCAATTTTTACAAGTCCACAATTCACCTCTACCAAAACATCGTAATTCGACTATTTTACCTGCCGCAGAAACAGACTTTAATCAAATGTCTGATAACTTATCAATTGCTAGCTCTACACCAAATCATTCTGGGAAAATGATTTATCGGAATGATTCTTTAATTAAGCGTTATTCCTCGGATGATAGTGCTATTGGCAATTGTTCACCCATGCAGGCATCACAACAATCCAACAGCAGCGGTAGTGGTGATGTGTCACGCAATAACAGCATTACTTCCAAGGACTGGGAACCACTTTACCAAAGATTAAGTAGTTGTCTAAGTTCAAATGAATCCGGTTATGATAGTGATGGTGGTAATAACATCACACGCCTTAGCAATTGTCTTGGTATCTCTGGAGGAGATACAGAATCAATTGCTTCGGGTACCTTGAAAAGAAACTCCCTGATATCACTCACTTCCTCAGAGGGCTTAGGAGGGGGCGGTGGAGGTGGTGTTGGTAGTGTTGGTGGATGTACTAGTAATACCCTAAGATCTAGTAGTATTTGTAGTACCTTTAGTGGACCTGTTTCTTTGGGTGGCTATAATTATGACTATGAAACAGAGACCATTCGCAGAAGGTTTAGACAGGTTAAGCTCGAGCGCAAGTGTCAAGAAGATTATATTGGTTTAGTGTTATCACCAAAAACAGTACAAACGTCTAATAATGAACAACAGTACAGATATTTGATTGTCGAAATTGATCCCTATGGAATGGCTCAAAAGTGAGTAACAAACTCCAAACCTTAAGATTTGTTACATAAATTTACATGTTAATAATATTATTTATTTGTTTCTTTTAGAGATGGCCGCCTTCGCTTAGGAGATGAAATAGTTAATGTCAATGGCAATCATTTACGAGGTATACAATCTTTTCAGGAGGTCCAACGTTTACTAAGTTCATTTGTAGACAATTGTATTGATTTGGTTATAGCACATGATGAAGTCACTACTATAACAGACTTTTATACAAAAATCAAAATTGATGCTTCAGCTATTTGTACAAACTACCAACAAAAAGCCGAAACACCATCAACACAACAACAACAAGGTAATCCTCTATTTAGTTCCATGCAATCTTTAACAGCTGATGCGCAACATCCTGTACCACCACCCCAAACACGCAATGAGTACCTATCCCGAGCTAGAAAACATTTAAGTTATACTCAACGTACACAAAGTACAGATAGTATCAATAGTTATGATCTGCATAGTTTACAACTGGCCTTGGAACATGAACGTCATGAGGATGATCATGATGATGATGATACCGAATCAATTGCCAGTAGTTCAACTATAAATTCCGCCGTTGATGTGACAACAGCTACAGCAGTTTTGGGTGCTATGCCCCCTTCAATGCCGATAATGCAACATAGACGTTGTTCAACACCACGTCATTCAATGGATGCGGCAACTATGGAGCATTTAAGACGTAGAGCTCGCTCTTCTTCAGGTCAGCGTAATTTGGAATTAACCCCTATGCTTTATTCAAATGAATATACACCAGTTTATAACAATCGTTCGGCGAGTGTATCATTAGCAACTAATACGATAAGCGATGATGAGAAATGGCAATTGTTAAATCGTAAACGCTGTTCGGAGGGTGCGGCTCTACTTCCCCCCTTTGCCAGTGCAGAACACAAGGAGGCTCATTCCGTGGGTAACCGTAGTGCCTCCTTGAGCATAGAAACTCGAAAAGCTAGTCTGATTAGTCAGGATAGTGTAGATGGTGCTCACACACCACCGGCCTTTCCACCACGTACGCATTATACCCGCAATTCAATAAATCTCTCAAATTCGCATTATCGTTCGTTGCGCTTTGCACACTCTCGCCTGAGCTCGTCACGTTTAAGTTTATTCCTGCAGCCCAATAACACTACTACTACTACAGCAAATGCTAATAATCAATACACCAACAATACAAATAATCATAATTCTAATACAAATACTAATCACAATCAGCCTAATAATAGTAAAAATAACACAAAACCAACAATTGCTTTAGTTAGTCAAGATATTGATATTGATGGTGGTGATAATATGAAACGTATTAAATCTGTAAATGCTCAACAACAGCATCACACAGATGGTAGAAATGATCTCAATAATACAACAACAGCAACATCTAAACAACATGAACAACAACCAAAATATTCTAGTACCAATTTAAATTCTTCTTGTTCTTCCTTAACATTTAATCAATTAACCAAACATCATAATCTTCTTCTTCATCATCATCATCATCAACATCAATTAAATGTACCTTCTACCACTACAGTGGGTAATCGTACATATTTAACCCCAAATATGGCAATGCCATCATCAGCAATGTTACAACATCATCGCCCATCCTTACCAGTAGTTAATTTAACAATAAAAGATGAAGAAATGGCAGAAGTTATAAGAGCTTCGATGAGTGATGGTAAGTGGTAGTATGCGAGAAAGGAGAAAGAAGGAATTTGAACTGATTGTTTATCGTAATACAAATGTTATGTAGATATCTAAATTGTTGCTTCTTTCCTAATATAGGTTCTCGTCGGGGCACTCCTAAGACCGTTACTTTCTTTAAGGGTCCTGGCATGAAATCACTGGGTTTTAGTATTGTTGGTGGTCGAGATTCGCCCAAAGGAAATATGGGTATTTTTGTTAAAACTGTATTTCCAACGGGTCAAGCTGCAGATGATGGTTCGTTGCAAGCAGGTAAGAATTACAAAATCATAAGGGTTCATTCACAATGCAGGAGTAGTCCATGCTGCAGTGTGGAGTACTCCATAAATCTGAATATACCTTAATGCTATTATTCTCAATAAAATTCTGAAATGATTTAAGCTGTCAAATAAGCCAGATAAAACACGTGAGTGATCACTTTATACAATGTGATTTGCAAATCTCGTTCGGTATTGCAGAAAAATTACCGATATCTCTCATCTCTATTGGGGATATAAATTGAAGTAATTTTACATTTGCAAAGGGTGATTTTATTGCTATTTGGTTTTTCAGAGTAAAAACATGCTCAGTACAGTTTGTCATTTAACCATGAATAGACTAAAAACGAACTACGATTTGCAAAATCGTTAAATTTATCATATCATTGAATTACAAAATTCGTGCTGTGTGAGCAATGCGTTTGGTAAATTACGTCCATTTTATGGTCGTCATAATCGACCCACCGAACAGACTATTCAAGCTGTTTTGACTAAATTTCGCACCAGTTTCACTTTTTTGGACATTAATCCACCAACCCGTATGCGAAGAGTGCGTTCCAAAGAGAATATTGCTGCTGTATGGGCCAGTGTTATTGAAAATCGCGTAATGTCAATTCGTCGCCGTTGTCAACAAGTGGTCTTGTGTTATTCCACCACCTGGAAGATTTTACATAAGGACCTCGGTATGAAACCATACAAAATGCAGCTTCTGCAAGAACTGAAACCAGGTGAAGTACCACAACGTCTTTTGTTTGGTGAATGGGGTTGGATGAAGATCCATTTTTCTATCGAAAAGTTATCTTCAGCGACGAAGCTTATTTTTGGTCAAGAAACAGAATTGCCGAATTTGGTGTGCAGAGAAGCCAGAGGCAGTTCAAGAGCTGTCAATGCACCCTGAAATATGCACTGTTTGGTATGATTTGTGGCTTGGCGGCATCATTTGACCGTACTTCTTCAAGAAGAGTCAATGAAGCAAGGTACCGCGCGATGATTACCGAATTTTTTTTTTTTTGCCCAAAATTGAAGATTTAAACTTGATTGACATCTGGTTTCAACAAGACTTTGCCACACGCCACTCAGCACGTGATACCATGAACCTATTGAGAGGCGAGTTTGGTGAGCAATTAATCTCTCATTTTGGAGCACTCCTTTGGCCAAGATCATGGGATTTGACCCCACTAGACTATTTTTGTGGGGATATGTAAAGTCTCTTGTGTACAGGGACAAGCCAGTCACAATTTCTTTTTTCTTTCAATTTTTAATAATTTGAGGCCTTTAAACATCAAATGAAAAATAATCAGTGTATTCCCGTACGTTACCCAAACTTAACCAAATTCACCCAAAAGCGTTCCTGTACTCGAAAATTGGGTAAATGAAAGTAAGCAAAAGTTACCCAGACTTTTTCTTTGGGTAAATTGGGTAAATTGTCAAAAGAACAGTTGATAAACAAAAACAGCTGTTTTATAATTGTAAAAATGAGATCAGCAATGCTAATTTAGCCCTTTTCGTGTTACAATAAGCGGTTTTTTACTTTCTAAAAGCTGTAAATATTTTCTGTTTATAAAAAAGGGACAGATCGGCACCTTTTAATTTTTCTTACCGCTGTTTTTTGGAAAATTGTAACCCCCTCTTTTACATTAGCACGAAATCTCGAAAATTTTATATACACCATTTTGAAAAAACAATGAAAAAAAGCTCATAGACATTAAATTATGATAAAAATATATTTAATAGAAATAACTATGTGTGTTTTTTCAAAGAGGAAAATATCAAGATCTCGAAATTTCGTGCCACTGTAAACGGCGGGCAATTTTAATAAATTTTTTTGAGTCTTTTATTCAATTTTCGCATTTCTCCTTTAGCGCGTTTTCACTTGTCGTGTTACATTTATTGCACCTAAAAATTTGGCATCACTGATGCATTTTGCCATTTTTTTGGGCTAGAAAAGTGTTTTTTTGCGTTCCCGTACTTTTGGATAATTTTGTCATTTTATGAGAGTATTTTGTGCTTACTCTCATTTTACCGAACTTTACCCAGAAAGTAAGGGAACACAGCTAATGTTGTAAAAATGTATTTAAAAAAAATTCTTTAAATAAAAATTGTTAAACATTTTTTTTAGGTGATGAAATTCTGGAAATCAATGACAATTCAGTTCAAGGTATGAGTCATGCTGAAACTATAGCACTATTTAAAAATGTACGAGAAGGAGCTATTGTATTAAAAGTTTTAAGAAGAAAGTAAGTTTAAACATTTTAACATTTACTTTAACATAAAATCTATGCACTTTTACAAATTTTCAAAAACTTTCTTTGCAGACTACAAAAGGCGAAATCAATGGGAGCTTAAAGTAATTTTAAGTAATTGCTCTTTAGCAATAAAGAATATAAAACAAACGTAAAAATACACAGCAAAAAAAATAAATAAGGTAATTACTACTAAATGGTTAGCACAAACACACAACTTTCAAAATAATTAATTTTAATAGTACAATTTCAATCAATGGATTTATTTCTGTATTGATTTTATTTCAATAAAATTTTCATATTTTATTTTTTTAATTTGAAAAAAAAATATATTTTTATGTAAAACACATACTCGCTAGTTTATTTTTTTTATGTGCACACAATGGAATTAAGCTAAAGCCAAAAAAGGTTTAAGAAGGATTAAGGATTTTTCTTTAGACTCATTTAAACGCTGCTAGTTGGGATTAAAACCTTTTATTTATATAAAAAAAATGTGTATATTTAAGAGTCGTAGGGATTTACTTTTTTGATTTAAGTATTTTATGTTTATTAATGTATATTTATTCTCATAGTTTTAAAAGTACATGTAATATAATTTTATTGGCCAATTAGGCTACTTATATTACAAATGAATAAATAAATTAAATAGATAAATCCGTTATGGATTAAATTTAATTTTATTCCAGCAATTGCATTTTTGGAAAATTTTAATTATATCTTTCACACATTATATTAGAGCAAGAGTGCCCAAGCCCTATGCGCTTGGTGCTCATTTGTTTTTGTAAAAGCACTTAGCTATATGCTGTGTGTTTTAATACACATAAAGCACTCAGCAATAGCAATACGAAACAACTTGTTGAGAAAGAATTTATTTAATAGACTGAATACAATATTACAATGCAAAACAGTTAGTAATATCATAGCAGAGTTGCAATACAATGGTATTTAAAAAGGTACAATAAATTACACCTATAATATAAAGTGCAGGAGAAATGTAGTGGTGTATGCCATTTCTCATTCGGTTCCAACACAACTTTGTCTAATTGGTTTTTTTTTGTGGTTCTTCACTGTTTACACGCAAGTGCAAAGCAACAACACTTTCATATGCTTTGCTGGAAAATATTGACGACAGCGATCATCAATTTTGTTTTTGTTTAACGTATGATATGAAATATTTTCTTTCTTTTTTCTTTGTATGTATTATTTTTTACAATAAAAAATATTGAATAAAAATTAGTTATTCTTTAAATGTATTAAAGTATTAGACTTAGATAAAAATATAATTTATATTAAATTAAAAGAAGAAACATTGAAATTTTTAATAAAAGAAAATAAATCCAAAAATAAATCCGGTGATTAAAAAAAAGGCCAATTATAACACATTCTGGTATACAAAAGCCTTCCAAAAAACTTTCCAGCAAATGAATTGCAGCTAACAATACATTAGTTTGTAAATAATGTCATGTAAAATTTATTAGTAATTATGCTAAAAACGAACAATTTTAAATATTTTCAATAGCATGGAAATTATTTGAAGAATATTTCAATGCATGGCGCACAAACTTACATGTTGATGGCAGCAATTTAACTTCTAGGAAGGTGTTCGTAAGCTATTGTACACAAGAAGCACAAAGTTAAAACTTCTGGGAAGTTGTTTGCAAGGTGTGGTACATATATAAATACTCTTTTGAAAGTTGTATGTTTGTGTTTTATTTAGCAGTGCTAAGCTCTTATATTTCTTATTGCTGGGAATGTGTGTTTAAAATTAATTTTAAATATGCTCTTTTATTTAAGCTTCTTGTATTATTTAACTTGTTAAATATTGTAAAAATATTTTAAAATTAATTCAGAATTTATTTAATATAAATATATAGTAAGCACAGCTATACTATAATTTTTATTTATAAAGGAAAAAATTTAGTTAATTATATATATAACACATATAATAAAAAGAAAAACACAAAAAGACATTAGCTATAGTTTATAAAAGTCTCGTTGTTATCAATGTAATGATAGAAAAAACAAAGTTATACAAAAAAAAACGTACAAAATGTTAAAAAAAAATAATTCAAAAATTATGTTAAAATCAAAAACTATTTAAAATATTTTAAGTGAACGCAACTATTTTAATTGTAAAATAAATTAATATAATAAAAAAAATTAATGTATAATTTAAAAACTTACTTTGTTTTTATTTAACAAACAGCTAAAAAAAATTCAATGTAAATTTGTTTCATTTGGGGTTTGTTGAAGTCGTAGATTCTGGTTTTACTATTAAACGTTGTTTTTTAACAAAATGTTCAATGCGATTTTCTAAGCTTTCTGCAATAAAGATAATTTTTGTTCAATTTAAATTTTACTTTGTTTTTTTTTTCAAATATTGAGTTAAAAATATTTTAATTTGTTTTTGTTTTTTTTTTTAATGGAAATAGTACTTACCGCATCTTTTACGATTTAACAATTTTTGATATTGTCTCGGTTTTGCACAATCTTGTAACAATAAAATTTGAGATTTTATTTGTTGAGGTTTAAATTCTTCTTGCAAAATATTTTCCAGATTATATAAAACATTGCGTATCATAGTAGATCTAAATGATGATAAAATGATGATCATATTGATATAACTTGTTAAAATTCAAAAACAAAAGCTACTTACTTAATGCTAAATTGCGACCATTCACTTTGTATATTTTCTATAAGTTTTTGTAAATTTTCTTCATTATAGATCCAATTACTGATATCTGGTTCTTCTACAGTTTTCTTATTTTCAGTTACTAAATTAACATTACTCTCTTTGTCATCATTTAACATTTCATTTGATTTTCTACAAGTTTTATTACGAAATTCACAATGGAACAGATTTAAGGGAAGACCAATAGCAGGAGTATATTGAGGTTTACTAAATATTAATATTTTCAAGTAAATAAATTTTATTATTAAATGTTTTTTTTTTTTTTTAAACTTTACCAAGGATTTTTTCCCACATCCAATAATTGTGTTATAACTTCGGGTTGTTCTTTTTCCTGACCAATCAGTAGTAATACCGCCATTATACAACGTATTTGATGCCATAGAAATGCATTGGCTTGAATTTGTAAATAATACATGTTATAACCTTTATCATCTTTTTCAATTTCATTGGGGCATAATTGGATACTGGCTGATTGTAGATTACGCATATAATTGGTAACACCATTGTGAACATCCATTTTACAAAAATTACGAAAATCAGCATGTCGTTGCAAAAGTACGCAAGCTTGCTGCATGGCCTTTGAAGAAAGATAATTTATAAGCGATAAATAAAATTCGCCAAAGAAATAATGATCTAAAGCAATTTTTAAAAAGGTTCTGTTTGTTTGCTAATAACAGAATCAAATGGTCTTTTTGGATCAAAATATATTTAAACCCAAAGCAAAATCATGTACAAATACATATAAAATAGGTATGTACGAGGTAATTTTGGTAAAAGTCTGGTAAAATGAGAGTAAGCAAAAAATTCTCTCACAAAACCAAAAAAAGCCCAAAATACTGCGAACACACAAAACCACATTTCATACCCAAAAATAAACGTCAAATTTATTCATATTAAAAAACAGCTTAAATAATAAATATATTTGAAACAAACAAAGTTGGCAACCCTAGTTGAACGAACGTATAATTTTTTCGGTGTCAAAACTAAAAAAATTTAAATAATAAATTCTTACTGATTAATCGTTAAATTGCATAAAAACTATTTTCTTTATAAAAAGCAAATTGCTTATTTCGCGGAAATTGTGAAGAATGGCTGGAAAAGGTCGAAAAAGTGTTCAAAATAAGAAAACTCTTTGTGACCAATGCAAATTGCAAATAAAAGAAGAGGAAGACTTTATAGAATGCGACAAATGCGCCAAAAAATACCACTCTCAATGCACTCGTTTGGATAAAAGACAGTTTGAGTATTTGCTGAATAACGAGAGTGAGGTTTTTACTTGTCAATTTTGCGAAGGAGGAGGGAGAGATGAAATAAAAAACGAGCTTCATGTAATAAAAACAAAACTGAACAAGTTAGATCAGCTGACCAATATTCAAGAGACAATTAATTTTATGTCGAAACAGTATGATGATATTTTGAAAGGGGTAACAGAAAATAAAAGAAGAATTAATAATGTGGAAAAAGAAAATCATTTATTAAAAAAAGAAATCAAAGATTTAAAATCGTCTGTTAAGCTGTTAAACGATGTTCGTGTTAAGAATGATTGCATTGTAAGTGGACTCGAAGTTGTTGACTCGAAGTGGACTTGAAGTTTCTTGGAAAAGAAACGTTGAATTTGCTTAAGTACGCTAGAAGTTTGAAAGAGGTTGGTTACCAGCATGTGTATGCAAGAGGTGGAAGAGTGTTTTATAAGAGGAGTGACATTTCTAAGCCGCAAGTGTTAAGATGTGAAGAAGATGTTGACCAATTGCTTTTAGATGCAACAAGCAAGAAACCTTGGCAGCGTAGATCAATGGGAAACGGAGGAGCTATTGTAAACGTTGATGATTGTGTTAACAGTGATGATGATGGTGACAATGTAGCGTATGTTTCTCCATCTTAATTTTCATTTTTTTCACATATTTTTTTTTTATTTTATTTTGTATTACTTTATTTTTTTTTTAATTTCTTTTAATGATTAATAATCAATATTTTAATACTTTTTCTAAATATAATAATTACATATACAATTTAAATTGTTCTTTTTTAAATATTTTATGTGTAAACATAAGAAGCGTTTCATCGGTTACAAAATTCAATAAATTCAAGTCGTTGGTTGCAAGTTTTTCAAAATTACCCGATATTATTGCTATACAAGAAACTTGGTTTGATGGGAAATTAACCCAGTTGTATACAATTCCTGGATATTCAAGCGTTCATTGTTGTAGAAATGATGGATATGGTGGAACATCTTTATATGTTAGTAACAAACTGCAGTTTGTCGTAGATCGATGCAAAAGTGAAAGCTTTGTTGAACTTATTTCAATTTCATTTAACAATTTTCGAATTGAAAGCAAACCCTTGAAGTTAGTATCAGTTTATCGCTCGCAGAAGTGTTCACCTGATCGTTTTTTTGATATTATGGAAAATTTTATGAATCTTAATGCTCAAACTCCAGTTGTTATAGTTGGGGATACAAATATTGATGTATATCATAGCCCTGTGTATTCTGATTTGAAGAATTTATTTTTAAACTATGATTGCCATAATTGTCATTCTTTGGTGACGAGACCGAGCAGTGGAACTAGTATTGATCATGTATTCAGTAACGTTTATGCTAAAATTTCTGTTGATTCGGTTGAATGCACATTAACGGATCATAATTTGGTGTGTTGTAAGTTGGAGAGTAGTGTGTTTTCAAATAGTTATATTGAAATAGAAAAAACACATTGTGATTACAACAAAGTCAGAGAATATTTACAAGGTAACTTGGACAATTTAAATACGTCCGTTAATTCATCAGAGTTAACTGAAGATTTAATACGTTGTATTAGTAATGCCGTTACTAATTCCACGAGTAGTACAAAAGTAAGAACCCAACTGCGATTTCAGCTTTGTCCATGGATTAACAAAAATTTGCAAAATTTAATACAGTTTAAACGTAAAGTTTTGATTAAACGGCGAAAGTCCAAAGGTGGATATTATGAAGACTTGTTGAAGAGGATAAGCAAAATAATAAAAATTGCCTGTAAATCAGCTAGAAGCGATTACTATTATGATAATTTAAATGAAATAAGTGGAGATACGAAAAAAAGTTGGAATTTTATAAACAATATACTTGGAAGAGTTCAAAAGAGAAATTTTAATCTAATGACATCGACGGCAATACCAATATGTGATGATAGTGTAAAAGCCGAAAATTTTAATCGTTATTTTATAGAGTCTGTAAATGAATTAAAACAACAGATAGTTGAGTATCCAGATGATAATTGTAATCAGCTTAGAACTTTGTGTCAGACTTATGATCGTTTTTCTCTTTCTACAGTTACTGCTGAGGAAATGGAAACTATAATAAGTAAGCTGGATGTGAAAAAGTCTACTGGATGTGATGGAGTTACGCCTAGATTGCTAGTTAAGAATAAAGATGTTGTTGTGCCAATATTAGTTAAAATTTTTAATAAAATTTTAAGCTCATCTGTTTTTCCAGACTGCTTAAAAATCAGCAAAATAGTTCCTATTCCGAAAGTTTCAAATGCTACTACGGTTGATAAATTTCGTCCGGTTGCAGTTCTTTCAACGATTGATAAAGTTTTTGAAAAATTGCTACATAAAAGCCTTTTGCAATATTTCGAAGCTAATAATTACATTTACAAACACCAATTTGGTTTTAAAAAAGGATGCGGAACTGATGAGGCAGTTGTAAATGTCGTGAATTTTGTTTGTAATGGCTTGGATCAAGGAGCAAAAGGAGTAGCGGGTTTGTTTTTAGATTTTTCAAAAGCTTTTGATCTAGTTGATCATACAATAATGTTAAAAAAACTAAAATACTATGGTGTAGTTGGAAGGGAGCTAAAGGTTTTTGAAAGTTACTTTAAAAATCGCAAACAGTTTGTGCAGATTAACAGTTCTAAAAGTAGCTTATTGAACGTCGAGTGTGGCGTGCCGCAAGGCAGCTGTTTGGGCCCTCTGCTTTTCTGTATTTATCTAAATGATATTAGTAATTTGAACCTCACAGGTCGTTTATATATGTTCGCAGATGATGTATGTCTTTTTTATCCGTATAAGTATGACTTGGCTTTAAAAACAACTATTGAACGTGATGTTTCCTTAATTTTTGAGTTTGCTAGGTTGAACAAATTGATATTGAATGCTGATAAAACCAAGTTAGTTCGGTTTAGGCCACATTCGCCAGCTATGAACAGTAATTTCAACATATACGTCGATGGAAAAATTATTTACGAAACGCATGCCGTTAAATACCTTGGAATGACGTTGCAAAGTAACCTTTCTTGGGATGAACATATATGTGAAATCAAATTAAAGATCGCACCGGCTATTGGTATATTATATAAATTAAAATATAAACTTAATAAGGAAACTAAGCTCTTGTTATATCAAGCGTTAATACAAAGTCACTTGAATTATATGGCTATAATTTACGGATACAAAAAAACAACTGTATTAAAAACGCTACAGAGTATGCAAAATAGGGCACTAAAAGTAGTACACAATTTACCGATTACTTATGCAACACTATCGCTTTATAATATTGTTTGTAAGTCAATTTTGCCAATCAATGGATTGTATAAGTATCAAGTGCTTATGTATATATATAAGTCCTTGCACAATATAGGTTATCACACCGTTAATTTTCTGCAAAACCAATCTGTTTTTAACACAAGAAACCAAGGGAACCTTTGGATGTCACGATGTAGATTAGAAACTACAAAGCAGCGTATTGAATATATGGGTATTCTTGAATACAACAAGTTGCCTGTGAGCTTAAAAACCACAAATAGAATATCTATTTTTAAATCGAATCTTAAAGACCACTTGAATGGAAACCTTGAAACGCTTCTATTGTAAATAAATGCTTTCTATTTTTTTCTTTTTTTTGTAAAATAAATTTTATTGAAGTAAAATACATTGTAATATGTACACCAATGTAAATTTGCCAGCTTGTCTCAATAATGCCTATAAGGCGCTGAGACCTACATAATTTTAGATTATAATTGTACTTGGAAAATAAATAAAATAAAAAAAAAAAAAAAAAAAAAAAAAAAAAAATGGCAAATATCTATTTACATTTTCAAATGTAGTTTTCATTATTAAGAAGGAAAAGTTTTTTTATAGTAAATTTTTATTTAAATTTAATTGTTTTCAAAAATGCAAAACAGCTAATTTATTAGTAACAGCTGATGATTCGTTTACCCAATAATTTGTACAAATTTGTACAAATTTTTACTGGATGTCGTTCGTTTACACAACATAAAGAAAAAAAAAAGAGAGAATAAAGTGACAGTTTGTTCTTCTTCTTTCTGCAAATTTTTACTGAACAAATTATTGCCAGCAAGAATTTACAAGCAGAAAAAACATATGATTGAAAAAAATGTGTTTAAATTTTTGTAAGTACAAAAAAAAATGTTTTACAACTACGTTGTTTTATGCAAATGCAAAGCAGCAAATATTGTTAAATGAATTATAGAAAAGATAAGAAAATCTTCTAAAATGTTTCTGCTTAAGATTTTACAACAATAATACTTTTTTTTCATATTGACCAGTAATATTAATTTTTGCATTTGGTTTTACAATCAGCTGTTTAACAAACTTGTAAATTATTGCAAAATTTTCTGTTCGCGTACTTTTTTTGATAATTTTTATTTTGTTAGTAAATTTGTCTTACTCTCTGTAAATTTGTTACTGTGTAATTCTTACTAGACTTGACTGAGAAAAGTAAACCATTTTACCCTTACAAAAAGTACGGCAATTTTCTGGTAAAATGAGAAACACAATTACTCTCTCATAAACGCTCTCATTTACCCAATATTGTTACAAGAAACGCTTTCTGGTAAGCTTGGGTTCCCGCGGGCACCCGCGGTAACGTACGTCGAACACACCTAATATTTAAAATATTTTTTGAATAAACTAAATTTGGTCGTAAAAATTAGAAGTTACAGGACATTTATGCTTTGTAATCCGTCCTTTAATATCATTTATAAAGGTCAACATTAAAAATATTACGGTAATTTAACAAAAATCAAGACTTTGTGAAAATATGTTTTAGCAATGTTCACCACTTTGTTGACCAAACCAGAAGAATTTGAGGAATAATTTTTTGTTAATTTAGCAACCAATAAATAAATTCATGTTTTGTTAATAACTTCCAAAGTCCGCACAGCTAGCTTCAAATTCCATACTACAAAAACTTACCTCTATATTCAAATCGCCCTTTGGAAAGAAATACCGATAAGTTCTTGCCACACAATCAAATCTTGCACTATAAACTGACGTCCTTAAAGGCATCCAGGCTACACATTGTATATTTTTAGGCAATATACGATTTAATAAACCGCAATAATCAATTTCCTGCTGCAAATATTCTCCATCAAATTGTTGATCTTCGGAAAATTTGCTACGCAAATCTATTGAAATAACTTGACAAAACGCACTGACTTCTTTATCTGTACGTCCACAACGGTGATAATTGGAAGTGTCACGTGACTCAATGAGACAGCAACGTGTTAAAGCTTTAAATAAATGATATTCTGCAAAGAAAAGGAGAATATTTAAGAGCAAAAATTCATAACTTTTAACATTAATTATTACCTATGGTAGCATTAGAATTTTCTTGGCAGGCAAATCCTTGATAATCCCAACCAAAATAAAGGAATTTTAGTAAAACATGTCGTTTAGGACACCTAAAAAATGTTACATTGTTACAATATTTGCATTTGCCATAATCTGAAACAAGGGTGCCCAAGCCCTATGCGCTCATTTGTTTTTGCAAAAGCCTTAGCTATAGGCTGTGTGTTTTCAATACACACATAGTGCACTCAGCACTAGCAATACGAAGTACACAAACAACTTTGTTTTATTAGTTTTTTTTTGTGGTTCTTCACTGTATACACGCAAGTGCAAAGCAACAACACTTTTGTATGCTTTGCTGAAAAATATTGACGACAGCGATCGTCAATGTAGATTTTGTTTTTGTTTAACGTATGATATGAAATGTTTTTTTTTTTTCTGTGTATGAATTGGTTTTTACAATAAAAAATATTGAATCAAAATTAGTTATTCTTTTGGTGTTTGCTCTTCCATAAAGAGCTTTTGGGCACCCCTGATCTAAAATAATAACATACTTGCTGAAATCAAATTGTCGGTTCTTTGGTTTTTTATCTAATACCGCATTCATCTGCAGATCTTTTGCTAGAATTTCCGTATCTTTATTTGGCTCCGGTGAGCGCTGCAAACATTTAGCTTGTAGTTCTCCAAGTTCTTGTAACAGTTCATCATTTTGATTCTCATTAAGTTTTTTATGTAAAATATTTTTTAGTTGAAAATTATATGCTTCTAATTGTATTATTTTATCTATTAATTCTATTTTGGATAACTTTTCTAACTCATCTCTTGGCAATCCTTTAATACGTTTATTAATTACAATTTTTGAAGACATTTTAAGATTTATATTTTCTTTTAATGCTGTATAAAATTGTTTGCGCACATTTATATAAATTCTTCTTAGTTAATTCATACATTCACTATGAACTGTTATCTCAAAGTCTATACCAAAAATACAACCCTTTTTGGCAATAGATAATAATCACATCAAATGAAGTTGACGCCAGCGGCAAAACTTATTTCTCCCATAGTAAAATTTTTCCCCAAGGAAAATTTTCTTTCAAATTTAAATACCTCCAAAACGAATTTAAAATTGAATAACATACTTGCTGAAATCACATTCTTGTTCTGGTATTTTTGATCTAATGCAGAATGCACCTGCAGATATATTGCTAGGATTCCCGTATCTTTTTTTGGCTCTGTCGAGTGCTCCGAATTTTCGGCTTGTTCCTAACCAATTTCTTGTAATAGTTAATTTTTAATGTTAAATATTGTTTAGTTGAAAATTATATGCTTCCAATTTTATTATTTGATCCATTCTATTTTCTATATCATTTCCAACACATTTCTTGGTAATCCTTTTATACATTAATTAATTAAGAATTTTCAGCACATTTGAAGATTTATATTTTTTTGCTATTGCATAAAATTTTTTGCGCACATTTTTATAGTTTCTTCTTAGTAAATTCACACATTCACTATAAACTGTCTTAAAAATACAACCCTTTTTCCGGCAATAGTTTATAACATCAAATGAAAATGGCGCCATCAGAAAACTTTTTGTCCCATATATTTTATAGGAAAGCATAGTCAATTTTTTTCAGGTAAAATTATAGTTTGTTTAAAAAATCACTCAAACTTTAATAGTCCCAAAACGTAATTTAAATTGTAAATATTGTTATTCATATTTACAATTTAAATTACGTTGCTAAAATTAAATTGTCGTTTTTTGTGTTTTTTATCTAATGCAGCATGCACCTGCAAATCTTACTAGAATTTCGGCACCTTTTTTTGGCTTGTAATTAAGTTCCTGAAACAGTGCTTTTTAATTTTCATCAAGTTTATGTAAACTATTTTTTAGTTGAAAATTATATGCTTCCAATTATAATTATTTTATCTATTAATTCTGTTTTCGATAACTTTTCCAACTCAATTATTTTTTTGAATTCATTTCAAGATTTATATTTTTGCACCTGAATAAAGATTTTTTGCGCACAGTTATTATTTTTTTCTTAGTAGATTCACTATAAACTGTTACTTATTTCTTTAGAAAAATACAACCCTTTTTGTTAATAACCACATCAAATGAAGTTGACGCCATTAGTAAACTTTTTTCTCCCAAATATTTTATAAGAGTATTTATATACTGCGATGATGAAAATAGGTAATTATCGAAAGACATCCCGAAGTATCTATTTTGATAAAACAGCCACAGGGTAACCGGTTTTATGTGCAATTTAAGTTGATTTTTATTTAATTTGTTAATAGAGTATAAAAATGTAAGTAAATTATGAAAAAAGTTTTTGATGCAAATAAACTATATTCTGTAATAAATGACTTTATTTATTTTTATGGAGTTTGTTGCTTTTGTTCTGCAATTAGAAAGCCCATTGGAAAATTAATAAATTACATCATTTCACTAAAATAATATCAAAATACAAAATATTTTAAATTTAAAGTAAATAAAGAAAATTAAATAAATTTATATAAAGAATTATAAATTAAAATTATAATTTTATAAGTTTTTCCTAAAATTTACACGATAAATATTTTCTTCGTTTTTTATTTTCAACATGTGTTTTGACCAAAACTATAAAAACTCATTTATGTACAAATAAGTCATAATTTATTAAGCTTCTACAAAAGAAAAAATTCTTGTTTTGTACTGCATATCAAATTTTGTTTTTGAATTTAACTGTCGGTGCTGTATATCCATACGTTCTCTCATATTGTTTTGATTTACATTCGTTATTATGGTACGCTGTGATTATGGTAATACAACGAACCATTTATGAAATATATTTTAGAATTTTTGTATGCAAATTTGATGCATATACCATCTGCGAACTTTCAACCTCTGTATATTTACAAAAACAAGGCAAATTAACAATTTGTGTGCCTGTTAGGAAATCAATTTAAGCACATGTGTAGCTCTGGCTTGTCTAAGGCTTTGGGTTCTTAAGAGATCTTTTGCCGGATCGAAGTACATGTACCTAGCTAAAATTTGTTAGTTTGCTTTGTTTTTGTAAATTTACGGAGGTTGAAAGCTCGCGATCAACTTTAAATAATAACAATCAAAAAACCTCAAATTATATAAAAACAAAAAAATCTTAAGGATATTTTTTTATTTTTGTATGCAAAATTTGCTGTATATGCCAAACAATGGTATAAGCAGCAAGCCGGTGTTCATAAAAAGTTAAAATTACAGCTAAGAGCCAATTTATACAATGCAATTAATGGCTAATTCTTCTCAATTCCCTTTTCAAAGTTGTTTCCAAAGTTATGTCTTTTTCTTCTAAAACATATGAGTGTTTTTTTATGTTATCCTGCTTGCTTCTTTACTCTGCTCGCATCAAATAAGAATTGAATGTAATAATTGCATGGAAAAAGTCACCGTCTAAATTGGCTCTAAGTCTATATGCCTGATATCGTATATATGATACAAAGAGTTTCGGAATGAGAAATAGAATATTTAGAATATGTATAATCCATTCCAAATATTTAATAATGGATAAGACTAATATCATATCAAAAATTAACAAAAATATATCAAAATTGGAACAAAAAAGAGTAACCTCCCTTTACATCTCCTTGGAAATCCTGAGATTTTGCTATTCGCCAACATTTTTTTGTTTTTTGTTGTATGAAAAATTTAACTCCAATAAATTTCTTTATTTTTTAATAACAAAGAATATCAACTATTTAGATAACGACAATTTGCCGTATTTTCAACATTAAAAAGTTTGTCAAATTGGCAACAGTCTTTTTAATATACCATTTTATACAACCCTGTTGATGGCATCCATATTGAATTTTTTCTTGAAAAAGTTGTGACGCGACGAAATTTCACTACATGTGAAAATTATATTTTAACGCATTAAAAGTGTAAATTTCATTTAAAATTTATTAAAAAAGTGTTCCCCCATAAACATTTTGTATAAAAAGTGTAAAATTTACAAAAAATATACGCAAAAAGTAAGTGCAATTTGCCTTTGAAAAAAAAAGTGTTGGTGTGTCTAGCGGAGTCTCAAAAATATATATCTATCAAAAAGAAGAAGCATATAAAGTCTCTGACGACACGAGAAAATTTTTCATATTTCTTTTGTTGTATAAAACGTAACAAATAAAAGTACCAATAATCATAATAAAAATCACTAATAGAAACAACAAAACAAGTAAAGGATATTTGTATAAGGATTTTGAAAAAGGTATAAATTTTTTACCTGTATATTATTAAAATAATTGTAATGAGTGTCGCTGCAATAACTATGGACGATCAGAGACCTTTGATGAACACTTATGATAAAATGTCCAAACAATATGAACAAAATTTACATAATACTACACAAGGTGGTATTGGTGGTGGTGCAAGTGCGATAAATAATGCTGGTGTATTGTCGGGCCCAGCTTCTCCCACACCATCCGGTTCTGAGGAACCAACTACTTCCCACCACTCTCATCATGCGGCCTATCATCATGGGCCGCATTCGCATCATCATCATCACCATCATCATTCGCATCATACGCATCATGTAATGCAACAGCAGCAGCAACATATTATTCAACAGCAACAACTACCGGCCTCAAGGCCTGCTTCACCACCATTGCCACCACCTCATCTTCAGGATACAGTTGCTGCTGCTGCCGCCATCGCTGCTGCGGAACAGCGACAACGTTTACTCGAAGGTATATTTTTAAAACAAAGTTTTATTATAAAAATACATAAAAAAATCTAAAAAAATGTTTGAAAATATTGCAAAAAAAATTAAGAAAATTTATTCCAAAATGAATGAAAATAATGAAATTCTGAAAGAATCCTAAATAAACTGTGTTTTCTTGTGTGTGTTTTGTGCGGCAATTTTATTATGCAAACGAATCATTTAAATAATTTTAAAAAAGTTTCATAAATTTAATTTTATTTTCAATTTTTAATTTTTTTTTGGGTGTTGTGGTTCTTTTGTTTCTCTTAATTTTGATTAGACTGTTACTAAGATGATATCGGTTGTATTCTTTGATATAAACTGGAAAAAACAATCAAACAGCGAACACTCTTATTGACTCTTGAAAGAACTTTTCAAAAAACAATTTAATAATAGAACTAATTATACTAGATTTAGATTGTAAGTAGTGAACTGTGATACATTGTAGAAATTTACTAATAAAAAACAAAAAAAATAAATAATATAATATAAATATAAATAATAAATAAGTTATAAAAATCAATAAAGGAAATTTCTAAAATAAAATAGAAAATTTTTAAAGAACAATAATTAACGAAAATTGTTAGAAATTAAAAGAAGTGTATAAAATATGAACAATTTTGAAAGTGAAAAATATATTTTTAAAATTGTAAAAAAAAACATTTTTAAATTAAATTTTATATTAAAAGAAAAAATGTAAACAAATAGAAATACATGAAAAAATATATATGTATAAAAAAAAATAAAAAAGTCATTCCAAAAAATTTGTATTAAAAAGATATATGGAAAAATGTGTATAGTATAGTCTTATCGTTTTTTCTCTCTACATTTATATTACGCGCCCTATAAAACTTCCCCCTCTTATCTATCCCTCATGCTCTACGTTTTCTATACACATTTTTTATAACTCGGTTATAATCTCAATACGTGTGTGAGTGTATATACTTCCAAAAACAGTTCTGTTTTCGTTTTGCTTTAGCAGAAAAAAAGAAAAAAATTATCAAGCTATACAAAACAAAAATTTTAAATCATATAAAAAAATAAAATAAATTATAAAAGAATGAAAATATAATATGTAAATATTCTAAAATGTGTGTTCGCGTCTGTTTTTTTTATAACAAAAAAAAAAATAATGTCAAATGTTGGTTGCTGCATAAATTTGTATAAATTATTTAATTAGTTAATAATGCCATATACAAACCCAGACATTTAAGTTTTCAAAATTTCCTTTAAGAACGTTATTTTGTATGTATATTAAACTGGTCTACCACATGTTAAAAATTATACCAACTTGTTTTTAGCATAATTCGTTTCCCAATAAAAAAATTTGAATTACGTTTACACTTAAAGAAAGCTACGTGTGCGTGCTGCCAAAAAATATTTTAGATCCTATTTCATAAATAAATTGTTAATACAATTATAAATTGGCATAGCTTAGATTTTTCTTTGAGTTAAAGCAGTTTATGAGTAAAAATTTTTATTTAGAGTCTGACAATATAATTTTTTCGGGCCACCTCACTTTTTAGAGCGTGTTGTTTTTAAATTATTTTCAGAAATTTACTTAGTGAAGCAGCTTCAAAGAGGAGAAACCTCCCTAAAACATCCTCTGTAACGTAAATGACCAAGTTTGACCGTAAAAGCAGTTTGTAATTTAAATAGCTAATTTAATAACTTCAAAAAAATGCTTGAAATCTTGACTAGCTATTTGTATAAACTAAAATTACTATTATATTCCGATATCGACTGACACAATACAATATAATAAAATTTATTTATTTTATTGATTTTCCATTTCCTGTACAACAAGAATAAATTTTATAGTTAAAGGACAGTAACGTATTTTTCTTATTTCTTTTTGAAATAATTATAAATACATACAAAAAATTAAAATATCAATGAAATTTAATCCTATACAATACAAGAAAAAAATTCACATTTAAAGAAGCAAAAAAAAATTGAAAAGAATTGTTTTAAGATATTTGCGTTGCAATTGAGTTGTTGATTGTGTGGAAGAATATTCCAAAGACGTGAAGCATTTGTATAAAATTGCCACTCTGATACGAGGGAGCTATGACGAGGAATTATGATTCTTTTAAACCTTCGGGGTCTGACAAACCTTACTTTGACATAAAGATATTGGGGCGTTTTTGTGTAGATTACTTTTTGCATAGAAATAAGAACACGAATTTTGGGCAAGGATGAAAAACATACTCCATAAAGATTACTTGAAACATGTGAAACTTCGTCATACTTTCTTATTCCATATACATACATAACGTATAATGTAGTTGTACATAACGTTCAGTATACGTTTGCTAATAGAGTCAAAATTGGCAAATAACTCACATCCATAATTAACATTAGGAATTAAGTAACATTAAGCAAGAAGCACTCCTATTCTCAAAGGAGTAAAGTATTTGGTCGACCAGGGTGACCTCAGCTTTATATAAGTTTGACAAGATTAGTACATGTTAAATTTATGTTAAAAATAAGTCCAAGATTTTGTGCAGCATTAACGATATAATTTTTTCATCATTTATTACAACATCATTATGTAAAATCTGGATCAACAATTCTTTTATGAATTATCATAAACTTTGACTTTTGAGGATTAAGGCAGAGGCCATTTGCAGTTGCCCAGGCATTTATTGTACGTTATTCTTCATCAAGTAAAGCAATATTACTAGCAATAGAATGAAATGGTATACTCAAATAAAGTTGGATATAATCTGCATATGGATTTTACAGTTGGCAATTTGTTTTGACGGTTAGAGAGTTAGACCATGTTTTATTTACGTAAACAGCTTGCATACGATCGGTTAGATATGTAGATAAAAGATTCGTTGATGTTGGAGAGAAATTAAAAAAATGTCATAATTTCAGGCAGAGCATTTTGTGATCTACCGTATCCAAGGCCTTTGAGTGATCAAGCAGCACCAAAAAGTTTATTCTACCATTAGCTAGTTTACCACGGTTATTTTCAGAAACGTCTACTAAGTCACACACATATCTGGTTAGATCGAAACCTCGGTTGCATATTAGAATTTTCATTAATAGATGATTTTATTTATCCATGTGAAAGCTTCTCTAATACTTTTGAAAGGAAACATAAGACAAATATTGGCCTAAATTCCGAAGTAGATTTTAGCAAAGGCATTAGTTTGGCGTGTTTCCATTTAGACGGAAGAGGGCTGGACATAATAGTAGTGTTGAATGAATAAATTACATATGGCAAAATTGAGGGCAAAAGTATTTTTATGAACTGAATTTCATTGTATCCCACTGCATTCGATTTAATTAATGCAAAACAAAAGTAGATATCAGCCTGTCTAACGCAAGCAAAAAAACTATAATTTGTAGGAAACATGGGCATGTTTGTAAAAATATTATTAAGCTCATTAGCATCTTTTTGGCAGTTGGTCTTATCTTTATTCCCAATGCCAATTTCACGGATGGTTTTCCATGTCTACTAAGAATCTATAGCATCACAAAAACTTCTAGAGTAAAACCCAGTTTTCGCAATTCTTATGTTAATGTTAACATTTCTTCTAACATAAATTATATCTCTTAATAGAATTAACTGTTTTAGGGCAGTCAGAGAAGACAAAGAACAAAAAAAAAAACAAAAAATTAAAAAAAATGGGAAAATTTCAGTAAAAGTAAATTTTTACTGGTAATGCAAACTAAATTTTATTACAAAATGGGGTAAGAAAAACAAACAGTTTATAGTAATATTCAGCTGTGCTTTGCTGGCCCATTATAAATACTTGCAAACAATAAGGTCAATTTATTTTATTAAAGAATGCCCATAGAAATAAAAAACGATAAGAGAGAATGATATGATTCTATTTCTGAATCAAAATTTTAATGATTTTAATAAAATAAATAAATAAATTGTTACTGATATGGAAATTAAGGTTGCATCACCAGTTAATTTTTAGTGGTTATTGAAAAAAATGCAAATTTAATTTCAGTATAATTAAACATTTAGTGATTACTGCATTTTTCAGTAATCAGTAAAAAACTAACTAGTAAAGCAAACTAATTTGCATTGATACAAATGCAATCTATATATCAAGGGTGCCCAAGCCCTATGCGCTTGATGCTCATTAGTTTTTTTAATAAGGGCTTAGCTATAGCCTGTATGATTTAATACACATAGAGCACTCAGCAATAGCAATACGAAATACACAAAGAAGTTTGCCTTATTAGTTTTTTTGTCGTTCCTCAATGCATACACGCAAGTGCAAACCAACAACACTTTCATATGATTTGCTGGTAAACATTGACGACAGCCGATTATCAATGTAGATTTTGTTTTTCTTTAACGTATGATATGAAATATTTGTTTTCTTTTTTTTCTGTGTATTGGTTTTCTCAATAAAAAATATTGAATAAAAATTAGTTATACTTTAAATGTATTGGTGTTTACGCTTCCATAAGGAACTTTTGGGCACCCCTGATCTATATAAAATAGATAATAGGTAGAATATATACTTTTTTTTCAATTTTTATTTTGCCTTACTTTAAAGCTTTTTATAAATAATTTTGACATTGACTTTTTTGTATACATAGGTGTCAACCTTGGAAAGAATTTTTATGTTTATGGTTGTAGCCAAAATTTTATACTATTTTATGTTTTTTACTTCGTTTTTATATCACTGTAGGTAACATGAATATATTGATTCTTAAAGTTGTGTTATCATATGTCTATGCTTCATTGTTAGTCGAAAGATTTTAAAAATAATTTAGAATAAATTCTGTGACCAATTTTCTAGGGCTAACCGTACCCAACATCCTTTGGTCACAAAATAAAAAAAAATATTGTACTCTTATAGATGGAAAAGTCACCAGTGACTTCTTGGTGATATAGTCAACAAAGCGTCTACACTTTTAACATTCCCCTTGTGTCTACTGCACTTTTTACATTCCTTTCTTGGCAGTTACAAAGCTGTGCTTCTTCTTGATTTTTTTGTTTCATTTTGTTAACATTACATGTCCATATAATATAAAGGAAAGGGAATTTAAAAGGTAAATATGTATATAATTTGAACAAAATATATAATGGCCAAAAGCAATTACAAAAGACCTGTGAAATAAACAATCAATTTTATATAAAAATAACGAGAAAGAGGCGACTATTTTTAGTGAAAGTTGTAACTCTATACATTTTGTGGAGCGTGATAAAAAATTTTACGGAGCTATGGAAGATTTTGTACAGTCTTTTTTACTTGAATGAAATTTATTAAAATTTTTATTAATAAAAACTCTAATTTTCCAAAATAAATGCACCTGTTTAAACTTATTTTCCTTCGTAGTGTGGAAATCTAGTATTAGCTTTTATTAATCATATATGGCCTTAGGGCTTTGGTTATGTAATTTGAAGAAAATAAATTTTATATTTATTATATAAAAAAAAGTTAAGACTAGAATTACTAAAATGTTTAAGTGAATCTCTGGGTCCAATGTCTACACCTAGTCAACAGTTGTGTAGATTTGCAATGACAAGCACATGTTAAATGGCCATTGCAGAGGGCGTTGTCTGGGACATAATCTGTACAGTTTAACTATTGACATTTCCTTTAGGGAATGTGGTAAGACCGATTTTAAAGCATAAATACGATCATAGCGTAATCAAGGTAATATTTTGAAAACTATAATGTCATTTAATAATACAAAGTAATAATGTCTAAATAAAAAATATTTCAAAATAAAACAAACTATTTAAAAAAATTTAATGGAAAATAAATAAAAAAAATCATATTAAAAAAAGTTCTCGAAGCGTCAATAATGAGTGTTTTTGTGAAAATTATTTAATAATTTCCTGGTGTTTTTTAAAATAGTTTATAAAAAAAATTTGAAAAATATTTTCTTTACAAAAAATATAGTGTATCAAATGAAATTAATAAGAAAAAATATTTCTTTCTAATAAAATATTCTCCAATAAAGAAAATCATAAATATAAGAAAGAGAGAGAGAGAGAGTGAAAGAGAATTAGAAATAATGAGAGAGAATAAAGTGGAAATATTTCAATAATTAAAATTCATAAAATCAAATTGTTTCTATTTCAATTGAAAAAAATTTCTTAAATCTCTCTCGTACGCATAAATAAATATTGTTACAAATACGCTCGTACAGGTGTTTATCATCAAGCAACAGTCACAAATAACAAGTTTTAAAATAAATCGCACAAAATGACACGATTTAACAACATCAACAACAACAACACAAATGCGAATGAATGCATAATATTGGTATGATTTCGTATTATGTTTTTAACCCACCAAAAATAAATACAAACTATATTTGTTCTTTTATTTTTTGTTCCTTTTTTTAACCACTTTTTATATATAAAATATGTATAGAAAAGAAATCAAAAAAAAAAAAAAACACTACAAAAAATTATTAAGAATTGTTTGTAATGCTTTTTTTTAAATTTGTGTGTGTGTGTGTTGTAAATAAATAAATAAAATAATATTAACAAAATTAATGTTTATTTTTTTTTTAAATTTCCTTAACAAAACTTAGATGAAATTGAGAGCCTTAAAGTGGAACAGACACGCATTAACCAACAATTTACCGATGCCCAGATACGAGAAAAGATACTCATACGTAGATTGGCTAATAAGGAACAAGAATTTCAAGATTATGTGGTAAGTTTTGGAAATGTTGTGAACATTCAACAGGTTTTTGTTAAACTTTTTTCCATTTCCTTCATTTTAGAGTCAAATAGCGGAGTATAAGGCAGCTCGCGCCCCCTCAGCTGTGGCTCTCAGATCGGCTTTATTGGATCCAGCTGTTAACTTATTATTTGAGAAATTAAAAAAAGAACTTAAAGCCACTAAGGCCAAGTTGGAAGAAACCCAAAATGAATTATCGGCTTGGAAATTTACACCTGATTCGAATACAGGCAAACGTTTAATGGCTAAATGTCGATTGCTGTATCAAGAAAATGAGGAACTAGGCAAAATGACTTCCAATGGACGTTTGGCCAAACTGGAAACCGAGTTGGCAATGCAAAAAAGTTTCAGTGAAGAAGTTAAAAAATCACAATCAGGTAAATGTTTTTCTTTTTCTTTTTGGTTTTATTTTTATTTCAAAAAATAAAATTACATATTTCTTTTTTACACAGAACTCGACGATTTTCTTCAGGAACTTGATGAAGATGTCGAGGGTATGCAAAGTACCATATTATTTTTGCAACAAGAATTAAAAACTACAAGAGATCGTATACAAATACTCGAAAAAGAAAATTATCAATTAAAAACGGGCATAACAACAAATACAAATGACGATGAACAAGACATTGTAATTAAAGAAGAGGAAAATATTGTTACAAAATCACAGGATGAAGATAAAATGGCAGCATTAAATGGCAGTAATACCACCACATACAATAATAAAACACCAACAATTTTGACAGCACCTGTAGTAAGTGAAACGATATTAATACCTTTAAAAGTCATAGATGAAAATTCGTGTCTGCGTGCCAACACTATCCCCCCTACTACGGCGACCACAACAACAGCTTATTTTAATGGCAACGAAGAAACATCATTGGAAATAACACATGAAGGTAATGGTGGTGCTATAGGAGCAAAATTACGAACGGTGGCCGCCAGAAAACGTACCTATGAATGTGATTCTGCCTTAGACAGTAGTAGCAACAATATTACTCAAACACCTGCCGTTGTAACTGTAGTAACATCGCCAAGAATTTTACCACCTAAAAAATCAAAATTACGTGTAGCACCATTACAAAGACCCTTAATACCAGCCATTGATGAAAACGAAATATTATTAAATAATCCGGTAAACAACACAAATTTAGATAATGCCGTGGATGGTATGGCAAATGAAGAATGCTCGTCTACTAATGATAACACTGCAAATAATGATGTTACTGCTGCAGTTGCTTCAGAGGGAGGTGTTGTTGCCCAACGTATTATGACCCGACGAAGATCAGTTAGAGTCAATGGAAGTGATAGCAATCATTGAACATGAATACTAAGTAAAAACACCCTTCTATTCAAACGGCAACAATAATTGCTGTGCTTGTGCGGCAAGGTGTTAACAAGAGATTGAGAATAATCATGTCAATGACGTCTTCGCGTTAACTCGTAACGTGTACAAATGTCAAATTTGTATGAGATTTTCGAACATAATTTACCGCATAAACACACAGCTAATAATAAATTGTATATCAGTAATCTTTTATAAACACAAAAATTATGCAAATATTGTTAAACATTTTTTTTATAGTTTTATTTTTTCTTTTTTTTTTTATTAATTATAAGTAATTTCATTTTTGCTGAAATTCTTGAACACACAACTGGCTCTTTATTACAAAATAATGATAAAAAAAAAAAAAAACAATTTAATATTTAATTATTTTTAGGCAATAATTTTGTATTTAATACTAGATTTACGGAGACGGTGAATTTTTTTTAAACGTTTAATTTCTATTGGTTAATTATAATTGGTCAAAATGATAGGGTTTCTTTTTATAAAAAAAGGTTTGAAAACAAAATGTTTAAAAACAAATTACTAAGAATTAATATTATGTGTAAATATTAGTTTTATATATGAGTTTTTAGTAGAAATTTATTTTTTGTTAATTTCCTATCTTTTCCTATACATAAAAAGTAACGTCAGTAACTGACAATCGCCGAGCCCTAACTTCTCGTGTTTAATAATTAAATTAAATATTTAAATTTAATACAAAAAATATAGACTTGATATAAAATAAATTTATGTTTTTTTTCAAAGAAATTTCATTTAATGTACCTCGTCAAAAAGGCCGGTTTAATAAATCTCTATCCGATTGCCTGCCGTATATCTAGTGTTAAATACATAATTTGCTTTTACTTGAATCGCTAACATACTTCTATACTCCATATGCATTAAATTTTGAGGAAAAAAAAATGCATCAAAATGATTATTTTATTATAATGTTTTTAATAGTAATTAATTTTTAGACTTGATTACGTTAATAAATTTAACAAAAAAGAAAAATATTATATTATAAATTAAATAAAAAAAATGAATATTTTTTCAATAAATTTAAAACAATTTAAAATTGATAACTTTTTTTTAGTTTAGTTATAATTATTTTTTATAGAAATTGTATTTATAGAGTTTGAGAAATATGAAAGAAACATAAGAAACAAAACATTCAATAAAAAAAAGCAAATAAAATTAATTGTTATTTAATTGCTAGTCTTAATATCATGCCACGGATATTCCACCAAATGCCAGATTTTAGGTGAAAAACAACTGAAAAGACATTTACAATTATTCAAAAATAAATAAAAAAATCATTAGGATACAATATCTATACTCACAGACAATTATAAAAGGTTTTTACACAATATAATTATATTCATTTAAATTAAGCTTGAGATCTTTTTAATTTTAAACAATGTTTGGACAATTTTACAATATTTTTAGACAAGTTTTTATTTTGGAAATAAAGCTGAAAATGGTGTAGCACTACAGCACATATAAACAAAAAATTGTTAAAAAATCAAAAGTGGCGGACAGCAGCTTTTTTAAATGAACATTCCAAAAAATTGGCAAGCAGTTTAACTGAAACTGTTTTTGAACTAACTTTATGAAATTTTTAGCCTTGTTAGGTTCTAGATTGCAGTTTTTTTGGCCGTCACACTGCCTTACCGACTTTAATATGACAGATTGCTCTTTTTTCTATATGGTTAAACTCTTCATACTCATTATTTTTCTCTTCTAATTAGGATTATTAATACTAAAAGTAGCAAGCGTCATATTGGCTTGATACTTGCTACTTTCAGTATTAATAATACTAATTGGAAGAGAGGTCAAACAAAGTTATGAGAAAAATAATGAGAATGAAGAGTTCAACCACATATAATAAGTAGCCCGTAAGGCAGTGTACTTAATATGATTTGCATTGGTGGCCCAAAAATCTAGAAACTAGCAAGTGTCATATAGGCTTTAAACGGGGAAAAGCAATGTAAAAAAATGATCATTTAAAAAATACACCTTTTTTGAGTCAATATTCCACTCGAACTTTAATGGCTTCAAAGGAAGTGTAAAAAGGAATGCACATGTTTGCTGCCAGCAACCGACCAATTTTTCAGACATATAATTTATATGAAGAGCAACCTGCTCTCCAGATGCAGGCAGTAAAAATTAATGCTGATAGCTCTGCATTATAAAATGGAACAATGTCTATTGGTTGGCAGCAATTTTATTTATTTATTTCATTTATTGTAATTTTAAAGCCCATGGGGCCAATAAAGCAAAATTACAGAATCCGCTTATATACTATGTATACAAAAAAATAAAATAAATAAAAATTTGCTTGCCTGTTGGCACCATTTTGCTCGTCATATAAAATATATGCGAAAAACTGTGTTTGATGCCGGCGGCAACTTGATTTGATGTGTTTTATTAATAAATAGTCAAATACTGAATTCGCATCATCTGGCAACACTGTTTAGATTAGTTTTTTTAGTGCAGTTTTTCTATACGGTTGTGTTTCATTTTCATATTTTATTTTGGTGAATATTTAGAAAAATATTTGCATTTCAGTCAATAATTTTGCATTAAAATATTCCTTAAGTTCTGTATTTTATAAATTCAATAAAAGTTTTATCAGAATTATGTGTTTAATAGTGAAAAAATAATAATAATTTGCAAGAAAGCAATATACAATGATTGCTCTATAGCGGCTCCAAAAACTTTAGCATTGTGTTGTTAGTGTAAAAAATATCAAAGAGAAAATATTGTTTTGTGGTAAAGGAGTGTGTGTGTGTTAGATTTTTTGTTTTTAATAACATAACCTTAAATGAAAGAAATTATGAACACTGCGAAAAGTTTCGTATTTTCAGGGTAAGTCAAATTTTTACGACTACTTTAAATATTTCTTAATACAAATGAACAGAATTGCTGGTTAGATGAGAATATTTTGGGTATGGATTTGCTATTTTTAATATTTTTGGTTATACATATTTTAAAAATCAAACGAAAATATGGTGGTTTGAAATTTTTAAGTGCATATTTTTAACTATTTGCTCATAATTATTCATTTTAATTATTAACATCGTTATCAGTAACTAAATTCTGTCTAAAAATGTGTGATGAAACAAAAGTAATTGTTTCAAATTAATTTAAATAACGGAGGCTTTGTAAGAGTTATTTTATCTGAATCTCAGTTTAAAAAAAATATTTATTTATTTACAATTATCGTGAAATTATAAATGAATTTTATTTATTTAGAAAACTTAGAAATTCATTATCACTGTTCTTTTAGTTACGAGGTTTCAATGATTCACAATTGTGATAGTTGTAGTTGTTGACAGAATATGTCAATAGTACCGGTTAAGTGTGTGTGGTTGGTGTATTTACTAAAAGTATTGTTATTGACGATATGGCAGGTCATACAGTTGAGATGACAGCGAATAAATCAAGCTGGCATTACTGTGTTGTCGCTAGAAGTGTATCGACTTCAATCGATGCTACAGCTACATAATTGTTCACGCTGCTTTAATGGGCAAAAACAATGTACAATAGTCTTGTACAAATTACTTACTTTTTGAGTCAATATTTCATTCGAAAGATAATCCTGACAGCTCTGTAAAATAAAACGGAACAATTTCTACTCATTGACATACATTTTTCTGCCTGTTAGCGCCATTTTGCTTGTCATATAAAATATGTGGGGAAAATTGGTTTTGCTGCTGGCGGCAACTTCATTTGATGTGCTTAGTAATTAATTGTCAAAAACTGAATTCGTATCATCTGGCAGCGCTATTAAGTTTAGTTTTTTCGCGCAATTTTTCCATCCGTCTGTGTTTTTTTACATATTCCATTTTATTGAATATTAAGAAAAGTATAAAGGTTTCAGCTAAAAATTTTGCATAAAAATATTCAACAAGTTTTCTATTTTATTAATTCAATAAAAGTTTTATAAGAATTATGTGTTTAATAGTGAAAAGATAGGAACTTATAATTTGCAAAAAGGCAATATACAATGGATGCTCTAAGAAGCTCCAAAAACTTTTGCATTGTGTTGTTAGTGTAAAATATATAAAGGAAAAATATTGTGTTATATTAGAGGTGTGTGTGTGTGTAAGGTTTTTTGTTTTTGTTAAAATAACCTCTCTGTAAAAAGGAAAAAAATTTAACATGGCGAAAAGAGTTGTATTTTTTGGGTAAGTCAAACTTGTAAGACTAGTCAGATAGTTCACAGAATATGTCAATAGTATCGGTTATGCTTTTGGTTGGTGTATTTACTAATAGTAAAGTTAAAGACGATTTGGCAAGCCATACAGTTGTCATAAGATGACAGCGAATAAATTAAGCTGGCATTACTGTGTTGTCGCTAGAAGTGTATGGGCTACAATCGTTGCTACAGCTACACAATTCTTTACTCTGCCTTAATGCGCAAAAGCAATGTAATAAAATAAACTTTTACAAAATACTAGAGTATTCAAAAACCGAAACCGAAAACCAGTCAACCGGTTTCTTTATTTTAAAAAACCGATCGGTTTCGAATATTTTGTAAATTCGAAGAAACCCGAAAACCGGTCTTTTTTGTTCGGTTAACCGGTTTTTTTAATTACATCACCAACTGGGTTACTTGGTCTCTTTTATTTTTTCCGAACACTTTTAAAATCGTTTGGTTATGAAGATTTAGATGTAAGTCCGATATATTCCGATGAAGACTTAACATTGGATATTCCAAATTAAAATAGTTTAATTTCTGATCTAAATAACACAATAAACAGTATTCAAAATCCTAAAAACGAGACTGTACAAAATCATTCATTTTATGATGATTTAATATATCTTGATAAATGCGACAAAAGAACTGAAAAGTTGGAAAATTTATAATAATTGTCTTTTGACTATTTGTCCAACATCTAGTATTAGTGAAAGAGTATTTTCCACTTCTAGCTTTATCAAAAGTAAACAAAAAATCGACTTAAAACGAAACATTTAAAGTGCATATTATTTCTAAAATATAATTTTAGAAGTGAAAAATAGATTTTCTTTTTACATATTTAAAATGTAATATTAAAAAAAATTATTTAATGCCAAAAGTTTTAAACGCTCAAATTACTAACGTACCTAATTTTACCAATTTACAAACTTAATGATCTCTATTCATTTGATATGAATATAGTTTAATAATATTAATTTTTAAGATATATTAAAAAATATTAAAACCAATAAATAAAATGTTGAAATGAAATACAATAAAAAAATATTATAAAATATTTTTTTTTTTCAAAGAATGTATTTTTTTATTTTTATTTCTTAATATATTAAACTTCTTTTTTATTTTTGTTTATATTAAAACAATTAACAAATTATATAAACTTTTTATTCAAATTAAAAAAAAAAACCGAAAAAACCAGTTGACCGGTTTTTTCTGCAAAAACCGAAACCGGTTTTTTTAAAATTCGATTTTTCGAAGAAAACCGAAACCGGTTTTTTCAAAAGGCCGGTTTTTTGAATACTCTAGTTAGCACCATTTTGCTTATCATATAAAATATGAGGGGAAAATTGGTTTTGCTGCTGGCGGCAACTTCATTTGATGTGCTTAGTAATCAATTGTCAAAAACTGAATTCGTATCATCTGGCAGCACTATTTAGTTTAGTTTTTTCGCGCAATTTTTCTATCCGTCTGTGTTTTTTTACATATTCCATTTTATTGAATATTAAGAAAAGTATAAAGGTTTCAGCTAAAAATTTTGCATAAAAATATTCAACAAGTTTTCTATTTTATCAATTCAATAAAAGTTTTTTAATAATTATGTGTTAAATAGTGAAAAGATAGGAACTTATAATTTGCAAAAAAGCAATATACAATGGATGCTCTAAGAAGCTCCAAAAACTTTAGCATTGTGTTGTTAGTGTAAAAAATATAAAAGAAAAAATATTGTGTTATATTAGAGGTGTGTGTGTGTGTAAGGTTTTTCGTTTTTGTTAAAATAAGCTCTCTGTAAAAAGGAAAAAAAATTAACATGGCGAAAAGAGTTGTATTTTTTGGGTAAGTCAAACTTGTAAGACTAGTCAGATAGTTGTTGACAGAATATGTCAATAGTATCGGTTATGCTTTTGGTTGGTGTATTTACTAATAGTAAAGTTAAAGGCGATATGGCAAGCCATACAGTTGTCGTAAGATGACAGCGAATAAATCAAGCTGGCATTACTGTGTTGTCGCTGGAAGTGTATGGGCTATAATCGTTGCTACAGCTACACAATTCTTCACTCTGCTTTAATGGGCAAAAGCAATGTAATAAAATAAACTTTTACAAAATACCTCGTCATATAAAATATATGGGGAAAATTGGTTTTGCTGCTGGCGGCTACTTCATTTGATGTGTTTTGTAATCAACTGTCAAATACTAAATTCGCGCAATTTTTCTATACGGCTGTGTTTTTTTTACATATTTTATTTTATTGAATATTTAGAAAAGTATAGAAGTTTCATTTAAAAATTTTGCATACAAATATTCCATAAGTATATTTTATGAATTCAATAAAAGTTTTAGCAGAATTATATGTTAAATAGTGAAAAAATAGGAACTTCTAATTTGCAAAGAAGCAATTTACAATGGATGCTCTATAGCGGCTCCAATAACTTTAGCATTGTTTTGTTAGTGTAAAAAATTTAAAGAAAAAATATTGTGTTGCAGTATATTTGTGCGTGTGTGAGGTTTTTTCGTTTTTGGTTAAAATAACCTCTCTGTAAAAAAAAGTTGATTATGGCGAAAAGTTTTGTATTTTTAGGGTAAGTGAATTTTTTAAGACTACGTTAACTATTTTTTAATACTAATGAACAGAATTGCCATGTAAGGAATTTGCATCCAAATTTGAGATTTTTAGGGTAAAATAGAATTCTGAGAAGAGGGAGGTGTGGATTTCTATGAAAAAATACATACCTCTATTTTTGATTACATATATCTTAAGAATTAAACGAAAATATGGTGTTTTAAAATGTTTATGTTAAAATTTTTAACTATTTGCACATAATCATTCATTTTAAAATGTGTAATGAAACGAAATAAGTTGTGTTAAATTAGTTTGAATAACTTTGGGCCGAATAAGAGGTATTTTACCTGAGTCTCAGATGAAATAAATTAGTAATTTACTATTACCGTGAAATTGTGAATGAAGATAATAATTTAGAAATTCACAATCACTGTTCTTTTAGGCACAGGTTTTCATCGATACACAATTGTAGTTGGTGTAGTTGTTGCAGAATATGTCAATAGTACCGGTTAAGTGTGTGTGGTTGTTGTATTTACTAGAAGTAAAGTTATTGACAATATGACATGAAATGACAGCGAAAAAATCAATCTGGCATTAGTATGATGTCGCGGGAATCGCTAAAACTTCCATCGGATCTACATAATTATTCGCGCTGCTTAAATGGTCAAGACAATGTAAATTGGTCTTTTAGAATACACTTGTTTTTTAAGTCAATATTTAAATATTTATTTAATATTAAGCTCTGCAAAATAAAACGGAACCATATCTATGCGTTGACAGCAATTTTTACCATTTTGCTGCTGCCGGCAACTTCATTTGATGTGTTTAGTTATTAATTGTCAAATACTCAATTTGCATCATCTGGCAACACTATTTAGTTTAGTTTTCCACGCGGAATTTTTCTATTCGGCTGTGTTTTAATTACTAATTTTTTTTGATTGAATATTTAGAAAAATAAAAAGGTTTCAGCCAATAATTTTGCATCAAAATATTTAACAAGTTCTATATTTTATGAATTCAATAAAAGTTTTATCAGAATTATGTGTTAAATAGTGAAAAAATAGGAACTTATAATTTGCAATTTACAATGGATGCTCTATAGCGGCTCCAAAAACTTTAGCATTGTGTTGTTAGTGTAAAAAAAATAAGTGTTGTAGTAGAGAAGTCTGTGTGTGTGTTAGGTTTTTTGTTTTTGTTATGGCGAAATTTTGTTTTTTCAGGGTAAGTCAAACTTTTAAGACAACGCAGATCAGTAGAAATATTTAGCCCTATTTTTATTATTTTCTTTTTTAAAAATTAAACGAAAATAATGGTGGCTCGGAAATTTTAAGTGGATATTTTTAACTATTTTCTTATAATTATTCATTTAAATTAACAACATCGTTGTAACTAAATTCTTTACAAAATTGTGTAATGAATAACTCAGGCTGAGTAAGAGGTATTTTACCTGAGACTGGTGAAATAAATTATTAATTTACTCGTGATATTATGAATGAACTTAATAATTTAGAAAACTTAGAAATTCACAATCACTGTACTTTTAATCACCATGATTCACAATTGTAGTTGTTGGAATAGAATAAATTTCATTACCATTAAATGGTAATGAAGTTTTTTCATTTACTTTAGGGTCAACTAATGGTAATGAAATTTCAATGGAAGGGAAAACAAAAAAACATAATTACGTTAGTGTCACTATTTGTTCAACAGGTGGCGCCTATAAAATGATACAACTTTGTATCTTTATAGGAATCACACTTGGAAAAACAATTGAGCCATTGTTTTTTTATATAATTGCTAATTTCATTGGCATTTATATGGAAAATGTAATGCCTCAATGGTTTACTGCCAGTTCGATGTTTCGAATAATATCTGTGTTGGTACAATCTAAAAACACAATCACACAATGAAGCACCCAAAATTTATATTAAACGAATACATAAATTTAATCTGGCAGCATTGGTGGTTATATTGCTGAGCTTTAGGAAAAGTTAGTAGTACAATGGATAGAGCCCCAAGCTGTTTTATACTAGCGCCATGTAGCGATTTTGAATGAGCTTTTAATCAAATTCTCCTGCATTAATAGCGGAATCTTACAACTGTAGTGGCGCTACTGTATGTTAGAACTTTATAGCAAGTTGTTTGGGTTTCACGCGAAAAAAAACGGTCGTAGCCCGTATAAATAAAAAAAAAAAAGATTTTCCACGATAAGAATTTCATGTGAAAATTTTGCAGAATTTGTTGTGGCGTAATGTAATATACAAGACTATAATTTTTCTAGTGAGTGTGATATTTTGGATTTATTGTGATCAAAGACATTAATTTCATAAAGAAAGAACATTAGTTGTAACTACTTGTCGATAGGTGGCGCATCATAAAACAGTTCATTAATAAATACATATTTGATACGATCGTTATATGAATTTTTGTATAAGGTTTGTAGTCGTGTTAAGGAATTCTCAAAATAAAATATTCAAAAATATAAATTTATCACGATTTATAAAATTTTCCTGTCTACTATAAAGTTTTTAAAATGGATTTATAATGTGAGTAAGAATTCCATACGTTGTCCATATGCTGTGAATAGGACCTCCGTATATTGTTCGTTATTGAACGTGTTTTGAAACAAAAAGTACCTAATTTTAGTGTTCGCGTCCGTTTAAGTGAGGAGGATCCGCAAAGGGCAAATAATTTTATACTAAACTTTTCGTAATTTTTTTCTTAAGTGATAATAGTGTCCGTTATTGGGAAGTTTTAATGTAAATTTTGCATTTCTAGTTGAAAAGTATGTCATTGCGTCTACAGACTTAACCAGCTTAGATAGTAACAGCAAACGAATTGTATGTTTTTCTATAGAAATATTGTAATTTTTTTGTATGGCAGCCAGCTTAGTGCAATGACAAAAAATGAAATACACAAACAACTATTTACACCCAAAAGAGTGGTGGTCAGTGTCTTGGCCAGATATAATGAGGAAGAAAAAAAAACATGTTTTGTAATGCACTACACAACATTGTGTTATTATAATGGATGGTAACCGAAACAAATGCGGCTATCGGTAAGGGTAACGCTATTTTCAATTATTTCAGTAACGGTATTTTAGGGATAACGATTTTTTCATTTATTTCGGTAACGGTGTTTTAGGGATAAAGATTTTTTCAGTTATTTCGGTATAGGTATTTTAGGGATAACGATTTTTTCAGTTATTTCGGTATTTTAGCGATAACGGTATTTTATATTATTTCGGTAACGGAATTTTAAGGATAACGATTTTTTCAGTTATTTCGGTAACGGTATTTTAGGGATTACAATTTCTTCAGTTTTTTCGGTATCGGTATTTTAACCATAACGGTATTTTCTATAATTTCGGTAACGGTATTTTAGCGATAACGTTATTTTAGTTATTTCGGTAACGGTATTTTAGGGATTACAATTTCTTCAGTTTTTTCGGTATCGGTATTTTAACCATAACGGTATTTTCTATAATTTCGGTAATGGTATTTTACCGACAACGTTATTTTAGTTATTTCGGTGACGATATTTTAAGAGTAACGTTATTGCAGTATCGGTATTTTAATGATAACGCTAGTTTCAATGCACACCGATATATTTAACCCCATCATGATCAGACTTTTGGATGATAGATATACATATGAATGTACAGAGAATATATTTTTGAATCTTAATGTTAGGGTATTCAGAATATTGTAACGAATTTCAAATCTGTGTAAAATTACCCTTCTTTTGCAAATAATCATGTCGGCAAATGTTCAAATGTATTTTAAGCACCTTAAAAGGATTTCGAAAATGTTGTCCTTTTTTTGAAACTATCCTTTAAATGTTGATATTTTCTAAAAATATTGCCCAAGAAACATTTTTACGGACTCTCCGATACGTACGGATTCATGAATCCGGCTTCTACTGTACGTTTACGGTCCGAAAAAACGTATCCGTCAAAGCTTGTACGTAAACAGAACATTAACGGACCGTATAATTGAATTTTCGAAAACAATACGTTTTTACTCCGTTTTGGTGTATCCGTTTCTGTACCGTCAAATACGGACCACTGTTTTTCATCAGTTTTTCTTCTTCCGTTGGATTTGCTTAGTAATTAAAAACTAATACTTAAATATCCCTCAGGTAAATATTTATGAAATTGAAAACAAGTTTTACGATGATGTGTGCAAAATTATGTCAATTTGCAGCTTAAAATAATTTTGTGAAAAAATTTTCAAATTTGCATTGTTTGCTTCATCATATCGTAAGTACCACAATTTAAACCAAAATTAAATATTTGTTTTATTTATTTCATGATTTTTAATGAGCCACAATCGCAGTGATTGATGGATGGTAATTGTGCTGGAGATAAATATGGTATTTGTTTGGTATTTGTTGGATTTAGTTTATTTAGTTTTGTTATTTTAATTTAAATATATTTGTTAAAAAATTTAAAGAAAAAAACAAAATTTGCTACTAACAATTAAAATAATATGCCTTGACACAAATCCGTTTTTTGTTGAAAAAAACGGTATGAAAACGGATCCGTAAACGATCCGTCACGGACAACTCCGTTTTTCATCCGATATATCCGGTTCGTAATTGGTCCGTCATTAACGGAATTTTAACGGACAACTCCGTTTTTCATCCGATATATCCGGTCCGTAAACGGTCCGTCATTATCGGTTTTTAAACGGATTCGTTTTCCTTACGTAAACGGAGTTGGGCGGGAGGGAGGGAGGATGGGTGGGAGGGAGGGAGGGAGGTTTACCCTTTTTCCACAAAAAGGCGTTATTTTAGAAGAAATTAATTGATAAACATATTTTTTTTTTAATTTATTATTGTTTTTATTGAAAAGAATTAAAAAATATAAAATCTTTATATAGATAATGATATCATGATTTTTTCGACAATAAATTGATTAGTGTATATTATAATTTAATACGTATAACGCATTTTCCAAAATAAAACGCCCCAGGTAAAACTGATCATATATTATCATTTTTACATGGGTCACTGAACTGATGTCAGTATTATTACTGTAAATGACAAAATCATGTTTTCTTTGTTTTATAATTATTTTTTAATTATTGTCAGCATTTTATAGTTCCATAATTATCATATTTTTTAACAGTCAGAATTTTCGTTACCACCAAAGTATGGTTACAGCCAAACATGTTATAAAATAAAAAGTGGCAATCATGAAATTATAAAATATTTACTATAACAATGATGGTAGTGACCATATTGATGGTTAGAACCTATTTAGGAACCAATAACTTGATTGTGACAACCATACCCGAAAGCAGCAAGCATAATATAGTAGCAGTGATCATGTTTCAACCATGTTTTTCTCTGCGTGTGACATCTATAATATAGAGAAATTCAAATCTAATATCCATAAACACTATTCCCTTTTTTCTACTTCCCATAACATATTTTCCTGACATCCAGTCAATGCATTGCATTTGTAAAGGGGAAATTGATTTAATGTAAAAAAGATATATAAAAATTGCCAAATAAAACAGACTATAAAATTATAATTCATTCAACGAGTTTTTTTTTTAATTTTTTAATCGTTTTTTTTTTTAATTTATTTTTCATTTTACAAGTAAATCTGACCAAAATATAGTAAATAGCATAATTTTCATTAAACAAAAATTTTTAACAAATCAACAAAAATTAAGTTTTTTTTGTTTACTCTATTCCATATCAGTTAAATTAAAAAAAAAAAAATCTTAAGCAAGTTGTACGTATAAGCTTAATATTTATATTATCCTTCATTCAATAACAAAACAAATAAAAAATGAGATTAGTATTTATAGCCTGGTCTACCACCAGGTCCCTGAGGGAATTGAGGTTCACCTTCATAACTAACATCTGCATGATAACCAGTCTTCCAATCGGCTGTATAACGTACAATTTGTGTACGACCATCAGGTAATTGCACACGATATTCACCGTTCACCACATCACCATCACTAGAAGCTTTATGAGCATAATCATTGGCTGTCTCAATATCATTGACGGCATATTCAAAATCATATGGATTGCCGGGCATATGGACATGACCCTAAAAATAGAGATTGGTATGGTATTAAAATTTTGTATAAGTAATTGAAAAGTCTGCTTGACTTTTGACATTAAATTTAATTGGTTCAGAGATTTAGAAGTTGTGAGGGGGCTTTTTTTAATTTTCATTTAATACACTTAGAATATTATGTAGTTAACTGTTTGTAGTTTAATAAAAAAGTTTTCCGAACATACATTTATTTTAACTTTTTTTTTCATACATTTGTTTCAAATGATTTACTATCATTTACCGATTTTTTCAGTTTCTTTTATTTTTTATTTTCATTTGTTTGAAATTTAATAAAAAGTTACATTTATAACAAATTTAAAATTTGTTTGCTGTTTAAAAAAAAAATATTCAAAAAATTGTTAGTTTATATACAAAAGTATTTAAATTCAAATTACAATAATTTCATAAACACACACATATGTTCATTCACACAAAATGTGTCTTTAAACTGTGTGAGTATACATTTTGTAGATTAAAAAACAAACAAAAATACAAAAAATAAATAATCAGTTATTTTTTACGGAATTGGTAAACTCACCAAAAAAGTCTGTAATGGCAACTGAAAATTTTGCTGCTTTTACGGAAAATTTTGCTATTTGGAGCCCAGCGGTATTTTTTGCTAATCTTAGCAACACATGTCTGCTGACGTGTAGTACAATAAAATTAGTAGAAAAATTTGTAGGCGCTACTAAATTTTAGTAAACTTTTTGTAAAGCGGAATTAAAAATCTGCTAAAATCAGCAAAAAAAAATTTACTTAATATTATTATTTTATCGAACATCAAAATTTATTTACTTTATATATTTTTTTCAAAAAATATTTTAAACAAAATTAAAAAAAAAATCAAAGGCTTAAAAATTGTAGAAACAAACAAATTTATTATTTTGTTTTTTTTTTTCTTTTTTTTTTTAAATATTTTAGTAAATTTTTTTACTTTTAAGGTTAATTTTTAATTGTTTTTAGGGCTGATTTTTAGCACCAAAAAAAATTTTTAGTGCTATTTTAATTTTTAGACAGACACAAAAGGGATAGGAAGTGAATATACCGAATATTCACTTCCGATCCCTTTTTTCAATCTATGTAACATTTAAAGGCAATTTAAGTTTGTAGGTGTAAGTTGTAATTAGAAATAACATTTCCTTCAATATCCACTTTTTTAAAATTAGTAAATTTTTTTTTGCTAATTTTAGCAAATCTATTTTCAAAAATTTGTGATATGATTTCTAAAATTAGCAACAAAAATTTGTAAATATTCTGTAAAAATTCTGTAATTTGTAAAATGTAAATAGCAAAAAGATTTGCCAAATAATATTTATTTACTAAAATCAAATATAGTAAAGTAAGATTGAAAACTGTTTACAAATTTTTCTACTAAATTTTTTTTCTGAGTGTAGGTAAAATTTTAACATTTATTTTTTACTAATTAATCATTTGTTTTTACTGAAATGTCAGTAGTTTTAAAACAAACCCCATTTGATTTAAATGAAAAGTAAGTAGATCGGTTTGAAAATGAAATATCATTTCTTTTAAATGATATTTTCTGTTATTTTAACTTACAAACTATTTTAAGTGTATTAATTAATTTTATTTACCAGATTTCTTTTTGAATAATTTTTTTGCTATAAGCCAGAGGTGAATAATATTTTATATTCACCTCAAAAATTTCTTTTCACCTTAAAAGTAATTTTTTCTTTTGAAATTCTATTTTCAATATTTTTTTTTTTTATTTGTCCATCCAACATTGTGGCAATTCCATTGAGTTGGAATTTGAACTGAATCATACTTTATATAACCATTCATAGAACAGATAAAATTTTTAAAACTATTTGAAGTCAGGTGAAATGCGAAACAACGTTAGTAAAATTTTCATTTTATTTTTTTCTTACAGAAGAAGCTAAAAATGTCGAAAAATATTTTAAAGCCTTTTTCCACTGACCTACATCTTACATCTTTCATCGATTTGCAAAGATGTTAACATCTTCCCATAAGAACTATACAGGTCAAAAATTCTACATCTGCAAAACATGATCCTTTTGCATTTTGTTCCATCTTACATCTTTCGTTATTTTAAGTGTCATCACTAAAAAATGGCAAATAAATCGATTTTCTGGCAAACTGACATTGCAGAAAATAAACAAAACATATTTATTCAACAAAGGAAAATGTTCGGCACATGTACTGTATTAAAATTCGGATTTGTTCGTGCAAAGCAACAACTACTCGAATGATAAATGCTTTCTCTAAATCCATTTTTTAATATTTTTTATTTTTAACAAAAATTATGCATCTTTTTCGCAACAGTTGAAGAAATGACAAATGAAAGATGTTGCCAATGTAAATTCATGTTTCACGTTTTCAACATCTTCCATGCGTTTCACAAAGATGGTTTTCAGTGTAAAAATCCTTTAACAAATTTATTTTTAATAAAATTTGCTTATTGAACGAAAAACAAAACTTTATAATCACACTACTCCATTTTAAATTTTTACAGGGCAACCAAAAAATACCAAAATGTAAATAAATTAAAATCATCAATAAAATCGACTTTAAAATTTTTTTTTTTTACATTTCACCTGATATTTTTCTATGAACAAAAAAAAAAACTTACTGGTCCAGGTTCTCCTCTTGGTGGTGGTCGGGTGCCAGGACTGGGACGTCCAGGCGATGGACGTCCAGGCGTGCCAGGAGGTGTCTGAAAATATAAATAAAAAAATAAATTAACGTTTATTACTGTAAAACTGCACTAGCTCTAGATAAAAAGGTGACCCATAATAAATATATTTTATTTTGTATAAGGTGACGATATTTATGTTAATGCCAATTTAATGCTGTCAAGTTGAGGTGCGGCCAAGAATGTATACTGATGATGGCTTCTAGCACAAGTGGGTAGAGAAACATGTTTAAAATCAAAATGTTTTTTTAAAGTTCAAGTTGTGTTTTGTTTTACTAGAAATTTCGTGCAATATCATGCAAAGAGTTAAATATAAAAAAAAAAATATAAAAATAATTTTGCAGAACATTTTCCAAACCTACAGCTTATAACTAATATAAAAGAAGACATTTTTAAAAATGTTACAATTTATAAGTATTACTGCTGGCAATTACAAAGTATAGTTATATATAATATTAATTTTTAAATACAATAACTATTATATTAAGGTGAATTATGCAATATTACAAGTTAATAGTTAAACTTTTTTTAAATTAATTTTTTATGCTAAAAATTATATAAAATTTTTTGTTTTAAACAAACAAACAATCCTAATTAAACTCTTTGCTAGCAATGAAGAGCAAAGAAAAAAACTCAATTAAATTATCATTAATTAAAACAAACACAAACCCTTTTTTTTTAAATCTAAATTACATTTGCTGACATAATTTCCCTTGAGAAAAAATATTGGGGGGAGAATAAATCTGCAAAATAAAACAGATTCTCATGAAATGCACTTAAATACAAAATACCACATTAGATTTGAGCAATTCAGACCAACAAAATAAATGCACTTCATTAACAGATATACAGATATACATACGTACATACATACTCTGCCACATAAAGCATATGAAATTTTGTTAGAATATGCATTTTATGAATTTGATGTTAATGTTGAATGTTAATTTTTTGTTGTTGTTGATATATAACTGTTGCTGATGATATTGCATGCTTTTAGCAGTGTTACAGCAGCAACTAGCACTTGAACATTGTCATTTGCCACATGCAACCGCATGTCAACTTAATAAATTTTTCATGTCATGCCACAATAAGTTTTACTCCATATCATCACCACCACCACTACTACTGCTACTACTAATACAGGGAAGGTCTCCTTACAATAGAACTCCGATTTATGATAAAATTTGGGCAAATAGAATACTAAATTTAATTTTTTTTCTCCCTTTGTTTTGAAGTGTTCCTGCAAGCGGGGTGCTCATTTTTACCTAGATTAATGAACATCATCCCGAGTAGTTTGATATTGAAATTAAGTAAAATTTGTTCAGCGGTTAAAAAGTTATGAGTGAAAACGTGAAGGAACCTCTGAATTTTCCGTACAAATTTTCTCTTGTTTTTTAAACAGTCCCTTAGAACTGAATAATATTTGATATTCAACTCAAATATTTTTTACCTTTAAAAATTTTTTTCATCACAAAATTTTTTTTTACCTGAAAAAAATTTTTTTCAACACAAATTTTTTTTCCACAAAAAATTTTTTTCACCTGAAAAAATTTGTTTCACCTCAAAATTTTTTGAAACCACAAAATTTGTTTTCACATCCAAAAAAGTTTTTCAACTTAAAAAATTTTTTTCACCTCCATAATTTCACTTCTAAAATTTTTTTACATTATTTTTATCAAAAACAGTGAGAACATATTTTTGCGACACTGGTAGAGGGTATTCAAAGATTCGGTACAACCGATGTGTAAAGGTATTAATACTTTCGCTAAAAGAATTCTGGAAAATCTACAAAATCGATGAATTTGATTGATTAGCAAAATCACTTGCTTATGTCTACTCAACAACATGTTATTAGGATTTCATGACAATCACAGTTCTACCCCGAGGACACCTTCCTTAATAGTATTACATACAAGTTTTGCCATATATAAAAAATATATTTATATATTTTTTATTTTTATATGAAAAGTTCTGTTTTATTTTAAAATTATTATTTTTTTAATTCATATGCATTATATTTTCATTTTCTTTAGCTGAAAATATTTAATGAAGTTACAAGCAGCATAAAATACAAATGACTTGCAATACCTAACAAACATTAAATTAAACAAACATATTTTTTTTGCAAAAAGAATCTAAAAACTTTTGGTTTTATGTATGTAGTTTGAACTACTTATAAGATAGGAGGTATATTATATTTATCATAGCTTAAGTAACATCGTTAAAAATATAAAAATATAAATATTTATTTTTATTAAATATACACAAGCTCTTTGTTTTATTAAGCTGACCTACCCAAAATTTTTTTGAGCAAGTTTCAAGCATTAAGTCCTAAACTGGCAATTTAACAGGTGGTGTAAGTGCTAGAAAAAAGTGCAAAAGACAATATACCCGGCCTTTTAAAAATTGCCGGAAAAGCATTGTAAAACAAAATTTGCAACATTGGGAAAAACACAAATTAGTTGGTCCTATTGTAGACTTTCTAAAATAAAATTAAGAAAAGAGTTCATTTGTAAAATACTTACGTTCCTCAGATTGGCAGACGAGAGGATAAAATAGTAAAAATTGTTTTCTAATCTAAGCAACACAATTTTTAAAAAAATAGTAAAATATTTTGCTAAAATCAGCAACGAAAATTAGTAAAAAAGTGTTGCAGTTTTTAAATAGAAAATAGCAATAATTTTTATTAGGAAATTAATTTGTACTAAAACTAGTACACAGATTGGAATATAAAACGTTTTACTATTTTTACTATTAATGAATTTTTATTAGAAAATTAATTTGTACTATGAAAAGTACACAAATTTTATAGTAGAACATTTTATATTGCACTCTACAATTTGTGTAAAAATTTTAGTACAAATTAATTTTCTAATAAAAAAACGATTTACTATTTTCACTATTAAGGAATTAATTTTCTGATAAAAATTGTTTTACTATTTTTACTATTAATGAATTTTTAATAGAAAATTAATTTGTTTTAAAATTTGTACACAAATTGTATAGTGGAATATAAAACGTTTTACTATTTTTACTGTTAATAAATTTTTATTAGAAAATTAATTTGTACTAAAAATAGTACCCAAATTGTAGAGTGGAATATAAAACGTTTTACTATTTTTACTATTAATTAAGTTAACGAGATATATTTTACTTAAAACTAAAATTGTTGTTAATAATAAATGGAAATTTATTTGCTACTATCAATACACTGAAACAAAAACGTCTGTAAAGATTTCAGAGAAATTACAAAATTGTTACAGACGAGATAACTTATTTTAGAGTAGTATACCGTTCAGCTGAAACTGGGCTGTAATGTTTAGTAAAGTGAAGCTAGTGGAAGAAATTAGTGAGCATTAGTTAACCCTAAATTAACGGTTTTTTTTAAAATGCAATTTCAGAAATAAAAGTTAGCTATTTTTTTCAAAATAATTAATATAGTAAATTCAATTTAATTTCTAATATCCTTTGACCTTTTTCTTCATATTTTAGATTATACAAATTTAGAACTTTACTCTTAATTATAGAAAAAAGAATTAGTAAAATTTGTTTAAAAATTTTAGCACCTTGATTTTAAAAAATAGTAATATATTTTGCTAAAATTAGCAACAAAAATTATTAAAAAAAATTTTGTAGTTAAGAATTTAGTTTGTAGTTGTAGAATAGAAATAATTTTGTATTAAAAATTATTAAAAAAATTGTACAGTCTTACTATTTTTCCTATTAATGAACTACTGAACAGAACAGGTTGAGAATCAGAAACTACTAAACCGTTTGAGATTCAGAAAAGTTAGTTTTAGTTTTAGACCAGCCGACCATTTGGATAATTTTCTAAATTTAATTGTCTCAAACTATAAATGAAAATGAATTTGCTGCTATTAATAAAAAAAAATTCTAAATTTTCTTTAAGTATCCTTTAACTTTTTCTTCGCAAAACTTTACTTTCAGTTATAAAAAAATAAAAATTTTTGCTTATAAAAGCAACTCAGTTTTTAAAATTTAGTAAAATAATTTTTTCTAAAATCTGCAAATAAAAATAATTTTTGTACTAAAAATTAGTACAATAACTAAAAAGCGCTTATTTTTCCAGTCTTTGTAGTGAATTTTTATGATATTTAAAAAATATCGAAATATCGGATTTTACAGTTAGTTGGTTGACACTTTATAATAACTAAAGAGAATAAAGGGCAAATCATTACTTTTTGCAGATTTTGTAGTTAAATAGTTGACAATTAAAAAAAAATTAATAAAGGAAATATAATTTGTTTTTACGGAATTATGGTTAGTTTAACAGCTAAAATAAATGAAAAATTATTCATTATATACGGATTGTGTAGTTAATTTATTGACAATTAAAAGGAACGAAATAAAGAAAATATCATTTATTTTTACGGATTTTGTAGTTAAATAGTTGACAGTTAAAAAAAAATAAAGGAAATATCATTTGTTTTTACAGATCAGTGATTAGTTAAAATAAATAAATTATCATTTATTATGAACGGATTTTGTAAAATTATTTTTTAACATTTAAAATAAATAAAAAGTTCTTTGATTTAAATAAAAAGCTATTAGACCGGTTTTTAAGTGTTTTAAATTGCAATTTCAGTTAATTTAAACTATAAACTATTTGAAATGGGGTTATTTTAATATAAGTTTACTGGGTTTAAAAAAATTTTAATTAAAGTTTTTTTTACTCGAAAACGATTTTTACACATAAAAATTTTACAACAAGAAAAAGTTGTTTTAAGCTATTTTTTTTTTGGATGAAGAGATTTTTATTATTTTATATAATTTATAAAAGTGGATGCTAATAAGGCTTTACACATACCACGTGATTGACATTATTTTTTTTCCTTTCCTTTAATCTTTTATTTTTTCAATGGTTGCTTTTTTTATTGCTGGTAATTTAATATTTTTACATTTTGAAGTTAATTTTATTCCACTCCTCTTTTAGTTTTAGTTCATTCTGTATTTTTTGTTTTAACCATGTGCAAAAACCGTTACAAATTCACTTTTGTTCCACTAACCTATACAATAAATGTTTGACGTTTTGTTTTTAACATTTTTGTGTTGTGCTTTTTTTATATTGTATGTTCGCCCAACTTCCAACTAAACAACCTCCCCAACATCATAATCATCATCATCATCATCTTCTTAGTCGTCATCATGTCATTAATGTTTAGCAGAAGTAAAAAAATAAAATAAAAACAGAATACAATTCACGTGCTTTATAGGTTACTTGTGTGTGCTTTTCTTTATTATTTTACATTTTGTATAATATTTGTTGGCTTCAATACAAAATATAGGTTAACAGTAGTTGTGGTGGTGGTGGCAGTACGAGTACAAAGTAGTTACTGTTTTTTACTTTTGCTGTTCTGTTTTTGTTAGCAGTATGCTGATGAACATAGTTGCCAAAATAGTGTTTTATGGTTATTTATTAAGTAGTTGTTAGAGTTTGAATTAAAAAAAAAAATTGCAACATTTTTTTAACTTTGTTTAATATTGATTTATGATACAATTCATATAATAGTGAAATGAGCATATGATTAGTGCAACTAAAGTTTTGAATAAATTAACTAGCAGAAACATTTTATTAATCATAAAAGTCGTGTCCAGCTAATAAATGAAAAATAAAAACTTATAAAAACAAGAAGCTGTTTTTGAATTATTCAAATGATTTAACTTTATACATAGTATGTTGTCGTCACAAAAATTTATTTTTTATTTTTAGCATAAATCTCATATTCCAACGAAGAAAACTAGGTATTATATGTTAAGCAAATCCTGGTTTAATTCCGAAATTGTAGCCAAATGTGTTGAATCAGATATGGGAGTTTTAACTATAATATGATAAAAAAGACGTATGAGTACTACGACGTTTTAGTAATTACAATACTCATACGCTTGGTGGTACAACACAATTTTGTGATAATTTAGTGAAAAACTGCCATAAACAATAGGCAATAACTGCGGAATTCATCCATGGATGTTCATAATATATACCATGATTTGTTTGCGGGAACATGGGCTGGGCTCTAAGCTAAAACTAAAATTAAAATTTTATTGATTTTTAAATTAAAAAAGGCCGGTTTTTTGTAAATTCAAATATATTTCTTTTCCCTACACATAAATGATCAGGGTATATATCGGTTTTTCATTCAGTTTGTCCAAGACCTATATTTCAATCCTTTTTCAAAACATTTATGTAATTCTAAGCCGATGTAGCCAAGTCCATCTGTCTGCTCGCTTGTACTCAGATTGTTTGTTATCCTCTTGAGTAGTTTATTTTTAAAAATGAGTAAAATCGATCCAGCGGTAAAAAAGTTAAATGACTGAATTTGTGAAGGTACCTCTAAATTTTCCCCACAAAATTGTTTATTAAGTACAATTTCATACAGTGTGGAGCAAAAACCATCATCTGATTTTCTTTCGCTATAACTTTTGTTTAAAATGAAAAATTGTTTAGTTTTTACTGATTATATTTATTCACACTTATAAATTTTGTTTCAATTAATTGTGCCAAATTATTTCTGACAACTGGTGTACAAATGTCATGAATTCAGCCCTTTAATTTGATATACAGAGTGGAGCAAAAAACATCATCTGATTTTCTTTTACTATAAATTTTGTTTAAAGTAAAAAATCATTTAGTTTTTAACTGATTATGTTTACTCACATTTTTAAATTCTGATTCAATGAATTGTGAAAAATTATTTACAAAAAATAGTCGCCGTCGGCGTTGATTTAAATTTGGGTTTTTTTTAATTACATTTTGCATAACTGTGCTCAGCATTTGTGTTGTTACTTTGCCAATTTTGGCTTAAATGTTGTTCTTTAACTTCAACTATTCCTAGAGGAAGAATTCCGGGACAATCAAATCGGGTGATTTGCCACTGAAACGCGAAATTACATGCGCTGGCAAGGCATCTTTCAAGAATAGAATTGTTAAGCGTGAAGTATAACAACTGACCCCGTCCTGTTGACACCACATGTTCTTCAAATCCAGATGGTTGAATTCCAGTAAGAAAAATTCAGTCAGCATCGCTCTACAGCGGCCACGGTTCACAATAATGGCGTTACTGTCGTCTCCTTTGTAAAAACAAGGTCCAATCACATTTTCCGACATAACTGCACACAACACGGTGACTTTGAGGGTTTGTAATGGTGCTTTATGAGTTTTGCGCGGATTTTTTTGTAGTTTAGAACCGAGAATTTTGCTTATTTATGAGGGCGCTGAGATAAAAATAAACCATTTTGCCTACGATCAATTTTTATGGAAAATCATGCATTATTGAGGCGTACAGCGATTCATTATTATTCACTAGAAATTTTGCACTTCTCTAAATCAAGAAAGTGTAAACAAAACTGGCATACGATGTCATTTGCAAAAATGTCAGCACTTTCTAATAGGATGATACTTTTTGCCCCACATTGAATTAGCGTCTGGTTAATAAAGGATCTTGTGATTTTTTTCACCACACGCCTGGAAGTGAATAATATTTTATATTCACCTAAAATTTTTTTCAACTAGAAAATTATTTTCACCACAAACATATGTTATCCCCTCAACTTTTTTTTCACCACAAAATAAATTTAAAACAAAATTTTTTTTAACTCATAAAAATTTTTGTTCACCTCATAAAATTTTTTTTCACCTTATAAATTTTTTTTTCACCTCAACAAAGTTTTCTGAAATTATTTATTTTGTATGAAATTATTTATTTTGTATGAAATTATTTATTTTGTAGAACCGATTAAAAATTTAGTTCATAAAATTTGTTAACAATTTGTTTTTCTCTATACGAAGAAATGTGTTGTCACCGTGCCGAGATAAAATCGAATATGAAATTAAGCCCCATTAACACAATGTTCAGATAGCTATTAACTCAAATATTTAATGTTGTTTACCATATACAATTTTTCTGAAATGTTAACGGGAGTTTGTGTTATTGGATGTTATCGGAGTAAACTATTTTAAATTTGTGATTTTTAATGGAACAAAAAAAAAAATCGCGGGATTGCGTGAACGCCAAAGCGCTAAGTTTTGAAGAAATTCTCTAATATTTCAAATCCTTTATTATATAATATACTTACGAATGGTTTATTTGGTCCTGGATAATCATAACCATTTTTTGTGGGAGGTAAATATTGATTTGAACCGGGAGCTATTTGGGCACATACACACGCCAAGCCCAGCAGTGATATACTCTAAAAATACAACAAAATTTAAAATATTAATAATATACGCTGGAAAAAAGGCTCTGCTGTAAATATTATATATTTATATGTTTAAAAAAACTGTTGTGTTTCTACTACAATATGTTTGCCAGCAAAAATATATATGCTTATAATTAATATGTTTCCTTCCCACAAACATAATAATGATAAAATTTAAATTGCAAATATATTTTTGTTTTTAGGTGGGAACATATAAACATTACATTATATGTCAGGAAACATATGTATAATAACCATAAAAATAAAATAATTGCATGAAATTTTCAAACATATATATATGATAGTTTCTAAGCATTAATATAATTGCCGGTAAATATATTCAACAATTTCTTTTTTCTAGCGTGAACTATGTATTTTGACTTCTAATTTAGTGTTGGTATTAAATACTTAAACGATTCGATTAACATTTATTGCATCACTTATTTAATTAAGTAAAAAATTTATATATTTAAAATAAGTTATAAAAATGTAATGGCTAATTAGCCTTCAACCACTTCCGTTAATATTATAATTAAAATTATAAAGAATTTAACAAAAGTCTAAGCTTAATTTAATATGTATCTTTAAGTAAAAATCTTTATGTTTAATAAATAAAAATCATTTACATAAATGTCGTCTATAACATATTAAAATTATAAACCAGCTGTTACTTTATAAATATGACTTTTACTGTAAAATACTCACACATATTATATGACATTACTAACACATACACATACAAATAAAAAATAGCATATTTATACAGATTTGACACTACTGGTAGTAAAGCAAGCACTATGTTCAAAATGTATACGGTATAAAGAGAATAAAAAAAAAATTTTAATATTCTTATCTTCCAACCACTACTTTGATAATTATAGTTTTCAAGTTTTTTTTATAAAGGGTTTTATAAAGGGGTTTTCAATAAGAGCGCTACAAAAGTTTTTTCAAATAAAACAAAAACGGTTTTGCATATCAATGAAATTCTTTATTCCTCTAAATGTACGTTCGATGCCATTATGTATGGAACTCGATTTCTTTTGCGTGGCCATGGGCACGCTTGCAGAAGTCCAGACGCTGAAACCAATTTTCGACGGTTTTCAAGCTTAAATCGGCCGATACTGCTGCAATTTCACGTTCGATATTCGTACGAAGTTCATCAATCATCGCTGGCTTGTTGGCATAGACCATAGACTTGACGTAGCCCCACAGGAAATAGTCTAACGGCGTCAAATCGCACGACCGATGCGGCCAATCGACTGGACCATTTCGTGAGATAACACGTTCTCCAAACTTGGTTTCCATTAAATTGATTGTGACATTCGCCGTGCTGTTGGAACCACATGTCCTCCAAGTCCATATCATCCAATTGGGGCCAAAAATATTCGGTTATCATTGAACGGTAGCGATTCCTATTCACAGTAACGTGCCGGTCTTGATCATCACGGAAGAAGTACGGCCCAATGACGCCGCCGGCCCATAAACCGCACCAACCCGTAATTTTTTCGGGATGCAATGTTGACTCATGGAGTACGTGTGGATTGCTGTCTGACCAATAACGCATATTTTGTTTATTGACGAAGCCATTTAGCCAGAAATGAGCCTCATCGCTGAAAATGATTTTTCGATGAAAATCCGAATCATTTTCAAGTTGTTGCTCAGCCCAATTCACGAACATACGACGCTTCTGGTGGTCAAGCGGCTTCAGTTCTTGCGTAAATTTGATTTTGTAAGGATGTAGGCTAAGATCTTTTCGCAAAATTCGCCACAACGACGTCACAGAGATGCCCAACGCTTGAGAACGACGTGTGAGAGACACATTTGGGCCTTCTTTAACTGAAGCCTCAGCGGCAGCAATATTCTCGACACTACGAGCACTTCTTTGTCTCACTGGCACGGGAACATTTTGTAATGTGCCTGTGGATTAAAATTTTCCCACTAGACGCTCAATTGTTGATTTGCTAGGACGATTACGACGACCATAAATTGGACGTAGCGCTCTTAACGTTGAGGCCACTGACTCCGAATTTCGATAGTAAATTTTAATAATTTCGACTCGTTGTTGGCTCGTATATCTTTCCATCATGAAATGGCAAACCTTAATGAAGAGAAATGTCGCTGTCCCTGTCGCTCTACTTTTGTAGCGTCCCTGTTGAAAAACCCTTTATCATTTAACTTAAAGTTTAATTTAGTATCTTTTATGATCATAGTGTATTTATATACATAGTTCAAAAAAAAGCTACTGCTAGTACTCATCATTAAAATATTGATTGATGAGCTCAACTATATTCCACTATATTGTCAATTAAATTGCCATGTTTTTATGTGGATTTTTTTCTCTTTAGCATTTTTAATGAAATAACAACAAAAACTGATGTTAATTTTTTTATGTAGAACGCTTTTTTTCATAGGCAAAATTGCCATTAAATGTATTATAATTTATAAAGATTTTTTTTTGTGAATTTTTTTGTTTCATTTAATTTAATTGCCATTTTAAATGCCCTTTTAAAATTTTTGGTAACAAAAAAAAAAGAAGAAAAAAATTCTAATAAAAGCTTGCACCTGCAAGCATTTGTTTTATTTATTTTGTTGTTGTTGTTGTTGATGCTGTCTGTGTCTTTGATATTGTTAGCATTGTAAATGATTCTGTTATTGTTGTTAGCAACAGTTTAATTTTATTTCTATTTTTTTAATGTCAATTGCGATTTTAATCATATTATGGTATTTGTTATTATTTGCCAAATGTTGTAATATTTCTGGAGGACTTTTTTTATTGGATTTTTTTTTTTTTTTGGAAAAATAAATTGGAATAATAAAATAATATTTCTGTTAAATATAATTTAATACCTGTAGTCGACAAACATACCCTGTAGGAAATGTCGATAGTAAAACTGTACTGATTCACTATTGACTTTGTCACCAGTACTACTGACTAATTATGCCCCAGCCAACGTTTTCTGCTGTAGACATTTAACATGTGTGTGTCATTGCGAATCTACACACGTATTGACTAGGTGTTGACATTGGAATCAGAGATTGACTAAAACATTTTAGTAATTCTAGTCTTTAGTACTTTCGAAACTTTTTATTAGATTTCCACACTAGGAAGGAAATAAGATTAAACAGTTTTTTTGTTAAATTAGATATTTTATTAATAAATTTTTTTTTATAAATTTCATTAAAGTAAAAAAAAAATTTCGTGCAAATTTAATTTTGGAGAAGATAAATCTTCAAAAGACTTCACAAAATCATCCGTAAAATCTTGATCAGGCTCCACAAAATCTCTAGAGTTGCAATTTTCACTAAAAATTGTTGCCTCTTGTTATTTTTATACAAAATTTATGGTTTTTTTTCACAAGTTTTTTGTATTTTTTTTTTGCTCATTATATATTTTGTTCAAATTTGTATATTTAACTTTTAAATTTATTTTTCTTTATATTTTTATTAAAACCTTTAATTTTGCATGCAGCTATGCACATGTATTTTCAACAAAATAAAACAATAAAAAAATCAAGAACAAGCACAGCTTTGCAGCTGCAAAAAAGGAATGTAAAAAGTATAGACGCTTTGTGGACATGTCACCAAAAAGTCACACAAAATAATCGACAAAAGTGGTGACTTGTAGACACTTGACCCCAGGCTTCCTACAGGGTACTTACATACTTTACGTACATGACGTATGAGTAACGTGAGAACTAAATTAAGAAAATTAAGTATAAAATCACTGTTGCCAGGTTTAATGAGCGAATAAAGCGAAGCAAAGCAGTTATGCACAACGGTATTTTTGATTATTTCGTAAGTGATATTTTAATTCTTTCACGCCCAAATTAAAATATATTTATATAATAATTAAAGTAAAATAAAAATTGAAAAAAAGCTGTAAGATATTCTTGTAAATTGTCAGAGAACAAAGAGGGAAAACCCGGTCTCCCTAAAAAACCATTTAGAAATTCATTACAAAACTTAATTCAACAAGTTCAATTAGTGCCTGTAGAACTAATAAATATTAGTAATATTTTTATTAAAAATTTAAAAAATCAAAATTTTACTTTTGCGAAAATTTTTGTCAAAATGAGCGCCCCGGTAGGCTAGTTGGTAGCGTGCTAGCTTATCAGTGCGGGGGTCGTGGGTTCGATTGCCACCAGGGGCTCTGGTCTGTTTTCGCTAAAACGAGCCAAAAAGCCTTTGTTGCTAGTGCTCGGTTAGGGTATTAAGATATAATTTGTAATTTAATTTGTAATTGAATGTAAAATTTAATTTTTTTAATTTACTGTCAAATGATGTAAATTTTAACTAACAAAAATTTTTAATTGGCAAATTCTTTAAATTTTGAATTTATAAATTTACTTTCCCATATAAAAAATGGAAATATATATGAGCATACAGGATTATACATGGGCTTGTACAGTCACCAAAAAAGTCTGTAATGGCAACTGAAAGTTTTGCTATTACGGGAAATTTTGCTAATTTGAGCCCAGCGGTATTTTTTGCTAATCTTAGCAACACATGTCTGCTGACCTGAAGTACAATGAAATTAGTAGAAAAATTAGTAGCCGCTACTAAATTTTAGTAAACTTTTTGTAAAGTGGAATTTAAAACCGGTTTGCTAAAATCAGCAAAAAAAATTTCCTGAATATTGGGAATATTAAAACAAAATTTTAATTTTTTTATCGAGCATCAAAATTTTGTTTTTTATTTTATTTTTTTCAAAAAATATTTTATACAAAATTAAAACTAAAATCAAAGGCTTAAAAATCTTAAAAACTGTTAAAACATAAACTAATTAATAATTTTGTTTTTATTTGGTAATTTTTGTTTTGAAAAATATTTTAGTAAATATTTTATTACTTTAAAGGTTAAATTTTAATTGTTTTTAGGGCTGATTTTTAGAACTAAAAAAACTTTTTAGTGCTATTTTAAGTGGATGTCCAATTTTAGACATGAGTCGTTATATTCACTTCCGACGCCTTTCTTAATCTGTGTAATATTTTAAGGCAATTTAGGTTTGCAGGTGTAAGTTTAAATTAGAAATAACATTTTCTTTAATATCCACTTTTTTAAAATTGGTAAATTTTCTGCTAATTTTATCAAATCGGTTTTTAAAAATTTGTAACATGATTTCTGAAATTAGCAACAAAAATATGTAAATATTCTGTAAAAACTCTGTAATGTAAATAGCAAAAAGATTTGCTAACTAATAATTTTTTTACTAAAAATCAGTACAAAAATAGTAAAGTGGGATTGAAAACCGTTTACAAATTTTTTTATTAACTTTTTTTCTGAGTGTATATGACATACATGAGCATACATGATCATGTCTTTGTTTTCATAGTTTAATATATGACGATAAATGATCTCATATATTTCCATATAAATTCGGATCAGGAATTTAAGGGTATATGTTCGTATAAGGTCATATATGATCATATATCAGCATACATGAATAATATATGAGATCATGTATGGTCATATATTGAACTATGCATGGAGAGAAAGTCGTATAATTTAAAAAGTTTAGGAGTTCTCATACGGGGATAGTAGACGTTAATGGGCTAATATGGGCTAAGTATTTATTTTTGGCAACTGTATTTTTGTTAAGGAAAACTGTATTTAAACTATATCGGTAACGGTATTTTAAGAAAACCAGTTTTTAATTTACTTCGCTGACGGTAATTTAAAGAACCTTATTCGACTTATTTCACCGCGTATCGATAAGTTTTAAATTTAGTTATAAGCTATAATCTAAAATGCTAAAGAAAATAAAATTTTTTTCCTTGAATAAGGGCGGTCCCAACATCCACCTGAACTGACGCATATTTGGCAGCAGAAGTTTGAAAAAAATTACTTTGGTAAAAAGTGGCAACCTTAAAACATATGTTTTAAGTTTCAAAGCGCCGCATTGTTTAGTATTTTTTTTTTGGAGCCATCAATAATAAACGATCTAAGTGGAATGGAAAAAATTGGTCACATGGTAAAAATTTGCTAAAATCAATGAATTAGTTTCCTCAGATTATTTTCTATTTTCAAATTTGAAAAAATGTTTCGGTGATAAAATATTTGAGATCTGTTGCTACACAGACGGATCTTAGCTGAGGAATAAAACGGGTATGGGGGGTCTATATTGAGAACCCGGAAGCCGAGATATCCTACCGTCTTCCTGATCACAACACCAGCTTCCAAGCGGAAGTTCGTGCCATTACGGAGTGTGTGGGATGGCTTGAATGGAATATGGGGCGAGTAGACGCTAACATATTCACCGATAGCCAAAGGGCGATTAGGGCGATATCAGCTAGTAGGGTTAAGTCCAGAACCTTACTGGACTGTAGAAGGGCCATTACCGAGTTTTCCTCTGGAGGCAGGATCCATATTATATGGGTACCGGGCCACTCGGGGATAGCCGGGAACGAAAGGGCCAATACACTAGCCATCCGGGGAAGAGAACTCGAGGCAGTTATTTTGGCGCACGCAAAACCGTTTAAGGCAACGAAAGTGGAATTGAAGGCATGGACAAGGGAAACCCACACGGCCTGTTGGAACAATATGACGGTGGCCAGGACCACTAAGATTTTTTGGGGTAACCCATATGAGAAGGGGACTAGAGGCCTCCTTAATGGGAGTAAGTCTGAGGTCAGTATGATGGTACGTATCCTGACTGGGCATGCAGGATTACGGGCACAACTGTACCGGTTTGGACGGGCGACGCTGGAGACGCTAGAGCACTTTTTCTGCCACTGTCAGGCATTTGCAGCATTAAGATCCAGGCAGCTCGGGAGCGATGTTATATCGGACCTAGAATCCCTGAGGAACGTCGACTGGAAAACCTTGAGTTGTTACGTCCTGGAAACCAGGTTTCTGAAGACCGGACGTTAACATTGGATCTCCATGTTCTTAAGGGGCGCAATGCGAGTAAGAGGGTGTGCAATATCGGTGCAGCGATTAAAAAGTTATGAGTGAAAATGTGAAGTATTTCATAGTAGCGACGGACAAGTAAAATATATCACCAGTCGCTTAGAATTGAATGTTTCGTATTCACCTCAAATATTTTTCACCTCAAAATTTTTTTTTCACCAATAAAATTTTTTTTCACCACGAAAATTTTTTTTCACTTCAGAAAAATTTTTTACCCTCAAATTTTTTTCCACTATAAAATTTTTTTCACCTCCATAATTTCACTTCTAAAGTATTTTACATTATTTGTAGAAAACATTTTTTTCTAGGACATGGTTGGGTATTCAAAGATTTGTCACAGCTGAATTTAAGCCTTTCTTACTGGTTTAGCAAAGTGCTTTTTTCTAATAAAAAAAATATTTTTTTCCGCTAGTTTTGTTCTTTAAAAAAAATAGTTTTTCCCCAATATTTTACTTTTGCTTGTTTTTGGCTTTAAATACCGTGAATTTTGTTTATTTTTTTCTTTTGTCATTATACTTAGCAAAGATACTTGTGTGGATATTTTAGGGTTAAGATATTGAATATTTTTTAATTACAAAATTATTATTTTTATGATTAAGCCAATTCTAAACGATTTGTTCACCCTTAACAAAATAAGAGCATTAATAATCTGTTAACAGCAATAAAAAAAATTTATTACAAAATTTTAAACATTAATTAATTTATAGTATTCCATTAGAAACACTTTAATTATTAACCATAAAAGTAATATTAAAATCGCTCCATGATATTTAATTAAAATTTAAAATATTTAAAAATGCCATATTTAGCTGTAAAACTAAACAGATGATCAGTTAAATTCACATGATGCCATGATTTATTAAAATTCTTGAAAACAAAAAATCATTCAAAACTGTATACAAAAAAAAATATACACAAACACTTACTCGTATTTAAAACAGTTAATAGGCAGTTAACTATTAAAGTTGAATTTAAACAAAAAAAAATATTTATTATTATTTTAACATTTTCAAATGATAAACATCTTTATTATGTTTTTTTTTTTTTTTTTTTGGTTACTTGTTGATTTTCATTAAAGTCACATTTTAACAGGTACTACTGTGTTGTGTGTTGGTCGTGGTTGTTGATTTTCTTTGCATTTATGTTGTTAACAATCTATAGGAGGAAATATATTGCTATAACTCACACTACACTATTCAATTTAAACAATTTTTGCATAGATTGTTTTTATTGTTAAACTTAATAATTTTATTGTTTTGTATAAACTGAGATTAGTGTTTTTTTTGATATTTTTAAAATAACATTTAAAATAAAAAAAAAGTACTCAAGAAGAAACTTTAGGAGGTGTGATTTATGATGACTTTAAAATGCTATAAAAACTACTACAAATTGTTTATGAATTTAACATAAATATTATTTATTGCATAACAGCAGTTGTATGAAAATTATAAACTTATATATTGTTATTGTTAATTTCTATTTTAAATTCTTCCATTCTAATTATTTATAAACATCATCAAGTGATGTGTATGCTCTCACTTTTTCTTCAATCATTATAATTAACAATAATTGTTTAAATTTTTTTTTTATTTATTTAAACAAAACATATAATTAGCATATCATCCTTAATATAACAAACAACAGACGAAAAACGGAAATAATTATTTATACACTTAATTTACAAAAAAAAAAAAAAAATAAAAAAAAGTTCCTCATGGCAAATGTCAATTAAACAAAGCATACATTATAAATTTTGCAAATAAACATCAACAACATTTAGAAAAAAAAAAAAAAAAAGTAACGACAACATACAATTGATTATCAATTACAAAACGTTTCAAGATATCTAAACGACAAAAAAAATCAACATACAGGTACTTATTTACTACCTAACCTAAGGTATTGATTTGCAAAACAATTGTTAATAAATATGTTTTCAGTTTTTTTTTTTTTTTTTTTTTTTTGCAAAGCAACATTTAAATATGAAAATATTTATTACACTATCTATCATACACCTAGACACAATTATTATTAATGATATACACATCAAAACATGGCAAAGAAACACAATATTATTTTTTTTCTATTTTTTTTTTCAAAAAATTTTTGAATTAATACAAACTGAAATTGTAAAGATAATTTTTAATAGATATTTTTATTTAATAAAATCAAATTTCATGTATTTCCCTCCTATGGAGACAATTAGTTTTTGTTTAATATTAATATGTATGTTGAAAACCCCTATGAAAAATAAGATATTTAAAAAATTTTAATAATAATGTAGCAAAACTGTTATGACCTTTAGTTTGAAAATTAAAACACAATATCAAATTGGGAAAAATTAAAAAAGGCCAAAATCACATGGTGTAGCACTTTTTAGTTTTTATTTGATGCTCCAGAAATGAAGTATTGCTTATTTAAATTCTAAAAAAGTATTTTTGCTAAAGTGTTTGTTTTAAAAGGGTTTCTGTCAATAATAAAACGAAAGACTTAAGCAACAAACTTGATAGTACAACGTAAATTGATCGGAAGAATTGGATTAGAGGGGATTTAATATTTAACTAAGGTACAGTTAAACTCATTAAAAACAAACTTGATTAAGACAAATTCTTAGATTATACGATTTCATTGCAAAGTTATCGTAACTCGCTTAAGATCAACCCTCGGTTTCAACAAACTGTTTTTGACGGTAGCATAAACAACATTTTATATATAATTTTCCATTTTTAATTCGATCTTCAAAATTTTTAATATAAGAATTAAATATTTTTCAAAGAAAATATTCCTTCATTTTTATACCCTCCACCATAATATATGTATGGTGAGTGTAAATGTGACGGTACCCCTAATTTTCATATTAGCAACCGGCAAGTAAAACATTTCCTCTTGTTTTTCACCAGTCGCTTAGAATTGAATAATATTTTATATTCACCTCAAATGTTTTCACCTCAAAAATTTTTTTCACCACTAAAAAATTTTTCACCACAAAAATTTTTTTCACATCAAAAATTGTTTCACCACAAAAATTTTTTTCACCACAAAAAATTTTTTCACCTCAAAAGTTTTTTACATTATTTGTTTCAAAAAGAGTGTGCACATTTGTTTTTAGAAAATTTGTGGAGGGCATTCAAAGATTTGGCACCGCCGAATTTACTTGTTTCATATGCTTTAAAAATATATTCCTGCTTATGACGAATTAATTTATCTGGTTTCTTGAAGTTCGTCTTAACCGGGTTTTACTATATATATTTATATATATGTTTGTATTTTTATTTAAAGTTTTTCTAAGTGTATAAGATTGTGATTGATCAGTTATCAAGTTTGTTGCTTAAGTCTTGGGGAACCGGTGTGGCTGGGAACGAAAAAATCGCTAAATTGATTGAAAAAAGATCGTATAAATCTGATCAAAAAAATTATTTATAACTTTTTTGGCCAAAGCTGTTGTGCGTTTTCAATTATTCGAGACGTGGGAATACTTCTGCAGTGCTTAGATTTCTGGATGTAAATTTCTAACTCACTCAGTCGAAACTTGATATCAGTGTAGGGGTATTTGGATGGTTTTTGACCTCCTGTGTAATCATTGTTTAGTTTTCAAGATAAGAACGATTAATATTTAATCCAAGCAATTTTTCAGCAAAGCCTCGTTTTTAAAATAATTTTGATTTAAAATTTTAGTGTATTTATTCTAAATTTGGGACACGTATTTGGGTTTTTGGGGTGATTTTTGACCGCTGAAGTAAAAGTTTTTTTTTTAGCTTAGTTTAGTTTTCGAAATATGGGCGAATAATAATATTTCCGTTTTTTATACTTCCTGAATCAATAAAGTTGTCCGTTTATTTTATCTCACTTACAAAAAAGCACCGTCTAAGGTTTCCCTACGATTTTAAACCCAAAGGATCCTCGAATAGAGTTCCTTTATTAGTTTTCGAGATACGGACAATATACCAAGTAGAAATGATTTGTGATTTTAGTTAGATTTTAAAGATTTTTTTATGGAAGAAACTTGCAAAACAAAAAGATACTAAAAAATGTAGTTTTCTATAAAAAAAAACAAAAAATATCATATCATCAGGGCTATGATTTAGAAAGCTTCAAAAAATATTCCAACCCTTCATCAGATGGCGTGCAGCAACTGCATTAAGATAAAACATCTTGCTCTATTACAGTGTTGCCATATTTGAGGGCCTTCGTCTTTCATCTTTCCTCTATAGTCTTTTGCAATAAAAGCATCACATTAATTAATAGAAAGAATTTCCTGTGTTGCTTCTCTTTAAAATAAATATATGTATGTTATACACTTAAAATAGTTTATAAGTTAAAATAACAGAAAATGCCATTTGAAAAGCAATGATATTTCATTTAAAAACTGGTATATTTTCCTTTCTTTTAAATCAAATGGTTTTTGTTATTTATTTTTAAGTGTTGTTTAAACAACTGACACAGTAAAAAAAACAAATGATTAATCAGTTAAAAATAAAAGTTAAAATTTAACCTACCAATTCCGTAAAAAAATAACTGATTTATTAATTTATTTAATATTGTTTTTTGTTTTAATCTACAAAATGCTAGCAAATCAGCCAGGTAGCCAGACACCTAGGTAGCCAGTATACCAGGGTAGCAAGAATACCCCGTTAACCAGGATACACAGGTAGCCAGGATACCCAGGTAGATGTGATACCCAGGTAGCTAGGATACCCGTGTAGCCATGATATCCAGGTAGAAAAATACCCAGTTTTTATCATTCCATTATTTTCGGGCGCTATTGCGTGCGACCGAATTCTTTGGAAATCTTTTAATTTTCTTCCAAAATAGGAACTAAAATTTTAATTTTTAATTACTGTAACGGAAACAAATAAACCTCAAATTTCCGTTTTGTGGGTAAACTTTTTATTAAATTTCAAAGAAATGAAAAAAAAAAAAATTAATGAAAAAAATCAGTAAATAACAGTAAATCATTTTGAGCAAATGTATAAAAAAGTTAAAAAAAATATTTCTGGAAAAATAAATGTATGCTCCTTTATTTTTAACTGAACTATATTAAACTACAATTAGTTAATTTTCTTAGTGTATATTTTGCATTAATTTAGGAATTTGACTTATACTATAAAATATGTGTGGCTTAGAAAAGGTCAATTATTTTTGAAGAAAATAACTTTAAGAGTTTTTTTTATGAAAAAAAATTATTTCTCTAGAAAGCCTAATAGTTAAATTGAATATTAATATCTTATTTATTAAGCTAAAGAATCTTTTCTATTTTTTTATAAAAAATCTTATTTTATTTTTATAAAAAAATAAATTTTTATAAAAAAAAGAAAAGATCTTTAGCTTAGTAAATAAGATATAATATTAAAAAGTTATATAATTGTTAAATTGAATATATATGGTATATTGGTGCGTATGATTAATATATGTAATTCAAATTCATATTACTCATTCATCACATATTAAAATATTATTTTCAAATCCTATATAATTTTACAGCATTGCAGACATTTACCAACAGGTCTATAATTATTCAAAAAAAAATTAACAGAAATATGGCAAATTCTAAATTTTAGACAGCTTATTTAGGTAAATATTTTTTAAATCTGTTAAAAGTTTAAAGATGATTTTTATTTTTTTTGTGTGTAGTTCAGCTTAAGATCAGATTTTAAAATATTAAAAAACTAAATTTTAAAATTTTTTTTATACTATATTTAGAATCAGCTTTGCTGTTTATCTTCAAGAAAAACTAAACAAAAATACAATTATAACATATTTAATAAATATATATTATAAAAACAAATTATATATAAACGAATAAAATTAAAAATCTGTTGATAAAAATTTTTTAAAATTAAAAATTATTTTTATTTTTTAACTCCATAAAAAAATTCTCAAGTCTCTTGCAAAACTTGACGAAAAAAAATATATTATTTTTTTTTTTGTAAAAAATTCTTTAAAATATTTTTTTAAAGGTGTTACCATTGCAGATGGTGTAACACTTAAAATAAATCATACTTGTACAAACATCTATCTATCATGTTTTTAAAATCTACTAACATGTTTATTGTTTAAAATCTAAAGAACTGAATGAAAAATGTTTAACATACAGTAGCTACAAGTGGGCGTTAATACTGCATATCAACAAAAATAACATGCCCTCAAAATTTATATACAAAACAGATGTTAAATAAATTTAAAACATTTAAAACAATGTTTGCAAAAAATAAAATAAAAATTGAAAGTTTATTAACCAACAATTTATTAAAAAATACATATTTTATATTGAAAAAAAAGAAAAAAAAAACGTTATTTTTATTCACCATAATTATAAACATAATTTATAACACTTTAAACTATCATTTTAAACGTTTTACTTTAAATATAAATATTTTTAAAATTATGGTCATATATTTTATTAATTTTATGTTTGTATGCTAAAATAACTTTTAACATAAACTGTCAATTTCTATATAATAAAAGACACTTTGTATGCATAAATTTTTATTTATTAAACAACTTGTAATAACTGCTTCTTATCTTGTTTAATATATTTATGGTATTAGTAGTTAAGCTGAACAACAACAACAACCAAAAATACATAACAATATTTATTGTTTTTATTTTTATAAAGTAATTGCTTAACATAAATGAGTTAATGCATCATTATGGTACTCGTATGTAAGTACTTATAACTGTATTTATGCGCATATGACATAAACAAATTTAATGTAGGCGTATGAGTAATATATTTATAAATAAATGATGAGTTGAAAAAAGGTTTGCCTTTGTGTATATACATTTTAATTTCGTAGTTGTTATCTTAATCAGATCATGAACAAGAATATTTGGAATTTTTATTATTTGTTATTTTGCTACGAAATTGAATTTTTTTCTTTGTACTCGTATCATAGTAAAGTAGTCCTTTCTCATATTCACAGTTTTGCAAATATATTATTTCTCTTCCATTATTAAGAGATTTTCATTTTTTTATTTTTATAGCATACTTTTTATTGTTAATCATATTTAAAAACTATTGCCTTCATTTAGGGTGTTTAAATAAAAATTTGTCATACTTCAAGATAATTTTGTAGTAAATTTTAGCATAATGTGATAATTTGCTTTCCAATTTTAAACATACATATTTATATATAAGGCTTTCCACAGTAACTGTCCAGTATTGTATGAATGACAAAATAACAGTATTTATAGTTCTATCTTTATATATATAATTCTCCTGTACGTGTGTTAGTGACTGCACTCCTCCTTAACGGCTGGGCCGATTTCGATGAAATTTGTTGTGTCTGTTTTATTTGATCCCTGAATGGTTTAGATTCACAATTGACCTATATGGGTACAATGGGCGTGGCACCTCCCATACGAAGTAAAAATGTATTTTTGTATATCTGGAGTACTGTTACAGTGGGAGTCTTCAAACTTTGTGTGAGCTTTTTTTATAATAATACTCATAATCTCCCAAAAAAATGAGTGCCATCCAAGCAATGGGCGTGGCACCTCCCATACGAAGAAAACATTCATTATTGCATATCTGGGGTACTATTAAAGTGGGAGTCTTCAAACTTTGTGTGAGCTTCTTTGATAATAATATTCATAATCTTCCAAAAAATATGGGGGATCCAAGCAATGGGCGTGGCACCTCCCATACGAAGTACAAATTTATTATTGCATATCTGGGGTACTATTATTGTGAGAATATTCAAACTTTGTGCGAGCTACCTAGATAATAATGTAATCCTATTCCTAGGCAGAACAACGTTTGCCGGGTCAGCTAGTATGATATAAATACAAATTTAACTTACTTTTTAAAAATTTTTCCGAAAAGTGAACGAATATTGACAAATTTAGCGCTCATATTTTGTATATTATTTATAAAAATAGCAGTTTCAAAAATATAAATTTTGAACAAGTTTTAAAAATCGGCCAAAAATTTCTGATGTTTTTATACCCTTTACCACAGGTGGTGAAAAAGGGTAGATATAAGTTTGTCATTCCGTTTGTAATTTCTCCAATATTAATCTAAAACCCTATAAAGTATATATATTCTGGGTCCTTATAAAGATCGAAGTTGATTTAACGATGTCCGTCTGTGTGTTGAAATGGGTTTTCCGAAGACCCCAGACTTGCTTGCTTGATATATATTTCTGTCACATGTGAGCTATTTCTGTTTGCTATTGAAAATCAGCCAGATCGGTTGATAAATGGCTGAGATATTGGCAAAAAACCACGACTACCTCTAATTTTTTCCGTAAAATATCTTTGTTTAATATGTGTGTTAAATTTTACGCTTAACAAACACATCCATTTGTTGAGTTCTTTTCTTTCACCTCTTCACCTTTTATACACAAACAAAAAACACATACAAAGATTTACCTAAAAACCAAGCAAATTTGTTTTAAACGAAAACTGTTTATTTTCTTCTATTAACGATGATTGCATATGTCCTTCAATGGCTTAGTGGTCTAAGCGCTTTCCCATACATAGTTTTTTTATTTTAGTCGCTCCATCGATCACAGACTATTCAACTTTTTTGTACAATTTTTTTTTTTACATTTTCTTAAGACTTTTTTTTGTTTTAATTTTAACATAACAAATACGTACAGCATAGTTGACTTAACGATGTCGGTCAGTTTTTCTGTATATTTGGAGAACGGAAAGAGGAAAAGTTCCCAAATAAGGTACAATCATCTTCCCTATCAATACACAACATCTGACCAAATGTGAGCGGGATCCGTGAATTGGGCCTGGCACAAAATAGATTACTTTATATCTTAACAACGGTAAGACCGTTATTAAATAATCCATGAAAAAATATCAAAATTTTTATAAAAACTAAAATTTTAGAGCTGTAATATAACCTATGGATACGTCTTATATAGCAAAAGATCGAAAATCTTTAATATAACATATTTGCTGAGAAACTTGGAAATATCGGTTAAGATACAAAAAAAGTTATGACCAAAACATATGTACATTTTTTTAAAATACCTATTTTCGGGAACCATAAGTCTTCCCGAGTCAAAGTTTTATCACCAAACTAAATGGTTAATTTCCTCTGTCCATTCCATATATGTCCATATATAAACTTCAGTTTTTTTCCCAACCATGGTAAAGGGTATATTCGGCATTGCCGAATTAAGCCGCTCTTACTTGTTTTTTATCAATTCATAAAGTTTTAGCATATTTCTTGTCTTCATTTTGTAGAAAATACCCGTTGGATATTGTGTATCTCAAATATTTAATACAAATTCTAACATTTGTTCTATAAGCAGTTAGAGGACATCGTATGTGTAATCATTATCGTATCAATTAAGTGTAGTGTGAAACTTATTAATTGCGCAGTAAAATACAAAAAATACTTTGGACATAAATTGTAACAAATTTAAATACTAGCTCCACTTTTTGAAATAAATGAAAGCTCCCGCAGGCGGACACCAACCATCGCGGTGATTTTGTCTGATTACGGGAGATGTTCGCCTTTAGGATAGTTTTTTTTTTTTTATTAAGATTCAATAAGGGACCAAGAAATTTGTTCGTTTATGGGAGCTGTCCGGCTGTGGGGACTGTCTGTTAGTAGAGCTTTCAGTGTATTCACAAAAACAAGTTTTGTCTTTAAAATTTTTTAATACCTAAGATGGGGCAATAAGTATCACCCTATTGGAAAGTGCTGCCAATTATCCAAATGGCATCGTATGTCTGTTTGATTTTGACATTCGTGTAGTAAGCATTTGCGAAATTTATAGTGAATAAGAATGAATCGTTATACACCTCAAGAAAGCGTGAAAATTCTAACAATGTTTGCAGATGATTTTTCATGAAAATGTATCATAGGCGACAAGGCTCTTTTTTATATTAGCGGGCAGTTCTCGGTTCTAAGGGATGTATAATCCACGCATAATTCATAAAACACCAATACACCTTCTCAAAATTACCGTGTGATGTGCAGTTGCGTTGAAAAAGGTGTTTGGAGCCGACTGTAACGCTACAAAGCTATGCTGACTGAATTTTTCTTTCCGGAAGTTGACGATCTGGATTTGAAGGATATGTGATTCCACTTTTCATACTGCACGTGACACCTTGGGCACTTGAAAGGATGCCTTCCCAGAGCGTGTAATCTCGTGTTTAACTGTCCCCGACTCTTCTTCTGGGGAAATTTGAAGGCGTTGGTGGGCTTAAGTGATAACGTGACATTACAAATGCTGGGCACAGTTTTGCAAAATGTAATCAAAAAAGCCCAAATTTGCATCAACGCCATCGGCGGCCATTTGTCGGACATCATTTTCCACAATTAATTGAAACAAAATTTATAAGTGCGAATAACTATAATCAGTTAAAAATGAAATAAATTTTCACTTTAAACAAAAGTTATAGCAAAAGAAAATCAGATGATGCTTTTTGCCCCATTCTGTTTATCAAATTAAAGGGCAGAGTTCATGCCACTTGTATGTTATTATTTTCAGTTACGTTAACGTTATTATTTTCAGTTTTGTAAAGTAATGATATTTTTTACAAAAACTTGTTTGCAAATATTTCTTAAACTAAAACTTTAAAATTTTAAGACAATTTTTGTGATCTGCATCCCAAAATCGAATAGAAATGGTAAGTTGCATCTCCAATGCCTTAATATCTTTTTTATTTTGTTGTACTGTGTTATGGCATAAATATTCGAAAATTAAATAAATATTTAAAATAGACAATATTAAATATTAAATGAAATATTAAAATATTTAATATAATATCCATGATTACATAAATAAAAAATAAAAAAAATTTTTCATTTGGAAAAAAAAATTTTTTCCAAATGGAAGCTCAGTAATACGCTAAAACTTTCTGAACTGATAGAAAAACATTTAAACTTTTTTTTTATAGAAATACCCATGTGAAAATTGAAATATATATGTACATGATCATGTATGAACATACATGATCATACATGAAAATACATGATCATGTATGAACATACATGGTCATACAAGAAAATACATGATCATACATGAAAATACATGATCATACATGAACATACATGATCATACATGATCTTGAATATGATCATACATGGGTATGCATGATCATATACGTTTATGCATAGTACAATATATAACTATACATGATCACATATATGACCATATATCTTTGGATTTGAAATTTGAGGGTATATGGCCGTATTAGGTTATATTTGATCATATATGCTTTTATATCATTCATATATGCTCAAAAATGAAGATATATAACCATGTATGGCCATATAACTTCAAGTTTGGGATCCGAAGAAATATGGAAATATAACAGATAATGTATGATCATATATTAAGCTATGTATAGACGAATATGATCATGCATACCTAATTATGATCATATATAATATCATGTATGATCAGATATGATAATATACATTTCTATTTTCACATGAGTAAAACAGTACAAAACAATTTGGCTGATTTTTAGATAAATTGAGTTATCGGTTACTCTTTTTAAAAGTGTCCAAAATGTCCATAAAAAAAACTTTATTGCCGTAGTCTGGTATTTTCCAAAATATTTTGCCCACATTTTTAAAAAATTGTAAATCTTGTTTAATTTTTTATACTTGTAACACAGAACAATAAATACCATAAGTTTGACATTAATTCGATATAGTTTTTCCTATAGCGAGGCAGTTGCTATACAAAGCCACATATTCATATAAAAAAAAACATAATTTTCATACCCTTAAAGCCTTGTCATTTAACTAAATGTTCGACTACAGACAATAATGTATGGGCTTTCCTACTTCTGCTTCGTCTTGTTTCACTAACTAGAAAGAGGACAAAAAAAAATAACCAGATATGCAACTCACATTTTCTGACATTTAACAACCTTAGCATTAAAACCAACAGGACTACACTTAAAAAACTAAAATTCTTACACATACATACAAAACTATATGCCATACCATAACCAACTAAATTCGTAGACATTTATAGCAACTATACACTTTTAAAATAGCAATGAATTGCCAACTTCCTTTAAAAAAAATTAAAAAACTAAACGTTACAAAAATTCAAACATGAACAAGTTTTGTAACAAAAATTCTATATTTTTTCTAAAAAGGTTGGGTAGAAAAAAGGAGAAGATTTTTAGAAAAACTCTTACACTCACACACTTTTATAGAAAAACGCAAAAATGCCACAATTTCAATGCCTTACACAAAATAATATTCTATGCATGTGTTTTTTTTTTTTTTGCAAAAAAAGGGATCATAGAGCAGAGTCTGTTACCAAAAAGAAAAAGGTAGAAAAAGAAAAGATTTTGTTTTGCCAATGTATACACTCGTATACGCAGAAAAAAGTGTCTGGTTAGTTGTTATTTTTGTGTGTGTGTTTTTTTTTGGTTTCTACCCGTTACTCTCCTATAGATTTTGATCTTTGTGGTATTGTGTAGCTTTTCAACCATATTAATATGGTTGTTTTCTATGGGTTTCCAGAAAAATAAAAATTTTACGAATCTTTGCAAATGCAACAAAACGTGTTATTTGCAATGATGCTAAGTTTTTATACATTTAACTGCCTTGATATAATTTTTATTTTATTTTTTTTTAATTGTATGTTTTAATGTTTTAGTATACACCCTTATCTTGTAATATTAGGTTAATATTAAGGTGACCAGATTTGTAAAAGTTTAAAATTGCTTACACAACAATTAAAACAATCATCAAAGGTTTAGACTCTCTTAAACCTTTAATTGTTTGTAAGAAAAATAAAATACTTAGAAAGCTTAACTTTTAGCTTTCTAAGCTTTACGTCATAGAAAACTTTTTAGACTGAAAAACCTTCTAAAAGTAAAATAGCCTTTTTTACTATTAACAAAAAAACACACAAATTTTAAGACTAAAAGAACCTACACTGAGAAATTTTCAAGCTAACTAATAACTAAAATAAACTCTTAATTTTTTTTATATAAAATTAGGCAGATAAATTCAAAGAGCTTTTCAGACTCAGAAAGCTTTTATCAGTTATTTATATGTTAGTGATATTTTTTATTAAAAAATGTATATTAAGACATATTGTTAAGCAGAAAGCTTTATTTAGTGTTAAATTTTTTAATAGAAAAATTTTGATTTTCTGATTTTTTTATTTTTGATTTTTTGAATTTACCTTTAATTTTAGAATTTTCTTCAACAAACACATTTTCAAATATAGAGAATTTTTTGCAGAAAATACTTTGATTTTTTTTTATAAACGAATTCTTAAATAAATGTTCAACAAACTATGTTTCTAAATAAAGATCAATTTTTACAAATCTCAAAAACGATTTTTTGAGAAAATATTTAATTTTAGAATTTTCTTCATCAAATGCTTTTTTAAATATAGAGAATTTATTTTCCAGTAAATACATTGAGCTTTTTCTATACAAATTTCTAAGTAAATGTTCAATTAACTCGTGTTTTTCAAATAAATAACAATTTTAAAAAATGTCGAAGTAGTTTTTTTTGAGAAAACTTTTACAAGAACTTACAGAGCTTTCACCAATTTAAGTTAGCTTTTTCATAATAAAATCATCGAATATTGAAGAAGCATTTTTAACAAAGACAAATTATTTTTTCTAAACAAAGAACAGCCATAAGAAATGTCGAAAAAGATTTTTTAAGAAAACTTTTACAAGTACATACAGAGCTTTCTCCAATTAAATTAGCTTTTTCATAATAAAATCATCAAATATTGAAAAAGCTTTTTCATAAGGACACATTTTTTGAGAAAACTTTTACAAGTACATACAGAGCTTTTTCTAATTTAAGTTAACTTTTTCATAATAAAATCATCGAATATTAAAAAAGCTTTTTCCGATTTAAGTTAGCTTTTTTCATAATAAAATTATCGGATATTAAAAAAGTTTTTTCGAAAGACAAATTTTTTGGAGAAAACTTTTACAAGTACATACAGAGCTTCTGAAAATTTAAGTGAGTTTTTTTATAATGAAATCGTCGACTATTAAAAAAGCTTTTTCTCAAAGACAATTTGTTAGGTAATGAGAGCTTTTAGATTTCCCTTTTACTTTATAATTCTGCAGAGACCCCATTTAAAAATTTTCTTAGAAAGCTTTTTCCCTTCAGCAAAACTTTTAAAAATTCCAAAATTAGTTTTTCGTCAAAAATCCTCAAATTTTAAAATTCTTTTACTACATTAACAACAGCCGGCCACCTTAATTGTTCAAACAAAAAAAAAAAAAATGTTTGCTAAGAAGTCAAAAACTTTTAATATGATTTTCTTTTATTCTCTACATTTCATTCCCTAAAGAAAATTACGCGTTTTTATATAATTTTTTTTTTAGTCTGCAAGTTTGTGTCTGTTTGAATTTTCGGTAAAAGCCAGACAGGTCAAGTCTTATTTACTTTGAATGCTATTTATCTTGAAATTCTATCAAAAAATTTAAATTTTCTTTTGATTGTGAAAAATTGTTTACTTTTGAAAATACTCGTACTAAGTTAAAAACACCATTCAAAATTATACTCTTATATCGTAAATGTATAAAACATATATCAGTTTGTTGCTTTGTGTGTGTGATTGTTTGTTTTTAACAATTTATAGCGTTACGGTTAATAAATTTTCTCTATTTAAAATAAAGAAAATTTTCAACAAGAAAAGAAAAAAAAATGAAATTATGTTTGAATATTTACGCATATGCATCAATGAATTGTATGCAATTTAATGGGAAATAATTGCAAATTATGTACAAGAAAAAAAAAAGACATAAAACTAAGATCAATTTAAAATTGTTATGAAATTCAAATTTTTTAAGTTTCAATGGAAATTTAAAAACTTGCTTGCTTTTTATGATTCACTGATGGGTTTTACTACTTTTTTTTTACTATCGTACTAAAATCTGGTATTAATTATTTAAATATTTTTGTTTGTTTCTTTAGAATCATTCCTCTGTAGAGGTAATTATTGTATCAAATTAAGTTAATATTATTTTTTTTTGTAATTTCCGTTAGCTATTAGCTAGTTATTAACCAAATTTTCATATACGCATTATTATGCAATTATATGAAATTATTGGTATAAGATAAAAATAACATACACTTTGCATGCCAAATTTAACATTAATACATTCATTGAATAGAAAAACATGCATAATGGCAGGGTAATGTGGAAAGCTGATGTTACAAAAATGTACTCAGAGTATTTTTTTGAGAAATCCATTCCATAGAGAGTGATTCGTGGTTTAATTTTTTGGAAGAACAGAATACTAGAATACAATTAACTTAACTTTTTGTTTGATTTTTCGATAAAACTAGATTTCCCACATTACCCCATACTCCCCTATTTCACATAATTTTGATAACATACTTGCACTTAGAATAAAATATAAAATTTTAATTCTCAGAAAAATCATAAGAATTCTTCAGGGAGCTGTGGTAGGGATTTCAAGACCAATATCATAACTTAATAGACAGGGTGCCATTTTAAGCTCATCTTAAATTCTGGCAACTCTGTAAAATTTTGTCCATAAATACTGTCGTATATTAATGAGCAATTCAATGTTCCTTTTCTTTCTCACACTTTATTAAAAAAAACACAATTTTTTGAAACTTTTTTGGCATCTGTCACTTGTGTCGTATCTGTTTAGGCTAAGTTCTCACTGCATCCCCTTCTATTCTCTCCAACATTTCTGCTATCGAGTTTTATTTTATTTTATCATTCAAAATTAAATACTGCACATTTTTAACATCTATTTTTATTGATGTGATCGAAGTCGAAACGAACAGCTTTTCAATTGAAGCTCCCAATGCAACAACCGTATAACTCCACTTTTTTGCCAAATAGCTTTTTGAATGCAGAAAAAACCAAAAAAAAAATCTGCGTCGTTCGGTGCACAAAAAAAAAAAAAAAAGTGGAGTTATCTTGTTGTTGCACTGGGTGCTTCAATTTAGAATATTTGGTTTCGTGAAAATAAAATAGACTTCGAGACTATCGAGTGTTAAATCAGATATGCGGAATATGCGAAGAAAATCGAAATCGATAACGAACAGCTTTTAAATTTAGAATATTTACTTTCGTGAAACTTGAAATTATTACTGATTCTATGAATCAGTATTCCAGTTTCCAATGTCTTGTGAATGAGCGTCTTTGGCAGCTTGTGTCATTTGGTTGAAATGTAAACAACAATTTACTAAATGTTGCCCTCGAATATGTATGTAGAATTTTGTACCAGCTAAAGTATTTTTGCGGGGAGTTCTTCTTCATTAATTTAATATGAAAAATTCGAACGAGAATCATCGAATTTTAGTGGAAGTTGACGACGAGCATGCTCTATCTGAACAATCCTATCGGTCGCTTTGAATGTAGTGATTTTGAGCTCGAAGACAAAGAACGGCCAGATCAACCCAAAAAGTTTTAAGACGAAGAATTGAAATTATTGCTCTATGTGGACGAATGCCAAAAGCTTCAGAAGTTTTTTTAATTATAGGCAGTGCATGAGCCGACAGTCAGCAAATGCCTAAAAGCTATGGCACTGATTCAAAAGCTAGGAATCTGGGTGCCATACGAGTATGAAGCTGCGCGACGTCAAAAGGTGATTTTTCGCTTGTGAACAGCTCCTCGTTCACCAAAAATTAAGGGCTCTTTGCATCGAATTGTGACTGGCGATGAAAAGAGGATCAATTATTATAGACCCAAGCGGCGAAAGTCATGGGTTTTGCCCGGCCAGCCATAAACATCCTTCGCAAAGCCGAAAATTCATGGCGAGATTTATTACAAGCTGCTCAAACCGCATGAAATGACCACGGGTGAACGCCATTGGACTCAACTCCCCAGCAAAAACTGACATTACCAGGTAATTAAGGAAGTAAGTAGCACACAAAGTGTTTCACTAGTTACCAGGCTATTTACTCGATTAATTGCTTTTGTTCGCGATGTCCTCAAATTCATGGGTAGTTATTACCCTCTCGCTTACGAAAAAAATGAGAATTATGAATTACTAGTATGGTTACTCATAGTGAAGAAATAAGTGGATTACATACATAGTTATTCTTAATAACAACAATAGTAAAATTTTCTTACTTAAAGAAATCGACAAGAATAATTTGTATTTAAATTATAAAAAATCTTTAAAATCTCTACTTTTTGAACTCAAAAATTAAAGTTCATAATTCAATGCTATTTCTCATAGAAAGGCTTTAAAATATTAAAAATTAAAAAAAAATTAATTTTACAGCAAATAATTTTCCATTTTGTTGTAGTTTTTCAAAAAAAATTAATAAATATAATAATTACAAAAAAAAACAACTATTAGTAAATCATTATTTTGCGTTTACATATAAGTACTTCTTTCACCCATTATCAGTAGGTCATTATTTTGTTGTTTAAAGTAATGAAAAAAGTAACGACTCATCATTACATGGTAATCTACACATTAACGTTCGTCATTATCATGTGACTGCTGGGTCATGCGTTTGAGCCAAGCACTGAAGCATAAACCTTCGGCATACAAAGAAAGGTACGAGAAAGTGATTTTGCTCGGCTACATGCTGCAAGATCGGACAACACCAACTTGAAAATTCTGAAATGGAAAGTCCTCTCTACCCGCCGTATTCTTCAGACTTCGCTCCTATTTGTTTCGGTCGATGACACATGGCATGTCCCAGCAGAAGTTCACTTCATATGAACAATGCAAAAATTGGGTCGATTATTGGATTGCCTTAAAAGACGAGTTGTTCCTCCGAGCCGGTATCCGAAAAAAACGCTTATTATTAATTCAATGGTCAATACATTAATTTATAATACTCAGAACATTTTGTTTAATTTTTAAAGTATAGATTGTAAAATATTAAGCATTGAAAATTCGAGCGTTTTCGATTTCTATCACATGTCTGATGCTTTGTTTTTGACGCTATATTTTATCATTCAAGCTCTAGTGTATTTAAATTTTCTTCAACAGAAGGTTCTCTTTACAGTCTTGAACACATAGCACAATAGTAAATAAATACAGCAATATTACGTTCATACTGAAATCCCCAAAATACGTATTATAGTCTTTCAAATATTTCGATTTAAAACTTGTAAGTATTTAAAAAGATAGAATCCTGCACAAGAGTATAAAATCTAAAATTTACAGAAATATAAAATTTTTTAGGGTGTTCACATAAGGGGGAACCTCAATAAAATTCTTATAATTAATTAAAAAAAACATGTAGTTTAAAATCGACAATTAGTGTGTCCTTTAATTAAGTGTTTTAAATATATATTTAATTTATAATTACAATAGTAGTCTTCCTTGACACGAAATGACTAAATAAATGCTATAGTTTTTTATTTATAAAACATATTTAATTCCTCATCACGATATCATGTAGTACTATCAAACAAATTAGTTTTCTTTGATGTGGTGCACAAACAAACTTTTTAATTTCTATAATTTCAAACAAAAAAAAAAATTCAGTTTTAAAATAACAACCTACTCTTAAAAAAAATTAATTCAATGAAATTATTTTAACTATAAATTAAAGAATGTATATTTTACACAACAAACAACCCTAAACTATGCCACAATTATTTGGACAAAAACAAATTTTTTGTATATAAACAATTTTAACGAATATTTTGTTATAATGAAATAAAATATAAAATAAATGAAATCTGTTTTGTTTTAAAATAGTTTTACAAAAGATTTATGCCAACAAAGAGATAGATTAAAAAAAAAAAAACTGAAAGCATACATTAAGGATATGTTAAACACACGTACACACAAAAAAAAATGTGGCATATATTAAGGGTTAACAGTAAACAAATTATATAAACATGAAAAAGTTTCTTAATGTTTTTTTAAAATACATAGTTTAAAAAATTTAATACAATTTAAAGGATTTTTAAAAAATTTAAATTTCGACTTTAATTTATTTCCTTAAATAACTGAAGAATTCTTCTTTATCCTATTTTTTCTCTCTAAGAGTAAAATAATTTTTTAATTAAATAAATAATCATTGCTATTAATAACTCTTATCTTTCAAGTAAGTGTGAAATTGAATTTTGTATATATTTTATCCTTTACTTTTGGTTCTTTCTAGAAAATCCTAAAAGTAGGCAGTAAACCCTTGAAATTGTATTTGAGCTTAAAAAGGGGGAAAAATGTGACAAAAACATTTGGTATATTTAACAAACCATAAATGAAACACTTGATAAAGTATTTTGAGAATAAAAAAAAACAAAAGTTTTATATTATTAGCAAGTAATATTTGCCAAAATTAAGAAAAAAAAAATATATTAATTTTTTCTATATACTCCAGTACTTGATGACATTTACAGTACGGCCATGCTTAAATAATATCTACTATAATATACACTCATAGAAAAAAATTAATAAATAATATGTAGAGTTTACTTTTTATTTTCATAAACATAAAGAGGAGGTTTCATAAAATTTTGCTTAACAAACTTTAATTCATAATTTTTATTGAACTTGATTTTTAATAAAATATATTGTGTTCAAAATATATAAACATTTTTGTAAACAAAATGAAAACTTTAATTCAAGTTTTTAAACAAATTAATATAAAAGGTGAAATTTTGAGTCTGCTGTGATTGAAAATATTCCTCGGAAAAATTTTCAGATAGCAATATAAAATCTTTTAATTGTAGAACTAGCAGTTTTTTTATAATTTTTTTTTTTAATATTGACGCAAAACATCATCAAAATTTTAAAACCTTTTTAAAAACAATATATATAAAATATTTTAATATACATGTTGTATATGTTAGTTTGAAATTTTAAAATATAAAATTAATATTAATTTTGTCTTTAAAGTTTAAAACTAAATGTTTTTTGTAAATATTTACCAAAATTAATTATTTTTGGCTAGGCTGAGAATACGAAATTTTTGGTTTTTAAATTTTTAGTAACGTCATAGTGCTTGTTAGGAAAACAACTTTATTTATGAATAAAATTTTGGAACTTAAGATATGCAATGCATTTTCTGAAATATTCATTAAAGTTTCCAATCAAATATAAGGTGCCTCAGTAACAGTGCACTTTTTAAATTTAGTGTTTTTTTTGTGCAAGTGGCAACTCTAAAAATTTGGCAACTGTCACATATGTTTATTCCGATTATAAAAAATGGAGCCCTATACGAGCTCAAACCAGCAGATCATGGAAGCGCTGGCAATTCGTTCAATTTTTCAAACAAAGTCATCTTCTCCGATGAAGTGCATTTCCATCTGAATGGCTTCGTAAATAAAAAATTTGCCGTGCGATTTCTTTCTTTGGGGTTTTGTGAAGTCTCGGGTTTATGAGAATAAACCAGAAACAATTCATGAGCTCAAATCTAAAATCCATTGCGTCATCGTTGAGATACAGATACAGTCACTGGGGGCTAAATCCGCAGAATAAGGCAAATGAGGAGACAATTCGTAGTCTACTTCATGGATTTTTCACATGGAAACTAAGCTGTCACACGATTTCGTTGGTGGTCGATTGTGAGCAAACGCGGCAGCCATCTTGCGGAAAGCTTTCTCAGCCATGTGAGATGTCTTCCACAATCTATCGCACATTCAATCTCCGATCGGCCAACACCATATCGTGAATTTTTTCAATTGTTTTGAGTGTAGAGACCTTAACTGGGCATTCAGAACGTTCGGCATCTTCCGTGCTTGTAAGGCCATAACAGAAGTCAGTGAACTACTTTTTTACCATTAAAATCGATGGTACAGAGTCCCCATAGTATTTATTAAGCTTTTCCTTGGTTTGGTTGATGGTTTTTTTCGCAAAAAAATTATGTTAAATGAGCACCCGAAATTCACTTTTTTCCATTTTTAAAAAAATCCACGAGGTTGTATGTTTTGAACAGCTGTTAAACGCAAAGTAAAAAACGGAACTTGCTCAAAATTTGACAGTAGTCTATTAACAGGTGGTACTTGATGGGAGCAGTGTTGCATATCACGTACTTATTGAGCCGCCCTCGTATATTTGCCTTTAAATGTAACTCTGCTTAGCTTTTATATTAACATTTTTGAAATAACTATTTTCTATATATTTTTTTTGTTGAGTGTATAAAATTCCTATAATGACTTCCTACATTATCATCATCATAAATAATTCCATAAGGAAGGCTATAAAAATGTATATAACCAATATATATATATAGAAGATCATTAGGATCTACTTGTTCATTAGGTAACATATGTAGGTTTTTCTTGCTTTCATTCGTTACCTAAATACAATAAAAAAAACGAAACTTTTTTTTTTTATTATTTGCCAATCTAAAAAAACTCACGTTTTTGTGTGACATATTTTTTGGAAAATTGTTAAAAAATTGTTCACATCATCGAAGTGTTATAACATTTGTTTAGTGTGTATTTTTTTTGTATTGTTTCTAGACAATTGTATAGAAGTTTTGTATATATTTTGGGAAAACAAAATAACAGTTGTTATTGCTACCATATACACATATGTTGTCAATGAAATGTTTATTGCTAATGTTTTATGACATTTTTTTTGTTATTGTTGATAGTTTAGAATTGTAAAAAAATTGCAAAAAAGGAAAATATCAAAAGAAACAAAATTTAATAAAATATATTAAAGCATACTTTGAAGATGATATTTAGTTTATAAACTATAGTAGACTTTTAGGCAAAAAATTAAAAAAAGAAAATCATTTGTTTATTAATGGAAATACTTTTATCTTACTTATATTTTTAAAAACAAAAATTCAAATTATTTTTTTTAGCTAGGCTTATACATATCTCATCAGAATCCGAAGTTTTGTCAAAGCTAGAGCCTCCTAAACAGGCAGAGTTCAAACTAAAAATTTATAAAAAAATATTTTTCTCTCAATTCTTGTTTTTCTAACAAGCACTATGACGTTACTAAAATTTTAAGACCAAAAATGTTCCATTACATATATTAGTTAAATATTTTTTTTATTTACACAGAAAAAATTTTCAAAATTCATTTTTTTATTATTAAACATCTTTTATAGAACATATTTGTAAATACAAATTTTTTTTTTTCAAAAGCACCAACATTGAAATTTGTAAATTAAAAAAAAGAACATTTTGGTATTATTTTTTTTACTTTCCTTTTTATTTTTAAAGAATTTTTATATGATAAATAATGTTTTTACTTTTTATTTATTTAATTGGATATTTATCATAATAACTTCAAATTTTGTAATGCTATATTTGGTATTTAGCGAAGCTGGTACATGTACCTCGATCTGGTAAAAGATCTCCCGAATTTTTGGAAGAGCTAGAGCCTCTTAAATAGGCAGAGCTCAAAAAAAAAAAAAAACCCATGGAAAAATATTTTTCGCCCATTCCTGTCTTAGTACAGGGCAAGAACTATCATGCATTTATTAATTTAATTTGAACCCTAAATATATAAAACATTATAAAGGATGCCTCAGTAAGAATGGATTTTTCATTTAAAAAAAGACGTATTTTTGAGATAGTTGTGATTTTTTTAATGGATTGTAAAGAAGACATGTTTCGATTAAGTATGGAATAAAATATCCGTCAAATGACCCCCATCGCTATGATGACAGGCCGTTACTCTTTTCATAAAATTTTCAATAACTTTTTCACCGATGACGCTATGGATCTCAGATTTGAGCTAATGAATTGTTTCTGGTTTATTCTCATAAACCTGAGATTTCACAAAACCCCAAAGAAAGAAATCGCACGGCAAATTTTTTATTAAGAAGCCATTTAGATGGAAATGCGCTTCATCGGAGAAGATGACTTTGTTTGAAAAATTTTTTCATTACCCATTGAACGAATTGCCGGCGTTTTTCATGATCTGCTGGTTTGAGCTCGTAAAGGGCTACATTTTTTATAATCGGAATAAACATATGTGACAGTTGCCAAATTTCAGAGTTGCCACTTGCACAAAAAAAAAATTATACTGAATTTAAAAAGTGCACTGTTACTGATGCACCTTATATTTTGTTGGAAACTTTAATGAATATTTAAGAAAATGCATTGCATATCTTAAGTTCCAAAATTTTATTTATAAATTAAGTTGTTTTCCCAATAAGAACTATGGCGTTACTAAAATTTAAAAACCATAAATTTCGGGTATTGATGAGATCTTTTGCCAGATCAAAATACTTGTATCAGCCTAGCCAAAAATAATTAATTTTCTTTATTTTGATAAATATTCATACACAGGTTGAAAGCTCATTATAAATAATTAAAAACAAAAAACATTTATTTTCAAACTTTAAAGACAAAATTAATATTAAATTTTTATGTAAATTTTGTATATCATTTGATCTATCTGTTTTAATACTATATTTCTAATTTTATCAGGCGCAAGATCATAATTTTTTTAATGTTACTAACAAATAGTAAGCACTACTTTATTTTATTAAATGGAAAAAATTGTAAGGATCAGCGCTAGAGGGAGTGTACACTTTCGACCCGAACGACCAGGTCATCTTCAGCCTCCTTCTGAACCACCCAACACAAATAACTCATTGTTTTGAATAGGCATTTATATTACACACTCTAAGGAAAATTACTATGTGAAATTACATTTTTCATTAGTGAATGAGCTTTTTCCATCTATTTATAGAAATATCCCTTGGCAACCAACTTCGATTTTCGAAGCACAAATTGACAGGGTTGCCATTCCAATTGTTAATGTTTCCATTTCTGGGAACGAATTGGGAATCTGGCATACTTATATTTTTTTCTACTTCACATTATATTTAGGTGTTGTTTATAATATTAGATTATAAATTACATCGTGCCCTATGTTCCTGTATGTAAATGTTGTATATTATTTGGTCGTTCGGGTCGAAAGTGTGCACTCCCTCTAGCGCTGATCCTTATAATTTTTTCCATTTAATAAAATAAATTAGTGCTTACCATTCGTTAGTAACATTAAAAAATTATGATCTTGAGCTTGATAAAATTAAATTTTTATTTTAAAATGTCAGACTATACAATGTGTATATTATTTGGCTTAAAATATAATTTTTAAAAAGGTTTTAAAATGTTGATGAAGTTTTGCGTCAATATTTAAAAAGAAAATTTATAAAAAAAACTGCTAGATCTACAATTAAAAGATTTTATATTGTTATCTGAAAATTCTAAATACCTTTTTAATTTTAAAGCATAGTAATTTGTTATTCCCGCAGAAAAAAGCCCTTTCTATTTTATAAGAAGGACACCATTACAATAAACGCAAACTGTCATCTTTTATATTAATTTTGCTTGAAAACAAATTATGCAAAATTTTCACGTAAAATTCATTATCCTAAAAAATTATTATTTTTATTGGAGTGTAACATATTTTTCACTTGAAGCCCGAACAACTTACTATGCTTAAGCAATCAGTATTTAAATATTCCTATTTGCAGAACAACATTTATCTAAAAAAAATTTTGTCTAAATCTAGGCGTTCATTAGTATCTTTAAAACTTTTACAGCGGTATTCATAAAACAAATCTTAAATCAAGTTTCAAATACATATAAGTTAAAAAACATTTTAAGCCTAAAAAAGGTTTTTTTTTTTTTTAAATTCGTATTCATAATCAGTATTTTAACTAATAAACGATTTAATGTTTTTTTAACTTGAAGATGGCAACACTGTATTTTTTTATTTTGCCACATGAATCGTAATGACGCAAATCAATGATTACTAAACCATACGGTACTCGTTTCTATGTATTTTTTTTTGTCGTTTTTCAGAAAAATATTGTTTTTATAAAATAAAAAATTTATGAAAACTTGTTTATTAATTAAAAAACGGAAAAAAGAGCCAAAACTAAAAGCCCAGTAAAAGTGTTACATAGATAATGATTTTATTGTATATAAAAAAGTATTCAAATAACCGGTTTTATTTTCTTTGTTTTGATTAAACAATACAGCATTAGTTTACTTTCAATAAATAATATCAAAAAATATTATTATTTCTGCTTAAATTCTTTAGCCGATTTAAGATGTCATGTTGTTCTTAATTTTGTGATTCGTATAAATATTTAATCCAAATAAGTTTTAGACAGTCAAGAAAAAATATGTATTTTCAGGGAATTTCTTGCCCTATCTATACATAACTATTTCTAACAAAATAGGTTTGATTATGTTATAATTACTTAATTTCAAAGAAATTCTCAAAAAAATACTTTCAAAATTTTTCAAATTCTTTTAAATAAACTATTATTTTAAAATGTATCCAATATTTTTTAATTTTCTTAGGAATTTATGTCTTTCTTTATTTTATTTTATTTCTAACACACATAACCACACTTTTATATTTATTTACAAAATCTTAAAATCCTTGTAAAGGACATTTAACATTAAGCTGGACATTTTATCTTTAGCTATGATTTGTTTATAAGATTTATTTGTACTTTATATGATAATATGTACGTTAGTAGTAACTTATACATCATATAGTTTTATGTTGTAGTATATATAACAAGCTTAAAATAAATACAAATATATATAGTAAATATTACATACATATGAATAGGTAGCTCTACACAATATAAGTATGAGTGAGTGTATGTGTAAGAGTGAGTGTGAGTGTGTGTGTGTGTGTATGGGCATGTGTGGACATTAAACAATATGATTAACTTTTGGGGTAGAAAGTTATGTAAGTAGTTTTTAAAGAAAATATTTGTATTAATATTAAGGACAATATTTATTAAATGAATATTATATTTTGGATTATATAAATACCAAACAACTTATATCTTAAAGTAGATTTAATGGATTATAGAAAAAAACCTTTGAATTCTATAGGCTTTCAAAATTATACATGGATATTATAACAGGTATTTTCTTATGAAAACAACTACTTACATAGAAAGAAATTTAAAACAATTTTGTAAAATGGAAAGGTGGATTAAATTTCAAGATTTTGTGGAATTTCTTTTGACTTAAATAGTTTTTATAACAGTAGCAATCAAATTATAATAATAATATTTAAGTTTTGGATTAATTTTGATTGAATTAGATATTTATATCCATAATTATTTTTGGGTCAGATTTTAAATTTTCATGTAAGGCTTTCCATATACTCAAAAAAATTTAAGTTACAAGATAAAATATAAAAGATGTTTGTGTAGTAATTAATAGCTGTTGTTTTTTAAAAACCCATCTAAAAATCGAAATATATATGAGCATACATGATCATGGTCATATACGTCCATACATTGTTCAATATATGACCATACATGATCTCATATATGACCATATATCTTCGGATCCGAAATTTGAGGGTATATGGACGTATATGATCATATACGAGCATACATAAATAATATGTGAGCACGTATGATAATGTATGCACATATATCATCATATACCCTTAAATTTCGGATCCGAAGATATATGGTCATATATGAGATCATGTATGGACGTATATGACCATGTATGGCCATGTATGATCATATACAGGCCCATGAATGATCATGTATGCTCATATATATTTCGATTTTTAGATGGGAATACAAAATTACTATTACCACAGTTATTTACAAAAACAACTAACGAATAATACGATAATGCTCATCGTTACACAAAATATCCTCCCCTGCTAGGAATGATTGAAATTGAGAAAAATCGATCCAAGTGGCAAAATGTTATGAATGAAATTGTACAGGTTCTTTTAAATTTGTCATACAACTTTGTGTATTTTGGTACAATTTCATAAGTGTATGGTGAATAAAACATTTTGTCATAGTTTTTCATGCGAAGCCTAGAGGTGAATAATATTTTTTATTCACCTCCAAGATTTTTTTTCACCACAAAATTTTTTTCATCACAAAAAATTTTTCAGCAAAAAAAAAAACTTTCACCAAAAAAAATTTTTTTAATCAAAATTTTTTTTTATTTTATTTCATTCGAAGCCTGGGGTGAATATTTTTTTTATTCACCTCCAACTTTATTTTTCACCACAACATTTTTTCACCAAAATATATTTTTTTCAATACAAAAAAAATTTTTCTACAAAAAAAATTTACACCAAAAAAATTTTTCAGCAAAAAAATTTTTCAGAAAAAAAAATTTTTTATTATTTTATTTCATCCAAAGCCTAGAGATGAATAATATTTTTTATTCACCTCCGACTTTATTTTCACCACAAAATTTTTTCCACCAAAATATATTTTTTTCATTACAAAAAATGTTTCAGCAAAAAAATTTTTCACAAAAAAATTTTTCAGCAAAAAAAATTTTTTTTTTTCAAAAACTTTTTATTATCAAAAACATTTGTTCTTGAAATTTTTTTTTTATCACAAACATGTTTTCTTAACCTCGACAATATTTTTAAAAGTTCAGTTTTTTATTTTGTCTGTTACAAAAACTCTTTGGAGGGATCAAAAAATTAAAATTTAATCCTACCAAAATATTATTTTTGTAGTAAACAGTTATTTTTTTAATAATTAAAAAAAAAATGTTGATGATATTCTATCAATTCTGAAAGTACATTGCAAATATTCAGTATAAATTAATATTTTTGTTCTATAATGTTGGGACAACCGAAATTGTGATAAATATGTTTGTTGATTATACGTTCAGTGGGGATAATTAACTATAGAACAAATATTTGAATATTTTAGACAGACAATATGCAAAAAAGCAGCGCAAAATGCTGAAATTGTATGAATCGATAGAAAAATTTTTGAACATTTTTTGTTATATTTAAAATTTAAATCTATCACACTAAAAATTCAGAACTATTTCTAAAAAAATTCTATTAAAGTAATCAAATTTCTAATTCCAGAACTAGTTTTGAAAAAATTCTATTGAAGTAACTAAATTGCTAGAATTTTTTCAAATTCCATTAAATTATTATTAATAATATATTAGTACTGAGCCACGCCTATTTCGTCCAATTTTTAAAAAAATTAAAAAAGTTGTTTAATTTTTTATTTGCCTTTCCCTGTAGCGGGGCAATTTGTTTGGAAAGCCTTATATGTTTACACTTCGATTTATAGAAAAGCAGATCAATCTGTAAATCATAATTTTCATAAAAAAGCTTTAAATTGAAATATCCTTTTGATCTAAAATGTCTAAATTTTATGATCACTTATAAAGTTTGATTTAAAATTTTCCTAGTTTTTAGTTTTTTTTCAAACTCAGTTTTTTAGATTTTTTTTAAATTTGTTGAATAATGTATTTCTTATATTTTCTGGATCCTGCATCCTTTCTAAATATTTCTGTTTTTAGAATTTAAAATGTTTTTGAATTAATTGTTGTTTTTTATTAGTGTATTTTAACAAAACTTAATTGAACCGATTTAAAACCAACACTTTATAAAGTTAATTTATTATTTTAATATAGATTTTTTTTTTTTTTAAATACTCACAATTAAAACAAAGGTTTTCATGGACAACATTTTTAACACCAATTAATATCCACAGTTTAATCCAAATACTGTATAGATTTTGTTTTATGTCAAAACACTTTATATTTATAAAAATATTTAATAATCCAAAAATAAATCCTTTATAATCCTTGCGATTGTAAATCACTTTTTTTTTGTTGTTGTTGTAACAGTTTTTATAATTTTTCAAACGAAATTGTTTGTTATTATATTCTTTGTTATAAACCGCTCTAAACAACACGAAAGATTTGAAGTAGGGTTTGAAACAGCGATGCATTGCTTTTTATAACAATTACAGATGATTCGAATGATTCTGCCGCAGCAGCAAACAGTTAACAGCAAACTTTAACAAAAACAACAACAACTAAATTGCTGCCAATATTAAAACTGGAGTTGCCAACATTACTTAACTGAGCATATTATTGTTATTAAAAAAATTTTCAAACAAAATCTTTACAGTTTTCTGCTCTTTACGATCATTAAATGAATGTTGCTGTTCAAACAATGCACAATGAGGATGAACTTCTAGATCATCATCTTAAAACAATATTAAAAATAATGATATTGTTGAACATAGAAGTTTTCCTTTGTATTGCCAACTATTTTTTTTGAGAGTATTGTACTCTCAATTACTCTTCAAAGAGTAATTGTTTAACATTATTAGATTTATATTGAAATGAAAACAACAATCACATCATCATTATTATTAAGATTTTTCTCAACAATCATCATTTAATATCATAATGAAGATCATAATGAACTTTTAAAAGTTATTGTAATCTTAAGAAAACCTTAAACAAAATATCAAGCATCGTCTGCTTCTAAACAAAAGCTTCTTCTGTTGATTCAAAGTAATTTTAAAATTTTTTTATCTCAATTGCTCTCAATTGTTTATAGGAAAACTTAACATTATATTTTTTTTATAAATTTTTTCATTCGTTTAATATGTTTTAATTTTTTGTAAATTGAAAATAAAATTCTCATTTATTAAAACTCTCTATTGATGAGTTCTAACCCTTTAATGACCATTTTTTTTGGTGATATTTATAAAACTTTACTTGATTTTAATTGGCCAATATAACAAAAAAAATGTTCGTGTATTTTACACTTACCAGGAAGATCTACCTTGTGGTTTCCTCAAATTTTCCAGACATTTATAAAAATGCATAAGTTTTTGTTTTAAAGTTTTAGTAACGTCATTGTGCCTGTTAGGAAATCAACTTAACCACGTATGTTATTACTTAGAAGACAAGAATTTAGAACAATATACAGATAACTTTTGGCTTAAAGTTATCCAATTAGGTTAAAATGTTCACCATATCATATTACACTTAAAATAGTTATTAAGTTAAAATAACAGAAAATACCATTTAAAAGAAATGATATTTAATTTTAAAAACGTTTTAATTACTTTTCGCTTAAATCAAAGACTTTTTGTTATTTATTTTTGAATATTGTTTAGACAATTGCTACATCAGTAAAAAAATAAATGATTAGTCAGTTAAAAATAAGTGTTAAAATTTTACCTAACAATTCCGTAAAAAATGATAATTATTTGAAATTATTTCCGTATTCCCCCACAGTCTATAGACACATTGTGTATGTATGTATGTATGAAGTAATTTGAATTAAAATAATTTTTTATATAAACAAACAATTTATATATAAAAAACAAATTGTTATATATTAAGTTTTTTTTTTTGAAACAAAATTTAAATTTTTAATATTTGTAACGGAAATACAAATTTCCCGTTTTGTAAGTAAATTTTTATTAAATTTCAGACAAATGAAAAAAATAAATGAAATTAAAAAAAAATCGGTAAATGATAGTAAATCATTTTAAACAAATGTATAAAAAATTTAAAATAAACATTTTTTTTGAAAACTAAAGAAATGTTATTTTATTTTTAATTAAACTGAAAAATTTTATTAAAACTACAAACAGTAAACTTTATAATATTCTGAGTGTAAGCATCAACAAAAATTCAAAGTTAAATTTTTATTGCCACCCTATTGCTTCCCAGCAAAAAATGCTACTTCCAATAATGTACTATAAATTAGGACGAAGGCCTCTGCAGTCAGTTCTATCCCCGTCCCCATTTATTATTATTAATAAATAATAATAACTGTTCTCGTACAAAAATCACTTTTGTTAGAGGGGAAATTAAATTTGAATAAAATTTGATAAAATTTTTAATTGATTTTTGGTTAGAACTTTAATTAAAGTTATAATTGATATAATTAAAACATTAATTGAAAATGTTGAAGATTTTTGATAAAAAATTTAATTAATATGATTACAAAAAATAATTGAAAATTTCAATTAAATTTAACAAACAAAATAATTGATATAACAAATTATTTTGCTGGTCCAAATTCAATTAAATTTTTAATTGTATTTACAAATATTTTGATTGTACCTTGATTTTAGTTTTTTCTGTGTAACCAAGTTTTAGTGATAAATATTTTAAGTCCCTTAAAATTCAAAAAGTTAATATAATAAAAAATAAATAAAGACCGTTCGGTCTACTTCTCCATTAAAGGGTTAATTAACATATGTATTCCTTAGTCAATACACAATAATCGCTTTTTAAATAGTTACCTATGTATTCCTATTAAAAATAAATTTTATAAATATTTCAGATATGACTTAATAAATAAATTATTATTCTTATTATTTATTAAATTTATTTTCTACAACATTCAAGTATTTTGTTATTTATTTCATTTTAAAATATTTATTTAAATTATTTAACTTCACATGTGTACAAGTAAATATATAATTACTTGAGTGTGTGTGTGTTATTATAAGGTGAATCTTATGGTTTAATAGTTTTAAATTGTTAATGATTTTTATAACATTTGATGGTTTTATAAATGTTGTTTTTTTCTTTGTTGTAGTTATAAGAGCAGCACAAGAAGAAGCTTTAAATATTATGCACTTAATTTAATAAGTGTATTGTTTTTCTACATATCAAAGATAATGGAAAAATTAAATTGAATTTTTTTAAGATCATTGAGTAACAAAATAAATTATTAGGTAATAGTTTTATTGGTATTAAAAATAAAACAATTTTTGAATTTAAATTTAACTGACCTTTGGAAAGTATTTTTTTTTATAAAAGCAAAAATAGCAAAATATTGATTTATAAACTTTTAAAACTTTAAAAAAATTTAAACAATATAAAATGTTTTAAACTTAAAGTGAAGGGTAGCATGAAGTAAAGATTTTATTAATTATTGTAAAAGAATAATTAAATAATCGCTTCTTAGAATACGAGTATCTTCCAAATTCCCCACCTATAAAACAAAAAACTCTATTAATACACATTGTCTAAGAAAGATCCGTTTCAATAAAATATATTTAAACATATCCCAGTAAGTTTTAACATTATAATCACATCACATTAAATACTTATTAAAGAATTGTATTCAACAAGCATCAAATAAAAACCAATCATAAATAAAAAAAAAAAATAAAATACTATATATTTTTTTTTTTCAAGATGCTATTGTTATAATTAATGTTTACTTTTGAAATATTAATGGTAATAAACATGAGCAATAAAGTTTTTTTTTTTTTTTAAAGCAAATTTCAAACAATTGTTGCACTTTTCATAAAACCTACACTTAACGCCTTTTGTAAATATTGTAGGAAAACAGTGAATAGTTTGTATTTTTAATGGTATTTGGAGTTTTATTCACAGTTACTTAAACATATTTGCCTTGTTTAGTTTAAGTAAATGCTTTTAAATGGTTAGGATAAAATAAAAATATCTGTATAGAAGGAGCGATGTTGTGATCATTCGACATAAACGAATTTTCGATACTCTACTCATATACTTTTCTAACAGAAAACTGACTTTGGTGAGAATTTAGATTGCCATTTATTTTGGATATGCATAGAAAAAACAGATTCATTGTGACAACCAAATTTCGTTTGCTTACTGAATAGTTTGGTTGCAGCAACCGAATTATTTGGTTGTCACAACCAAATGTATTTCTAATCCAATAGCAATATATGATTTACACTGAAATTATGTTGTATTAACCGAATTACGGTTGCCACAACCAAATGTATTCCTGAACCAATTGCAATATGTGATTTCTACCGAAATTATGTTGTATTAACCGAATTTCGGTTGCCACAAACAAATATAATGGTGGCTTCAACCAAACCATACGGTTGGAAAAAAATTCAGTTGTCACAATGAATCTGTTTTCTATGTGTGTAAAAAATCTATTTGACCGGAATTTTTGATTTTTGGCTCAATTTTTAAAAAATTTTCACCATATCATATGTACATTTAAAAGAAATAAAATTTAATTTAAAAACCGATTAAATTACTGTTTATTTAAATCAAAGCGTTTTTGTTGTTTATTTTTTAATGTTGTTTAGACAACTGCTACATCAGTAAAAAAAAACAAATAATTAATCAGTTAAAAATAAATGTTAAAATTTTACCTACCAACTCCGTAAAAATAACTGATTTATTTATTTATATGAAATTGTTTCAGTTTTTTGTATTTTTGTTTGTTTTTTAATCTACATATTATATTTACACTTAAAATAGTTTTTAAATAAAAATATCAAAAAATACCATTTAAAAGAAATGATATTTAATTTAAAAATCGATCAAATTACTTTTTATTTAAATCAATGCGATTTTGTTATTTATTTTTGGGTGTTTTTTAGACAACTGCTACATCAATAAAAAAACAAATGATTAATCAGTTAAAAATAAATGTTAAAATTTTACCTACCAATTCCATAAAAAATAATTGTTATATTCATTTATTTGAAATTGTCTCAGTTTTTTGTAATTTTCTTTGTTTTTTAATCTACAAAATGCTAGCCGGCCATCAGTAAAAAACAAATGACTAATCAGTTAAAAATAAATGTTAAAATTTTACCTACCAACTCCGTAAAAAATAACTGATTTATTTATTTATATATAATTGTTTCAGTTTTTTATCTATAAAAAGCAAGCCAGCCAGCTAGCCAAATACCCGGGTAGCCAGGGTATCCAGGTAGCCAGTATACCAGGGAAGTTCTTGTAATTCGAATTGAAATAATTTTGTATATAAATAAAAAAAAATGTAATTCTTTGAAATTTTTTTTTGAAACAGAATTACAAAATTTAAATTTGTAATTATTATAACGGAAACAAATAAACCACAAATTTCCGTTTTGAGGGTAAATTTTTATTAAATTTCAAACACATGAAAAAATAAATTAAACTGAAAAAAATCGGTAAATGACAGTAAATCATTTTGAACAAATGAAGCAGAGACGCGAATAACGTTGTAAGCGACAAAATTGAAATTGTTGAGAAATCGAAAAAAACGTTTTAGAACTTGTAGGTGTATCCCACTGAAATTTCTTTAGATTGCATTTTGATAACGAAATCATGCATAATTTTGCCTAATTTCATTTTTAAGTCATAAAAGAGAGTTATTCTAACGGTAATCTGGAAAAAACAGGTTTTGTAGGTTCAAATGTATAAAAAGTTATTTATTTATTTTATTAAACATATAATTACAAATTATATTTTAATACCCTAACCGTTGTAGCGAAAACAGACCAGAGCCTCTGGTGGGAATCGAACCCACGACCCCCGCAATGATAAGCTAGCACTACCGGGGCGCTCAAATATAAAAAAGTTAAACAAAAATATTTCTTTAAAAAATAAATGTATGTTCCTTTATTTTGTTATTATTTTCAAACCAAATGATAAATTTAATACACTGCATATTCTATACAGAAATGATAAGTTTTTTGGTATGCCATTGGTAAAGGCCATTGCAATAATTTGAATTTTGGAAATGCAAAACGAAATAATAATAATGGGCATTTAATAAAGATGCAACTTAATTTTATAAATAGTGATAGTAAGAGGTTTACTAAAATATTTATGAACACTAAAGATTTATGAGTTAAAGGGTTGAAAGTTTAAAAAAAAAATTAAGATTTTTTTTGTTAAAGACAAAAAAAGAATTTTCAAAACAAGTGTCAAGATGAGGCAATTTTTTTGAAATATATTTGTATTAACAAATTTTAAGAAATGAGGTAAAAATACCATAAAAACCTCAATAGCAAATTAAATATATATTTTTTTTATATTATTATTATTGTATTAAAAAAACCAAGAACCATGATTGCAAAAAGTAATAAAAAATATATATAAATTTATAAAAAAAAAAATATATGATGATAATAATGATGTAGTAATATCTTGTATTGTGTATGATTTAAAAAAAACAAAAACAAAAAACAATACTAGTAGTAGTAACTGCTAAACAAGTAGTAAAATTTCCACTGTATTAAAATTACCACAAGTGAACTTAAAAAAAATATATATAAAAAAAATATGAAAATGAAAATGAAAATACCTTAAAGGCATAGTAACACTACCACACTGTACAACACTTACAGGTGGTGTATGTAAGTTATATTGTATTTAGTATTAGAGTCAAAGTCTGCAAGCATTGAATTACTTTTGGTGTAATTAAAAGAAGAACAAACCTCAAGATATGAAATACATTACAGATTGTTTAACGTAACTATTTTTTTTTCTTCTTCATATTTTTAGCATAGACTATATTGAAAACAATACAAGAAGTTTTTCGGTTTTATTAAACATAACAAAAAAAAAAATAACAATAATAACAAAAATAAAGAATAGTATGGTAACTTAGAATGAATGTACACTAAGAGAAATAAATGGTTTTAATAAATTTAAAAATAACTTATTTAGTCCAACTAAAACTATCAATTTGCTATCGAATACTAGAAAAATTCGTATATTTTTATTTATTTTTTAAGGTTAAAAACAAAACTAAAATGCTTATATTTGTCTTTTAAAAATTTTGAAATCACACTGGTCTATATGAAGATCATACCCACACGCAGAGAAAAAACATAGTTGCAAAATGATCACTGCTACTATATTGTGCTTGTTGCAATCGGGTATGGTTGTCACAACCATATTATTGGTTGTCTAACCATCAACATGGTCGCTACCATCATTATTATAGTAAATATTTCACTATTTTATGATTGCCACCTTCTATTTTATAACATGATTGGCTGTAACCATACTGTGGTAACAACAAATATTCTAACTATGAAAAAAATATGATAATTATGCAACCATAAAATGCTGGCAACAATCAAATAATAATTATACATCAAATAAAACATGACTGACATTTACAGTCATAATACGAGTATTCTCTTGTTTTCATAAAAACCAAAATGTCTTAAAAAAAAAACAATCACATATTGTTTTCTAAAACTAGACAAATATCAGATGGGTAGAAAATACCTTTCATGTGGCTTTAAAACATTTCATCAATTGACGTTTTAAGATCCAGTTAATTTTTTTTTAAACTTTAGAAGATTTTTTTAAGGGTTTCTTTCGAAAATTCCTCATACATGTTATATTATTTACAATAATCAATTCATTGTCAAAAAGATTCTATATAAAGATTTTTTATGGATCATATTATGATAATCCAGAAATCATAATATAGTTATGGGGACCATACTGTAATAACATTTTGAGCATACTATGATTACATGCAATCATAATATGATAAATTCAACATCATAGTATGTTTATTTAGAATTATTATATGGTAATTTTTGGATCATAATATAACTGTAGGGTCAGTATTATGGTAAAATTATGGATATTTTATTATCATAATATGATAACCATAATATAGTACGACTTTGGTTGGCACAATCATAAACCTAAAAATATATGATGCTCTTCGAATATGATTCTCCCAATCATGTTTTTTCTTTGCGTGCATAATAATAATGTTAGATCCTTATAGAATTTGGGTGACTAAATTCACGCAGAGAAAAAACATGGTTGGGGCAATCATATTCGAAGAATATCATATATTTTTGGGATTATGATTGTGCCAACCATAGTCGTACTATAATATAGTTATCATATTATGATAATTAAATAACTATAATTTTACCATAGTAAGGGATCATATTATGGTAAAGTTATACAGTAATATTATGATTCGAAACTTTAAAAAAGTTCTTTAAATTTAATAATATTGAGTCCGCCATCTAACTTTTTTTTTTTCAACTAGTGCTTATTTCATGAATGGTAACACTTAACTCATGTCTGATTTGACAGATAATTAGTTTTATCCTTCCGCTGAACGAATATGGTTGTGTATACGCTTGAACAACGCTGGGAAATATTACGACATTACTTTGAAAAATATTCAGTAGTTTTTTTATAGCATTTCCAAAAAAAAAAAAAAATGTTATTTGGCGGACCCTATATATGTATCTGTTGAAAAATAATAAGATGTATTTTCGACTTTTAGTTTCAACAATCTTTATTATTCAGAGGTTATAGAAAGATTGAGCATAAGTATAAAAAAGAAAGAATTAAAATAGATAATAGCAAATGCAGAGAAAAGAGTGTTACCAGACAATTAATGGCGTTTTCTTTTCTAAAAAAAAGTGTTGCCTTTTTACAAGGTAAAATTATTAAAATGTTGAACTCACCCTTTCAAAATATTGCCTTTTTTTTAATCACAATAGAACAAAAAAGATGCCCTTTTTAGCACCTGTTTATAAATCAGCTGTTTTTTATAAACGGAAAGAAAAAAAGAATTGGCGAAATTAAAGAAAAGCTTGTAAAAATTAAAAAGACATTGAAAGTGAATGCGGTGAGAATGGTGAAGCCCATCATACAAAAGAATTCAAAGGTAGTATACAAATTAAATTAATTGTTTTAAAAATAAGCACAAGCACTGCATATATTTCATCATCATCAGATAAAAAATATGGGTCCAACAAGCCTGCAATAATTTTATTTGCACATAAAACTGCAGTTGTTTTTTCCATTTTAATTAATTTTTAATAAATAAATAATTAAATGTGAAAAACACGGAAAATTGTGTTGGTACAATTAAATTACTAATTGAAAAAAAAAAACAAATTCTTTTTCTTTTTACAAATAAAATGTTAGTCAGCTGTAACAAAAAAAGGCAAAATTCTCGCCCTGTGATTAAATAGAGGGCAAAAGGTGTAACATTTTTTCTCTTTTTTAGGGCAACATTTTTAGAATAGAACATGATGCCATCTCACAGTGTTGCCTTTTTTTCAGAAAAGAACACAAAAATGCAATTTAAGGGCAAAAGATGCAACATTTTTGCTAGAAAAGAAAACGCCATAAGATTGGTTTATATGATGTGTTGCCAAATAACAGTATCTTTAAGAAATGGGATTTTTTCAGGAAAACTTCTTTGATTTTAGGGACTTTAGGGAAAAATACTTAAAAAAAAATTTTAAATTCTAAGGACTTTTTTAATAAAAAAAACGTAGATTTTATGGACTTTTTTTAATGGAAAACTTCTTAGATTCTAAGGAAATTTTTAAGATTTTTTTAGGAAGTCTTTAGAGTCTCAGAATTGAAAAAGTTCTTAGAATCTAAGAATAGTTCTACTTGAAAAAGTCCTTTAAATCTAATTATTTTTCATGATGAAATGTCCTCAGAATCAAATAATTTTGTATTCAAATAAAGGCCTTAGAATCAAAGTTTTTTTTTTAAGAATATATGAATTTTTACTTTAAGGGAAATTCCATAGAATTTAAAAATGAACTTAAAATATTGTTGTATGAACCAAAAATATTGTTGTATGTTAAAATTAGAATTCATTTGTTTGAAATATTTCTTTGAAGATAGACTCAATTTTTCTTTTTTTTCTTTACAGAACTTTCTTATACAACAAAAAGCAACAGAGAATGCAAAGGTGAGTAAATCATTCAAATACAATAAATTGATCTATGGAATAGTATAAGAATTGAAGTGGATCCAGATTACAGTTGGAACCACTCTTTTTTATGACTTAAACATTTAATTGGGCAAAATTATGCAGGATTTCGTCATCAAAATTCAATCTAAAGAAGTCAGTCAGTGGGATACACCACAAGTTCTAAAACGTTTTTTTCGATTTCTTCACAATTTCAATTTTGTCGCTTACAACGTTATTCGCGGGTCTGCTTCAATTATTAAGAATATAAAAATATTTTTATAAACATTAAACACATTCATATTATTGCTCGAAGTACTAAAATCTAGAAGATGAACAATTAACTACAATGCTAAGTAAAAGTATTCGGTTAGTGTAGTGAAATCCCCAAAACGTTTGGCGCTAGTAGGTTAAACTTTTATGTTATCGCTAAATAAAAGTTGTGTTTTTTGTCATTAAAAGTTTTATTAGAATTTTAATATTAGCTGGGAAATTATTTGGGCTCTCTGATATGAAATATGGATTAGATTTTAAAAAATTCAGATCTTCTTATCTTAACACGTGGGCTTCAAAAGTAATATAAAAATATAAGGTAGTGTACTTCAAGGTAGTGTACGTACAGTACACTAAGGTAGTGTACTTCAAGGTAGTGTACGTACAGTACACTAAGGTAGTGCACTTCAAGGTAGTGTATGTACAGTACACTAAAAGTACACTAAGGTAGTGTACGTACAGTACACAAAAGTACACTAAGGTAGTGTACTTCAAGGTAGTGTACGTACAGTACACTAAGGTAGTGTACTTTAAGGTAGTGTACGTACAGTACACTAAAAATGCACTAAGGTAGTGTACGTACAGTACACTAAAAGTACACTAAGGTAGTGTACTTCAAGGTAGTGTACGTACAGTACACTAAAAGTGCACTAAGGTAGTGTACTTCAAGGTAGTGTACGTACAGTACACTAAAAGTACACTAAGGTAGTGTACTTCAAGGTAGTGTACGTACAGTACACTAAAAGTACACTAAGGTAGTGTACTTCAATGTAGTGTACGTACAGTACACTAAAAGTACACTAAGGTAGTGTACTTCAAGGTAGAGTACGTACAGTACACTAAAAGTGCACTAAGGTAGTGTACTTCAAGGTAGTGTATGTACAGTACACTAAAAGTGTACTAAGGTAGTGTACTTCAAGGTAGTGTACGTACAGTACACTAAAAGTACACTAAGGTAGTGTACTTCAAGGTATTGTACGTACAGTACACTAAAAGTACACTAAGGTAACTGTACTTCAAGGAAGTGTACGTACAGTACACTAAAAGTACGCTAACAAAATAAAATTGCATTTTACATTTAGCGATAACATAAAAGTTTTACGAGTGGGTTATTGGAAAAACCTGAACTTTTTTCTTTTCTCTCAGTGTATTGTATAAATATTGCAAGAAATATAAAAAAGTGTATCTGTTTTTTGTCTTAAATTTAAAGGCCAACTTCACAGCATAGTATTTAACTATAAACAATAAACATTTGATATGCACTAGAAACAAATACAAGAAAACACCTTAAAAATACCAAAAAAAAAAAAATACGTTCAACCATTAAATCTATAAAATCTAAAATAAATCAATAAAACCATAAAAAATCTATTTATATGTACAATGAATGTATTTTTAATTATATAAAAAAAAATCCTGTACATTTAAAATGTTAGAGTATCACAATAAATCAGAGACCAGAACTGTTATGATTTCTTTCAAATTAAACATTTATCAATAAATCTTAATTCTCAGTTGTAAGAATAACTGATAAAAATTGAAAGTTAGTTTTGATTTATTTAAAAAACCTGATAATTTAATATTTCTAAATGTTATAGTTCTGATATTCTTTTATTTAATTTAGTGAAACTCTTTGAATAAGTTAGAATGTTGTTTGCCTATAATAATATATTTTGCTAATAAAATTAAATTTTTAATAGTTGTTTAGGGTCCCTGATTTTTTCCTTGATATCTTGATTAGTACTTGCTATGATTTTCTTTAAATTTATTTTTTTTTAGATTTTTTTCTTTGTTTTTAAACTCAACACTTAAACTTCAGATGAAAATAACTTTATTTATGGCTGTTATGTTATTTTTTATTTAACAAATTTATTGGTTTATTTCTATTTTTTTTGTTTGTTGAATTACACTTAAAAATAGTGACTTCAAATGTCACTATGAATGTCAGTTTTAGTTTAATTCTTATATATTTTTTTTCATTTTCTATAAAGTTCCCCCTTTTTACAAGACAAGCCCTTTTTCTTGAATTTTTTTTTATGGGTTTTTATTATAAAAAAACTAAAATAAAAAAAAAAATATATATACAAAACGTGCTGGTATTAAATGTTTGAAAGCCATCAATAACAAGTACATTTCATTTAACATTTTTTGTTATTGTTATTATTGTTGTTGTCTGCCATTAACATGCCACCAAAGTGGTTCATCATCTTTATTTAACCCAAAAGTGGTGCAATTTTTAAAGGTGGTCAAGTGAAAAAAAAAAATAACAATTATTGTAGTTGTTTCTCCTACAGAATTTTAAACTATATCAGCCTTACCAAGAAAAACAAAATTCAAATTTAAGCAAACTTATATCCAGGAAATATTCTGAAGTTGATTATAATTCCTTGCTTAATTTCAAATAATACAGATTTTCAATTAAATTTTATTTATTGTTTATTTTAAGAACCTTTTAAAGCAATTAGTTATCATTTTTTAATCACCTTAACCTTTTATGGGTTAATTTTTCTTCTTAGTTTGTTTACAATATTTAAAGTTATAAATTTTAGAAAAAAAAACAACCTACACTTATTTTATTTTTAGCATTTTTTTTGTCATCTTCTAAATAATGTAGTGCTTAGTTGTTAGTTTGATATATGGGTTTGAGTCTTAGCTATAAATAATTCATTTGTTTTGAATCATTAAAAAATGATTGAATCTTTAATACTTTATATATCATTTTTTTTATTGTTTTTGTTGGGTTTTTATTTTTTTCTTAGAAGAATGTTTTAAATTTAATATAATTTATTTGACATTTTCTTTGGTAGATTGTGTTCTGTAAAATGTCACAAGAGTGTGATTAAAATAATTTATTATACGATTTTTTTTTGTAAGTAAAATTTTTTAATTGATTTGTTAGGAAAAAAATAAATGAAAATAGCATCATAATAAAGAATATTTATCTTTTAATTTAAGAGATTTAAAGGAGAATGACTTTTTCAGTAGTAAGACGTGTGATTTGTCAATCACAAAATGACTGGGCTTGGCCATCCTCGGATATAGTTCTAGCGAATCGTTTGAGAAACTGCTACTAGTTCTAGGGAGCGGTTTCAGAATTTATTTTTTTAATTGGGAAGTAATTAGTTTCACAAACCCATCAAGCAGTAAATAACCTCTTGGGTAGATCGGTTTCGAAACTAATAAAAGGTGGTTAAATTTTAAGGGACGATGTTGATTTTGAATAAAACACAAATTATTTAGGAAATCATTGTCATTTCTTTTAATTATGATAATATGGTATGGTTCAATTATATATGGAACAAAATATCGGCCAAGTGGCCGCCGCGACCTCGGCGGTACACCTCCATCCGATGGTCCAAATTTTCGATGACGCTGAGGCATAATTGAGGTTGTATGCCGTTAATGTGCAGAATTATCTCATCCTTTAACTCTTGAATTCTTGCTGGCTTATCGACGTACACCTTTTCTTTAAAATAACCCCAAAGAAAGAAGTCCAACGGTGTCATATCACATGATCTTGGCGGCAAATTGACATCGCCACCACGTGAGATAACACGGCCATTGAATTTGTCGCGCAAAAGAGTCCTGTTGAAACCACATATTGTCTAGGGTCATATCCTCAATTCCTGGCCACAATAAGTTCGTTATCATCTCGCGATAGCGAACACCATTCACGGTAAATGCTTGGCCGAGCTCATGACACACTATCGCGAACAACAACAATGTTTTCCGCAGAACGAACTGGGCGAGCATGCACAGGTATTTTCACAGACCCGGTTTGCTGAAATTTGCCCCCAATTCTCCCGATTGTGGACACATTTGGTCGATTTTGCTGACCAAAAAAAAAATCACGAAGTGCACGAAATGCATTTTGATTTGAACGCCCATTTTCATAATAAGCCTAAATAACTTTAACGCGTTGCATGATTGTGTATCTTTCCATGGTTCAAATTGAGTTAGTCTGAAATTGAGAAATGTCAAATGAAATGCAGAAAATACTTGACGTTTAGGTGTGGTTCAAATTCAACATCGGCCCTTAAAATTTAACCACCTTTTATAAAGAAATATTTTAAATTTTCGTTCCCTTTTCATTCATTTCCCTTTCATTTCATTTCGTTTCCCAGGTCTAGTGTTTCAATTTTACTCATTACCCGTTCCTTTACATTTCGTTCCCCTGTCTATTGTTTAAGTTCCACTCATTCCCCGTTCCATTGCATTTCGTTGGCCTTGTCCAGTGTTTAATATTCACTCTTTCTCCACTGCATTTCATTTCTTTCCTCTTGTTTCGTGTTTCAATTCCATTCATTCCCAGTTTCATTCCATTTTGTTCTTCATGTGTAGCGATTCAATTCTACTCGTTTCCCTTTCGAAATGATTTATTTGGAACTAGTATCAATAGCTTTAAATCACTAGGTTCCAAAACACATCGAAGATGTGGATAAAATGCAAAATATGACTTCTTTGCATGCGTTCTAGAACTAGTTGCACCATCACTTGTTCTAAGCGTGATTTTAAAAAATAAGTATTTACTCCCTGAGAAGTAGTTTTAGAAGTTAATTAATTTTAAAATGGGTTCGAAAATCGAAATTAACCCATAAATGCACTTGGGGCCAAAATGAGCCAATAGTTAAAATGATCTCTTAGATACCGGGTATACAGAATATGATAATCTAGAATGACCGCCCTAGTAGGCTAGTTGTTAGCGTGCTGTTCACCTTGTTATCAGTACGGTGGTCATGTGTTCGTTTCACACACTCAAAATATTTTTACAGTAACTGACTGTAGTTTATTTAAAATGTTATCCGTACATTTGTTATTAAATGATTAAATAATTAAAATGCAAAGAAAAAAATTTTTCAACTCTACATATAAATACGGATTTTCTGTTACAGTTAATATTTTAATATTAATTGTCTGATAGTTAAAATAAAAAAAAGAAACTTTGCAGTCAATTTTTATGACATTAAACGACATAAATGAAATATTACTTATATTTACGGATTTTGTAGTTGATTTTATGACAGTTAAAAAAAAATTAAATAAAATTTTTACTTTTTACGGATTTTATGGTTAAAATAAATAGATTTATAAATAAAGAAAATATTATTTATTTTGACGGATTTTTGATTAATTTTTTTAACAGTAAAAATAAATGATAAATTATTTATTATTTACGGTTATTGTAAGTTAATTTATTAACATTTAAAAATAAATGAAAATATCTTTTTATTTAAATGAAAAGTTAGTAAACCGGTTTTTAAGTTATTTTTCATTTATTTTAAATCACATTATCAGTTAATTTAAACTACAAACTATTTCAAGTGCATTCGAGGCTTTGATAATTAAAAGAAAAAATTATTAATTACAAATTAGTTTTTTCAGAATGAATTTCCAGGAGTTATTTATCCGATTATTTTCCGCATACATCTGTGTAATAAAAAAACATTATTTAAACAATAAATTAGGTTTTCAAAAATTGTAAATCATTTATATTTTAATAAAAATATTAACTATAAATTATATTATTTTATTTATATTCAATTAAACTTTTTTTTTTTTTTGCATGCATATTAATTAAAATCACATATGGGCACATTCTATTGCAAATAAAAGTGAACATGTGATAATTAAGCTATTTTTCAAAAGATCACACTTGACTAAACCCATAATAAACCCAACCACAACTGCAAGTGTTAGATAGTAATAAAACGAAGATCATATATAGTAAATCAAAATAATTCTGTTCATGTTTAAAGATTCTAAATCATATGCGGATTCCAATGAAAAAAAAAACTAACAAGGAAGGTATCCTCGAGGTCACCTAGAGATTTTGCTGAAATTTGTCTATTTGAATACGAACTTTTTTAGCGAACCAATCTAATGTCTAGGGGTTAAAAATATTTCACACGTTGTTTTGTTTCTCCCGGAATATGTCTGAAATTGTTGGAATTCAAATTTAATGTATTTCTATATAGAATTGAAGTACCGAAACACACCTTTTAGCTTTTATAAGATGACATACAACATATAGGCATTTGTTGGCTATACTCATACACTCAGAATATTAAGTAGTTTAGTGTTTGCAGTTTATTAAAAAAGTTTTCAGTTAAGCTAAAAATAAAGGAGCATACATTTATTTTTTAAAGTAATATTTATTTTAACTTTTTTGTACATTTGCTCAAAATGATTTACTGTCATTTTTTCAGTTTCATTAATTTTTTTCATTTATTTGAAGTTAAATAAAAATTTACCCTGAAAACGGGAATTTGTGATTTATTTGATTCCGTTACAGTTATTATAACTTTAAATTTTGTTTGCTGTCTGTTTAAAAAAAAATTTTCAAAAAACTTCAATTTTATTTTTTATTTAAATTATCTCAATTCGAATTATAAGAACTTCATAAACATACACACATACGGTCATTCACTTAAAATGCGTCTATAGACTGTGTGATTAAAAAACAAACAAAAATACGAAAAAAGGAAACAATTTTAAATAATTGAATAATCAGTTATTTTTACGGAATCGGTAGATACAATTTTAACATTTATTTTTAACTGATTAATTATTTGTCTTTTTAACTGATGTGTTAGTTGTTTAAACAACATTTAAAAATAAATAACAAACATAATTTGATTTAAATGAAAAGTAAGTAGGCCGGTTTTAAAATGAAATATCATTTCTTTAAAATGGTATTTTCTGTTATTTTAACTTAAATCTATTTTAAGTATACCCCACCTAAAAAACAAAAGCCTTTTAATGTCCTTCCATATCTTATATACAACTAGACTTGTCAGACCTTTAATTTGACACCTTTGTTTTTTAAAGTTTCTTCAAAAAACGAAAAACCCTTCCTTTTTCACCTCCTACATACAATCGGTGGTTGACACCCGGGTATGCCCTCCGTGTAAGCCAAAAACTACAAAAACCCAAAAATACTTGAAATACAACATCAGCAGACTAAACTGATTTAGAATGTTTTCAAATTTCATAAAACAAAGATAATAACGATGATGATGTTGACTATGGTAATGATGATGGTGATAATGATGTTGCTGAATAATTTTGGTTTGGCTGCAAGTGATGTTTAATAGAAGTATAAACAAAAAAACTAAAACAAAAACTATTTGAACGCGATTTGCGTTCACAGCATGAAATGTCAAATACTAATGCAAATGCTAAAAGCAATATAGAAGAGTTATAAACGGACAGACGGACATATTGCCATACAAAATAGTAACAACAGCAACGAGAAACAAATGTACGACAAAGTCAATATATCCGACAGAAAACAAGAATTACAACAACAATTATAATATAAGTTATATTATACATATATCGGCTAATACAGGGGTTCTTAAAATTTTGATTGCCGCATACACTATTGAAATATTAGCTAATTTTTCAATTAAAGTGTTTTTTATAAAAAAAATATTTTGTGATATTTTTTATATCTTAAATTTTACCCAAAATAAAAACTTGATAGCCACATTTTACAATCATCCCAGGAAAAAATAGTAATAGCAGTTCATTGATTTTTGCATTACCTGCATTGATTTTTGCATTACACTACATTACTTTCAAAGTGAAAATAATGAGTTACTAGTAATGTGTTTTAACTACTTATTGGCACTCAAAATCTATTTTTGCACTTAAAAAAGTTTGTAAGCTAAAATTACTGAAAATATCATTTAAAAGATATGATACTTCATTTAAAAACCGGTCTACTTAATTTTCATTAAAGTTAAATGCCATTTGTTATTTCTTTTTAAATGTTGATGATTCAACTGACACATCCGTAAGAAACAAATGATATAATCAGTTAAAATAAATGTCAAAATTTTACCTACCAATCCTTAAAAAATAAATGTTTTTTTCATTTATTTAAAATTACTTCCGTTTTTGAATTTTTTTTAATATACTCGTACAATACAAAATGTATGTATGCATATGAAGCTATAAACACTTTTTGTGTGAATGTATTTGTGTATGTATGTGTGTTTATGAAACAGACAGAACCAAAATTTAAATTTTTAATAACTGTTACGGACACAAATAAACCACAAGTTTCCGTTTTGTGGGTAAATTTTTATTAAATTTCAAACAAATGAAAAAAATAAATGAATCTGAAAAAAATCGGTAAATGATAGTAAATTATTTCGAATAAATGTATAAAAAAGTTAATATAGATATTTCTTTGAAAAATAAATGTATCTTCCTTTATTTTTAAATGGAACGGAAAACATTTTTATTAAACTACAAACAGTTAACTACATAATATTCTGAGTGTGGTTTTATTATTTAATTTTTTTTCCAAATCGATAACAAAATTAAATTTTTATTATGTGAATGGTAACCAGTTATTTTTTCCTTACCAATAATTAGTTATTTTCACCTTACCATTAACTGATTATTATTGTCCCTACTCGTAAGCTTAGAGGCAACTAGCTACCTCCAATGTCATCCCTGTGTAAAAATAATAATGATGTTATCAGGCAAACTTCAACCTGTTACTGCTCGTTCTAAAACCTATTACTTGGTAAGGTCTTTTTTCCTGGGGCTTTGATTATTGGGAAGTCTAAGGTCAAAATATTTTAAAACAAAAATTTATCTAAGATGATCTTGTTACTTAACAGCGCCAACTAGATGAGATATTTAGAACTAAATTTAGCAGAGAAACACGCTACCGCTACTGATAAGTTGTAGCGCTTAATTTGGTGAATGATGCCAATTTTTTGTTTGTTTTTTAAACAAAAATATTTCTACACTTAAAATAGATTGCAAGTTAAAATAACAGAAAATACCATTTAAAAGAAATGATATTTAATTTAAAAATCGATCTACTTACTTTTCATTTAAATCAAATGGTTTTTTTTTTTTATTTTCAAATGCTGTTTAAACAAATGACACATCAGTAAAAACAATTGATTAATCAGTTAAAAATAAATGTTAAAAATTTTTATACCAATTCCGTACAAAATAACTGATTATTCATTAATTTGAAATTGTTTTTTTTATTTTCGTATTTTTGTGTGTTTTATAATCTACAAAAAAAATGGATTTTTTTGGAATATTTATTTTTTTTTTTTGAAACAGACAGCAAACAAAATTTAAATTTGTAATAACTGTAACGGAATCAAATAAACCACAAATTTTCGTTTTGTGGGTAAATTTGTGTTAAATTTCATACAAATGAAAAAAAAAAAAAATAATTGAAACTGAAAAAAATCGGTAAATGATAGTAAATCATTTTGAATAAATGTATAAAAAAGTTAAAATAAATATTTCTTTAAAAAATAATTGTATTTTTCTTTACTTTTAACTAAACTTAAAACTTTTTTGTAAACTACATAATATTCATTTTTTATACTTTTATAAATTATATTTGAACTTTTTTTTGCTATTCCTTAAAAATAAATAATTTAAGACCAAACTACGGCTAATGATCATAAGTAGCATAACATTTTTATAGGCATTTTACGCTGAACAACATATTTTTAAAATACATGGAAGATGTTGAAAACGTGAATCATGTGTTTACATTGGCAACATCTTTCATCTGTTATTTATTCAGCTGTCAAAAAAATAAAAGAAAAAGACGCTTAATTTTTGGTAAAAATAAAAAAGATGATGATGAAGAAGAATTTTTGGTTGACATAAGTATGAAATTCGTACACATGCCGGTCATTTTCCTTTGTTGAATAAATTGTTTTTGTTTATTTTCTGCAGTGTCGGTTTGCTAGTGATGGCACAAAGAAAATCGATTTTTTTTGTCATTTTTTAGTGATGACACTTAAAATAACGAAAGATTTGAGATGGAACAAAATGAGAAAGGATCATCATCTAGAAAGATGTAGAATTTTTGGCCTGTAGAATTCTTATGGGAGATGTTAACATCTTTGCAAATAGATGAAAGTTTATAACATGTTGGAAAATTAAATCGTTTACCAGATTGTTGAGTGGCAGTTGAGTGTCTGGTAAACGTGCCCATTGTCATTAGGTAGCTTCCGCACCACTTAACATTTTTTTTTTTCATAGTTTAAATTTTGTCTCCAAGCTTTTTAACAAATTATAGGAATTTTTCCTAACTATTCATAATACAATTTTTTTTAGTTATTCTTAAAATATATATTTTTTTTAATTTAATTTAAAATTACATCCTTTAGATATAACGAATTGTATATTTTGTTTTAGAACCTCTGATTTCACAAAAACAATATAAACGTACACTAATAGTTATGACGACAAAACTGCAACAACAACAATGCCAACAACAATACCAACAACATCAATGGTAAACAGCAACAAGAACATGTACAATATAATAAGGTTGCAAATAAAAAGGCGACATTTACTTGCAGCATCAAACATTAGGAAAAAAATACAACAACAGAAACAACAAAAACAAGCATTAGCAGCAAGTGTTTACATGAAATAAGCTCATGTAGAAGTTGCTTGACTGACTAAATGACGACTGAGTTGACTGACTAAAAATAAGTGGCTGTTTGGCTGGTGTTTTTTTTTTTCATAAAGATTTTTTTTTATTTAAAATTTGTTTTTGTTTGCTTGATTACTAACTTGGTGGAAAATTCAAAATAGTTCAACTCTTAATTCGTGCAATCGTTAGTGTGTATTCGATTTGTTGGAATTCTTAGGAGGAAACGGAAAATACCCAGTTAGGAAAAATTTAAACGGGAAAGTGTTGGCAGGGTGGCGCAGACAAAAAGTACTTTCCAAATCCCAAAATGATAATATTATTAGACAAAAGGGCTGACTGCTTAAAAAGCGTTGGATAAGCACTGGGGAAACAAAAATTCCAGTGTTGGCAAAACACTGGTAAACAAAAAATTAGGAACCCATGTAAATATCGAAATATATATGAGCATACATGAACATACATGGGCCTGTATATGATCATACATGGTCATATACGTCCATACATTGTTCAATATATGACCATAAATGATCTCATATATGATCATATATCTTCGGATCTGAAATTTGAGGGTATATGGACGTATATGATCATATACGAGCATACATGAATAATATATGAGCATGTATGATAATATATGCACATATATCACCATATACCCTCAAATTTCGGATCCGAAGATATATGATCATATATGAGATCATGTATGGTCATGTATGTTCATATATATTGTTGAAAACAACTTGCCAACGTTGGAAAAAATCAAATTTATAAAAAAAATATATTAAAAAAAATTAAAATAACCAACAAAAAAAAAAAAATGCCTGTAACTGGGTTGAAACTCGAGACCATGCGACTAGAAACCCTTTTTAATAAAGCGTTATCTTTTTCACAAATTTAATGTCCGCCAATGCATTGATTCTTGTATCGCGGGCAATTTCTCACTGGGTAGTACTGTAAAAACAATTATTTTCAAACTCTGGAATATCGCTGTAAGCCAGTGCTTGTGTTTAAAAACCACTACAATTTTTGTTAAATTAATACTGTCAAAACGCTGGTTCCTCGGGTTCCCAGTGGTTTGCCAGTGCTTGATTTTTTGTATCTCTGGCTATTTCTGATTGGGTACGTTTGTACTTTAAATGTTTTTTTTTCATAGTTTGTATATGAAAACATATTTTAAGTGGCATTTCAAATTTTGTCAAAATTTTGAATGCCTGTTTTCCCCGCCTAGTGCAGAACAACATACCAAAAGCGTGATAAACAATTGAAGTTTTTATTATTTTTTTTTTTTTTTTGGTGAAAATCAGAATATGCATGTGACACTTATGTCTGGATTTTTGCATGCATGCATACATGCATATATTATTGAGTGACATATAATTAGGGTGACCATATTTGACTGCCATTTGTACTTTTTTTTGTAAGGAAATTTGATAATTTTGGAATCACTTTCTAAAAAAGAAATATATTACACTAAGCAACAAATTCAAAGGTTTTTTATAAATTCTCCTCCACATAATTTCTAAATCCGCAGAAGACAAATTTTACAAAATCTTTTTGATCCGTGGATTTGTTTCGAGTTATCACAAATTTTTTTATTTTTGCTAAATACCCTCAAAATAATTTTCAAATAAATGAAAAAATCACTTAAAAACCGGTCAACTAACTTTTCATTCAAATCAACCAAAAAATTAATTTATTGTAAAAAAGTCTCTGTATGTATTTTTGATCTGTTATTTTGCTGAATGAATGGTATTAAAAGTATTTTAGATCATATATACATATTCTTTTTATAAATTGTGTTTTTTTTTTCAAAAAAACACGAAAGTTTTTATTAGTAAATGATACACTCACAATATTATTTCGTTAAAAACAAATTAAAATACATATTAAATTAATCGAAAATACAGTCAAAAAGAGGACTAATGATTTTTCATCATATTCAACCCATTTTGTTGTTTATTTTCAATTATTGTCTTATAATCATTAAAAGAAGTAAAAACAATAGAAATTCGTTTAAAATAACCATCAATTTTTTTACTGACCAAAAGTTAGAAAAAACTACTTTATGGTTTGTTTTTCAAATTGAAATTTTTTTTATTTGTATATAATTACAAAACAGAACACAACACATGCAGATGTATACATTTTTATTGGCTTTATGTGTATGTATATTTGAATAATTTCTTGTAATTTTTCTTGAAATAATTTTGTATATATACAAACTATTTTGGTAAAAAAAAAAACAAAAAAGAATATATGAATTTTAATTTTTAGAAACAGAAAATATAAAGTTTGTCATTTAACTGAAAATATCAACTCCTACTGAATGTCTGTAAATTTTTAGAGTTTGTTTTTTGAATGACTGAGTTCAATTGATTCTTCATTTAAAAACAAACTGTACGTATTACTTTTTAAATAAACTACAGTCGGTAACGGAAAATATATTGTGAGCTGGCAGAGCCAGCAGAATAGAATACTTAGTATTTTCCGTTGACGCTACACAACCCTCTTCAGTATCCGTGCCCTTGTTGGGTTATTGTTATTTTATATTGAGTATTTGGAAACAAATTAACCAACCTGAAAACAATTTACAAAATTTGCTGAAATCAGCAAAAAAAAATTACTAATTTTAAAAAAGTTAATATTGAAGGAAATGCTATTTCTAATTAAAACTTACATCTACAAACTTAAATTACCTAAAAATGTTACATTTATTAAAAAAGGGATCGGAAGTGAATATTCCGACTTATGTCTAAAAATAGGACATCCACTTAAAATAGCACTAAAAAAATTTTTAGGTCTAAAAATCAGCCTTTAAAAAAATTAAAATTTAACCTTAAAAGTAAAAAAAAAATTGACTAAAATATTTTTCAAAATAGAAAATACCAAATTGAAAGAAAATGATAAATTTGTTTATGTAGTAACAATATTTTTTAAGGTTTTTAAGCCTTTAATTGAAAATAAAAAAAAAATTGTATAAAATATTAAAAAAAAAAAAATAAATAAAAAAAAAACTTTTGATGCTCGATAATAAAAATAAATTTAAAATTTTGTACTAAAGATAAGTACTATTTTTTTGCTGATTTTAGCAAGCAGATTTTAAATTCCACTTTACAAAAAGTTTACTAAAATTTACTAGCGGCTACTAATTTTTCTATTAATTTCATTGTAATACACGTCAGCAGACATGTGTTGCTAGGATTAGCAAAAAATACCGCTGGGCTCAAATTAGCAAAATTTCCCGTAATAACAAAATTTTCAGTTGCCATTACAGACTTTTTTTGGTGAGTATAAAGAAGTTTTTATATATTGTCGATTTGTTATTTTGGTAAATAAATTAATAAACCAAATTAATTCATTTTTAAATCTTAATTAATTAATTTTCAATATACATTAATAATAAATGATTTTTTGTTTTATTTTAACTGTTATGCAACTAATCATAAATCCGTAAAAACAATTAATATTTTCCTTATTTTTTTTTCTTTTAACTGTCAACTAATCCATAAAAAGTAATGATTTTTTTTATACTGTCAACAAATTATCTACAAAATCCGTAAAAAATAAATTATATTTCGTTTTTTTTAAATGCCATAAAAATTAACTACATATTCGGTAAAAATAAACGACTTTTCAATTATTTTAACTATCACAAAATTAACAATAAAAAACAATTTCTTTAATTAACAAAACATTTTAAATAAAAATTTCCTACATAAGTAAAATTTTTATAAAAATTCTTTCTAACAAGAAAGATCGGTTGATGGGTTCTTTTCGATTGCAATGGAATTTGGATATAAAATAATTAAGCATATACACCTTTTAAGTAGGCTAATCTCACATTTAAGGTTTAAGATGTAGGATCAAAATATTAACTAATTTTATTTATATTTAAGTTTTAAATTATAATTATTATTTCCTGAAGATGCTACACAATTGGGTAGCGAAATATTGAAAAATAAATAATAATATTTTTTTTTATAAACAAACCAACCTTAAGCTCAAAAAAAATTTAAAAAGTTAATTTTAAAAAAATGTTAAGTAAAAGTTAAAAATAATAATTATGTTTTTTTCATGTTCGTTTCAAAGAAACTATATAAAAATTGGGTATCATATTAAAGGTATTTTGATCACCTTTTTAATGGGATACTAAAAATAATTAAAACTTTTAAAATAAAAAGGTTTTAAACAACCCACCCAATATTAGTGATTAGGCCGCTATAGTTCTTAAAAATTTTTTATTAATTTTGTCTCCCCTATCTTATATCCAAAATTCATCAAAATATGGAGAAACATCCCACAGAGTTCTTCAGAAAGTGCCGACTAAAATAATGTTGCAATATTTTACAATTAATTAAAGAAATTTAGCCCTTAGAGTCAATAATTCAAAAAAAAAAAGGGGAATTGAAACTAATTTTGCTACAATTGATATAAATTGAATGCTTATAAAATTATCGATAAATTAGTCCATTAATGCAGTAACAAATTGATAAATAATACTAAGTTCGTACTGTACCCCAAAATACGTATCTTCGTTTTTCAAGTTTTCGACTTTCAAATTTTATAGAAATTAAAAAAAAAAAACGAAAATACGCATTTTGGACTTCAGTAAGAACATAGTGTAAATTAAATTTTTTCCACTCTAACTCTATGATTTTAATTAAATATTTAAATGTTATAAAAAGGACACTTACACATAAAAATATGAAAAAAAGAAATTAAAACAACAAATTTTTTAAATCCAATTTTTTTCATTCTAAATCTACGATTTTGATAAAATATTTAAATGTGCTAAAAAGAACTCTTACACTAATAACAATTTATGCATACAAATATAAAAAAAAAATCAAAATAAAAATTTTTTTTTTGCAAAATTAATAAAAATTTTTTAATTTTACGAAAGTTTTCGTTGACTTGACAATAATTTCGTATTTTTTAGAATGCATCATAATGTGCGTGCATACAAATCTGTCTCTTAATTTCCTTGTGAAAATCTAAATATTAATAAGTCAACAAATTGAAGGCAGCCCATAAAAGCGAAATCTGAAAATTAACGAAAATTTGTTAATTTTACGAAAGTTTTCGTTGATTTGACAATAATTTCGTATTTTTTAGAATGCATCATCATGTGCGTGCATTAGAGAACTGCAAAATCAATTTTTTTCTTGATTTAATCATACACAAAAATTATTGTTCACATTTAATAATTCAACAAAATTCACTGTAGAATAAAATCAGCATCATGTTACTGAACGCGTAATTGGGATCAGTGTGAATCATCATCTGTCGATTATGTTTACTGCAAATTTAATCACTCAACAAAAAGTCAGCGTTGAATAAATCAGAAAAAACAACAAATAACGCATGTGTGTATTCATGATTAAAACAAAATAGAAACACATTTCATAAATGATATTGTGTACATTAGGGTGGGACTTAAATCCGCTTTTTTCGAATTTTTTTTAATAGTAATACAATACTAAAAATATTCTTCTTTGTGAAATAAAAATATTTTTTTGGAAAAAAAATTTAGGTCGATACCTCAGGCTTGCCTAATCCGGAACATTTAAATATTGTCTAAATTTTTTTTATATATTTTGCTTGGAAAATTAGGCAATATTTAACTTTAACCGGATTGGGAGAGCCTGAGATATCGACCTAAATTAAAAAAAAAATCACAAAGAACAATATTTTTGGTATTACTAATAAAAATTCTAAAAAAACGGATTTTAAACCCACCCTAATTTATGAAATGTGTTTCTACAAAACCATCCCCTTTTTATAGATAAGAAACTATTTTGTTTTAATTATGAATACACACATATGCGTGATTTATTGCTTTTTCTGATTTATTCTACATCAAAATAATTATTGTTGACTCAAACGAACAGAATAAAATCAATGGTATAAAAACCGACCGATGATTATAAATCAGTGACAACAATTTGAACGTCGTTTGATTAATTTAAAATCATCAACAAATATATATTCAACGTTTGAACACAAACACATATTTATTCTTGTGTTGATTGCGTATGAACGTTTTGCAATCAGCATTTGCAGTTCTCTGGCGTGCATACAAACCTGTCCTTGTTAAAATATAAATAGAAATCATTCAACAAATTCAAGGCAGCCCATAAAAGCAAAATCTGAAAATGATTACAACGCCTGGTCACCTTCACAATAGCTGCCAATATGTATTATATGAAACAAATTCTATGCAAACAATCTGTAAGTAATAATATTTTGTAAAACGTACAATAAGATGCTCTTTTTTTAACTTACTGTTTTGGAATAACAGTCATGATGCACTTGGCGCCTTGTTAAAATAAACATGTTTGCATACAGATATTCTTTTACACCACAGACTTGGCGTTTTTCTTCAACAAAAATATGATTTTGTTGTTGTTATTTTTGTTATAACCCTTCGTCTATCTTTTAGCGAGATTATTGACACTTTTAGTTTTTCCACACAAATTTTAAGTAGAAAAAAATTGTTAAAGAACATCGCCATAAGCTCGAAAGCAATTTACATACTACTACTACATATATTTTTTGGATGACATTGGCAAACTTAGAGAAAAAAAAAGACGCATTGTCGCATGATTTTGTATTGTTACATAGTTTAGTGATTTTTTTTTAACCACATACAGTCGTAGAAAAAGATGGTTAAAAATATATCTTTTTTTTAGGAAATGTCACAAATCATTTTTTTTCAATATTGCTTTCACAAAAAATTATGATTTTAGTGAAGTATATACACTTTATAGTTTTATTCCACAGTTAGGGAAAAATTTGAAGCACCCATGTAAAAGTTTTACAGCCATATGCATAGACATTTAATGGATCCTTATAACAGTCTTATAAGGAAAATTTGTTGTTGTTTTACATGTTAACTTGATTTATAGGTGTGTTATAAAAATCAACAAAATGTCTATGCATATGGCAGTTAAAATATATGAACATGCATGATTATACATGGTCTTGCATATGATCATATATGGGCATACATGTTCATACACTTCAATATAAGACGTAAATAATATAAGAATACATGGGCATACATGGTCATATACTACCATGCATGGTTTAATATGGGACATGCATATTTAATGATTATATACAATCATATACGACCATATACCCTCAGATTTCGGATACAAAAATATATGGTGATATATGGTCATATATGATATCATGGCCATATTGACCATAATTTATTGAAGCATACATGGACATAATTGGCCATGTATGCCCATGTATGATCATATACAAGCCCATGTACGATCATTTATCATTTTTATATGGGCATTTAAATTATACAACAACAATTAAAGGAATCGTTTGAAATTCCAATTCAAAATTTCCATCATATCCTGTATTTCTTTTATTTTATGAAAAATTTATTTTCATGAGTGTATTTCAATCTCGTCTTGTAGCTGGCAAACAGTCTATTGACATTAGTGTCTGTTATCTGAATAACTAGAAGACGGTTACGTTTATGGTAATGTAATCTATGATTGTGGTTTATAGATTTTTTGTTGTTGTTGTTAGTGGTTCCTATATTATAACTTTAAGTTATTCTAACATATTGTTAAACAATACATATTATAGTTTTTGTTGTTGTTAAAGGTTTATTGAACGTTGAAATATTTTTTGGTTTTGTTATTTTGAAAATCATGTGCAAATATGACAGATTTTTTTTTTGTTTTGTTTTGGAAATGATTTAAAAATAAAAATGTATTTATTTTTTTGGAAACTGTAGTTTTTCAATATACAAGATTAATTGATAAACATAAATGGTAATGTTTGAGACAATGTTTTTAAAGTGCCATAAAACCAAAAAAAGAAGCAAAGAATTTTCAAAATGTCATTTGTCATTTTTATTAAATTGTGATAAACTATTAAAATATCACTGAATTCTTTATTGGAATATATATAATTAAATCGGTTTGTCATTGTTATAAATTATTAGGAAAAATTTTTGAGATCAGAGATATTTTTAATAAGTAAATAACATGGGATTGTTAAAAATTTTAAATTGATTATTGAGTACGCGTAATATGCCTCATTTTTCTTCTGAAGCTTAGTACATATTACCACATAATGTTTATATTGCACAATATCTTCTCGCCAAAATAATATGTCAGTGGAAATAACTGAAGAATTAGTTAACATTTATTCAAAATTAAAAATAACAAAATGGGAAAGAAATTGATTGTAGAAATGTGTATTGATTTCGTACGTATACGTTATATTTAAAATTTATGTTCAAATATTACGTATACGTAGGGGTATTTTGTTTGCCAAATTTTGTCTCCAAAATTGGGGATTTTTTGGTTTTTGTAATTTCAGTACAAATTGATCATAGAAATGTGTTTTGATTTCGTACGTATACGTTATATTTAAAATGTATGTGCATATATTACGTATACGTAATGGGGTATTCTGCCAAATTTTGTTTATGGTTTATCTCTAAAATTGGGATTTCTTTTTGTAATTTCAGTACAATAAGGGTGAAAAGTATTTAAAAAAAATTGTTTAAAATCTCCGGGCAATATAGTTAAAATTCGATAAGTTTTTAATAGAATTTACAAAGAAGGGCTTCTCTACACGACCATTATTTTGAGATTTTTTAAATTTTAAGCTTTCGTAAAAATACTCCTGTTTGACAAAAAGTAAAGTATTTTTACCCTATTTGGCTAAAAACGTATTTTTTTATAAATGGGGATTTTTGGGGATGTTTTTTCATTTTTTTAGGGACAACGAAAAATTCATCTGGGAAGCCTGCGTTATTGCCTGGCTAAGAACTGTTATTTAACTATAGATTTTCCAAAAAATTTGATTTTTCTATGTAAGGTAGAGACTCTCCACAACAACCTTTATAATTAATAGATTTTTACACTCAAAATAATATGTCAGTAGAAATAATTTAAAAACATTAAAAGTTTATTTTGACCAAAATGAAAACTTTAAAAAAGATGCGGAAAATACAGGAATTATTAAAAGTCAAAGATGAAGTAAATATGTTAAATAACTAGTGGGAAATGTGACCGGTCTTTGGTAGCAGGGACCAGTCTTCGGACTGGTTATTTTATGTGAAAGGTACTGTTTTTTGGATAGGATTACCATTTGTGACGTAACACAGGACAGATGCAAAACATCCTATCACAGAACTGACCAAAAGTATCCTATCACAGAACTGCCGAAAAGTAACCTGTCACGGGACTGGTGCATAGAAACTTGTCACAGAACCATTCGTTTTCTTTTTTTATAAACATTTACTTCCTTAATACTTAATTAATTAATGAAGTAACATGACACAGGACTAATGCAAAAGAACCTGTCACAGAACTGACGCAAAATAACCTGTCAGAGGACTAATCGTTTTCTATTTTTTTAGATATTCCTTCTTTAATACTTAATTAATTAATGAAGTAACATATCACAGAACTTACGCAAAAGAACCTATCACAGGACTGACGAAAAGTAACCTGTCACGGGACTGATGTAAAGGCACCTGTTACAGAACTAATAGTTTTCTAAAACATTATTTCCTTAATATTAATTAATGAAGTAACCTGACAGAGGATTAATGCAAAAGAACCTGTCACAGAACTGACGCCCAGTAACCTGTTAGAGGACTAATAGTTTTCTATTTTTTTTAAACATTACTTCCTTAATACTTAGTTAATTAATGAAGTAACATATCACAGAACTTACGCAAAAGAACCTATCACAGGACTGATGCAAAGGAACCTGTCACAGAACTAGTAATTGTTTTCTATTTTCTTCTATATTCTTCTATATTCTTCTATTCGAAAAACTTCGTGAGCTTAACATATATCAGATTCATAAAAAAAGAGTTCGAAAAACCAGAGAAGGAAATAAATTCTTCAAATATTTTTTAGCTTTTATTTTTCTAAAATATATCATCCATATGATCTTTATAATTTTGCATTTTTATATACCAGTTTTCGAAGCATTTTTTCCACTCTGAACTTAGTAACTCAGAACCGTTTATTTTAAACTGATTGTTGGCTTCTTCAGGCGTTTTTAATCGCATTGCGCTCAATTTGTTTTTTAAAGGGGAACACATAAAAATCGTTGGCTGGCAGGTCTGGTCAGTGTGGAGAATGGATCATAATGTTATTATTTATTTATTTTAAATAATCAATTGTTAAAGCACTTAATTTTAAAGATTCTTAATTTATGTGGAGTCTAAACCTTTTTTTACATTTCAACTGACACCTTGATTTCCACAGGATACGTATACGTGATATGTAAGACGTATAGGAATTTATTACGTATACACAATGTAATATTGCTTAATGTTATTGGTCATAAATAGGGCTGGAATAATCATGTTTTATGTTTTTAAAATTTATTGTCTTAAAAATTTCAGCTTTTGTTAAAACATCAAAAAATAAGTTTAAAAAATTTATATTTATAAAACGAAATTCAACTTGACGTTCACTAAGTTAAGAAAGCAACCGAACTTCAATTATCGTCAGCCCCACAAAGTAGCTGATGGCCCGCAAGCAGCATTTTGTGGCCTATACACGCGTGTATATGAATTAAAAAAATACCCTTCACTGCTTTAGATGCACTTCAAGCCTTAAATGCTTTTAAAATAAAATATGAATCCACGCCTTCGTATTTATTTGCATTGCACATAAACGTTTCATAATCGACAGACTCATTTGTTTTTACAACAAAAAAAGAAACTCCTTTAAATTCTAAAGCATTTAATTTGTGCAATAAATATTTAGTTTTATTAAGATTAACTAATAAAACTACTAATAAAATACAATTTTTATAATGTCATTATTTATGTATGTATGTATGTCTATGTTAATATTAAACTTTTTATACTTTTTAATAACAAACCATTTAAAATGCAAATTATGCACAATTGAACATTAACTGTATATATTTGAAAATTTGTAAATTACCGTTCTTTTTTATTCTATGTAGACCTCAATTTATTTTAAACATTTTGTTGAAATTTAAATTACAGGGTGACAACAGGTGATTTTATTGTTAATTTGCAGGTTATTAGTTAAGCTTTTTTTTCATGAATGAACATACATGAATGTTACATTGAATATTTGTTCACTTAGGGGTATGACAAAATATTTAGTCAAAGGAGTAGAAGAAAAAAATTTAACTGGGGGAAAAATGTTGCCAACTGTCGCAACAACTGTTGTAAGATTTAAAATCTTTCGCAATTACAGTGTCACCATATTTGAAGAGCCTCATCTTTCACAAAATTTCATCTTTCTTTTATTCCTTTTCCAATTTAAGCAATCCATTTATTAATTAAATTAATCGCTAATTTTATTTTGCCTAGTTGTTGCCGTAGTAGCTATCTTTCTCAAACTGAGAACATATCTATGGACGATTTTATATATGTGATAGTGTCCTGTTGTGAAAAATACTAGAAACATTTTAGAAGGTTCCAGTTTTTGCTATGTAATAGCATGCTCTTGTGTCTACTAGAAATATGCAGAACATGATGTCGCCACCAAATGTGTTGGGTTGCTTGAAAGGTTCTAGTTTTTGCTATTGTTGAACTTGCTAGGGTTGCCAAAACAAAATGATTTACACTTTAGGGCTGACATATGGGGATTTAAATTTCGGCGGGTAAATAAAAATTATTAATTATAAATTAAATAAATGAAATTGCAAATTAAATTATTATTTATTATTATTTAAAATAAACTCTTTTATATTTAATTTAACATGGCAACTCTTTAGATTTTTTTAGCGCATTTTAAAAATAAGTAAACAAATTTAGTTTAATTTTAAAGAAGTTTTTTCTCTGTATCAAAAGAAAAAAAAACATAATACATGCAGAGAAATAAAGTGGTTGAAACATAATCACTGCTACTATATTATGCTTCATTCTTGTATGGTTGTCACAATCGAGTTATTGGTTTATAAATAGATTCTAACCATACATATGGTTGCTACCATCATTATTATAGTAAATATTGTATGATTTCATGATTGTCACTTTCTATTTTACAACATGATTGGCTGTAACCATACTGTGGTAACAAAAATTCTGATTATTAAAAAAATATGATAATAATGGAACTATAAATTAATGACAACAATCAATGAATAATTGTAGATCAAATAAAACATGACTTTGACATTTACAGTTATAAAACTGTCTTGTTTTCATAAATTGCATCAGTTCAGTGAACCATGTAAAAATTGTAGTATATGATCATATTTACCTGGGGGGTTTTATATATCATTATAATATCATTGTCGAAAAAATTCATTGTCAAAATGATTTCATATAAAGATTTTATATTTTTTAATAAATGTTTTTTTTTATTTTTTTAAATATGTTTATTAATAATTTTTTGTAAAATAAAAAAAAATACTCAAATACTTAAAAAAAAAATACTCAAAATATTAATAAAATAATTTTTTTTATAAGAAAAAGTCTGTACAACCCAAGAGTTGTTTCGTGTAGAAAAGTTTCTTATGCAAAATACTAGATTTTAGGAATTTTTCCATTTTTAGATTCTATGGATTTTTCCTTAAAGTAATATTCTCAGATTTTGCAAATTCTTTATTGGATAAAAAAATCATATATTCTTAATAAATATTCTTAGATTCTAAAGACTTCTTCTAAAAGAAAAATTTTCAAAAAAAATCTTAAAAAATTAAAAATTTTTCTAAAAGAAAAGTCTATATATTTTTTTATAAAAAAAGTTCTTGAAATTCAACATTTTTTTTAGTATATTTCTTTAAAAAAAAAGTCCATAGAGCAGTGATCGGCAAACTAATACAACCATATTGTTGCCATTGTATAGGTGAGTTACGCTCTCCCTCTCTTAATGCACTGAAAGAAATGTGTTCGTAATTTTCTTAAAACTATGTGCATATAAACAAACATAAAAAACAAAGGATGAGAACAAAAAAAAAGCATAACAAAAGCAAATAAAAAAACAACAAAAAAACGAAAATTAAAATCTTTTAAGATCCAAGAAGTTTCTCAGTTACAGCCTGGGAAAGTCAAACCCTTCCCTATTTAAATATGAATTTTAAATACACAAATAAATATATATAAATAAATCAATAAAAAAATAATTAAATAAATAAATAAATAAATAAATAAATAAATAAATAAAAAAATAAATAAATAGAGAAATATTAAAGATTTTTATATACTTTAACTTGAAAACTACAAAATAATTTGTAATTTCATTCATTCATTGCATATTTTATAACATCCTTAAAAAACTGGCCATCCCCGAATGGACGGCAACGATTTGCAAGTTCAGCAGCAACAATAAAAGACGCTGGTATATTAAACATTCAAGTTTGCCCATTCTTCGTTAGACATTTCGTTCAGTGTAATGTACGTACTATCCGTCGACACTACCTTACTGCACGAAAGCTCAACTGAGACTGATTTATTATTTTCATTTTCATGCTATCTGTGTTAGTATGTTAGTATAAGTGAGTCGCCCATGGGCGACTCTTTGCCGATCACTGCCATAGAGTCAAATAAGTGTTCTTGAAAAAGTCCTTATTATCAAATTTCTACTTTTGGAAAAACATTTTGTAAAGAAATATTCTTAAATTTAAATATTTTTTTTTAAATTTCGAATTATAATATAACTGTGGGGATTATATAGGGTTCGCCATCTAACGTTTAATTTTTCAACTAGTGCTTATTTCGTGAATGGTAACACTTAGCTTATGTCTGATTTGACAGATAATTAGTTTTATCCTTCCGTTGAATGAATATGGTTGTGTATACGCTTGAGCAACGCTGGGAAATATTGCGACATTACTTTGAAAATCATGGTAATTTTGCAGAATGTCATCTTTTCAATGTCATCCTTTCAGATGAAGCTCATTTTGATCTTGGCGGGTATGTAAATAAGCAAAATTGTCGCATTTGGGGCACTGAAAACCCGCATGCATACATTGAAAAGCCGATTCACCCAAAACGAGTCACTTTTTGGTGCGGATTTTGGTCCAGAGGTATAATTGGGCCATTTTTCTTCGAAAATGAAAGGAGTGGCCGTTACAGTCAATGGCGATCGTTATCGGGCCATGTTGAACGAATTTTTGTTCACAAAAATTGAAGAGGAGGATATTGGCAACATTTGGTTTCAACAGGACGGCGCTATGTGCCACACAGCCGAAGCTACACTCGATGTTTTGCGCCCTGTTTTTGAAGATCGCATTATCGGCCGCAGAGCTGATGTCGTTTGGCCACCTCGGAGCTGAGATTTGACACCGTTGGACTATTATTTGTAGGGTGCCGTCAAAGATAAATGTTACGCCGACAAGCCAGATTCAATTGACGCTTTAAAGGACAATATTCGTGAAGCCATTGGTAAAATACAGCTGCACACAATCGATAATGTGCTTAAAAATTTTACCGATCGTGTAGGCTACTGCATGACCAGCCGAGGCAGCCATTTGAATAAAATTATTTTCCATTATTAACCGAAAGTATTGTACTTTCAAATAAAAAAAGAAATTTGAGAAAATATTCAGTAGTTTTTTTTATAGCATTTCAAAAAAAAAAAAAGTTATTTGGCGGGCCCTATATTATGGTAAAATTGTGTTTATTTTATTATCATAATATGATAAATATATTATAGTGCGACCATGGTCGATATATTACAAAAATGTATATATACCCCTATTGTACATTAAACCGCCTTCATGAAAATTCTTTTTGGTTGTTATGTAAAATATGTTGTCCATATTTTGAATCGCTTGTTGTTCTTCACCTTATACCATTTAAATTTAACTGTTGGTTAAGTTTTAATGGCACATTATTTTATCGGGTCTTAGAGTATGATTTTATTGAAATTCCTCTGCATAAAATAAAAAATATAACGAAAAATCTCCAAAATGGGAGAAAAATCGGAAAAATAAGTTCAAATCGATAGCTTTCATTCTATTGTATTCCCTGTTCCCAGTTCGACTCGTTTTTCGTTTCATTCCATTTCGTATCCCATGTTTAGTGTTCGTTTCGATACGCCTGTAATAAGTTGGAATTAATTATAATTATAACAAAAGTTCCCAGATTATACACAATATGTATGCTTGCCGATGGTCGAATGCCATTTCGTCTCTTACATTAACTATCAATCAGTGTTGCCACCCGATTGAAGCGTTTACACAGTCGAACATATGACACTTATTACAACGCCTTACCGCTTTACCATGTTTGTGTCCAGGTGATTCAGTCAACAAGGTACACTCAGAAAAAAAATTAGTAGAAAAATTTGTAAACGGTTTTCAATCCCACTTTACTATTTTTGTACTGATTTTTAGTAAAAAAAATATTATTTATCACATCTTTTTGCTATTTATATTTTACATATTACAGAGTTTTTACAGAATATTTACAAATTTTTGTTGCTAATTTCAGAAAACATTTTACAAATTTTTGAAAACCGATTTTCTAAAATTAGCCATAAAAAATTACTCATTTTATAAAAAGTAGATATTGAAGGAAATGTTATTTCTAATTAAAACTTAAATTGCCTTAAAATGTTACATATATTAAAAAAAGAGATCGGAAGTGAATATACCGACTCATGTCTGAAGATAGGACATCCACTTAAAATAGCCCTAAAAAGTTTTTTTTAGTTCTAAAAAATTTGACCTTAAAAGTAAAACAAAATTGACTAAAATATTTTTCAAAACAGAAATTAACAAATTAAAACAAAATAATTAATTTGTTTATGTTTTAACAATTTTTAAGATTTTTAAGCCTTTATTTTTTTTTTTAAATTTTTTATAAAATATTAAAAAAAAAAAAAATAAATAAAATAAAAAATGTTGATGCTCGATAAAAAAAAATAAATTTAAAATTTTGTACTAAATATTAGTAATTTTTTTCTGACTAGCAAACAGATTTTAAATTCCACTTTACAAAAAGTATACTAAAATTTAGTAGCGGCTACTAATTTTTTTACTAATTTCATTGTACTACAAGTCAGCAGACATGTGTTGCTAAGATTAGTAAAAAATACCACTGGGCTCAAATTTGCAAAATTTTCCGTAATAACAGCAAAATTTTCAGTTGTCTTTACAGATTTTTTTTGGTGAGTGTTGGGTGTCTAAATTATTTCCGTTTCCGTTAAATGCCGTTTTGGATGTAGAGCTTATTTTCCTGAAGGAATTAACTTTTAATTACCTTTTGGAATTAACTTTTTTGCTTAATTCCCTAAGAAAATAAATTTTGGTTTTATTTTCTAAAGAAATAAATGAAAGCAAAAAAAGAAAAATAATTTAACTCAAATTTAGCAAACATTTTTGTATATTTGGGAGTTTTATCTCAGTAGCAGTTTTTCCATTTTTACAGATATTTTTCTATTAGTGTACATGTAAATATTCTTTGAAAATTTCCTTATTATAAACCATGAAGCTGTCTAATGTAAATATGCAATTTTGAACTAAATTGCAAACAGAAATAAAAAAAATTATAATATTTTGTATTGCAAAAGTCAGAATACAATTCTAATGTGGGTTTTTGTGGTATGTGTGGTTAATTAACATCACATACAATTTGAAATATAAAATTAAATTTTAAAATTAGTTTAAACGTTTTTTTATTATTAATATTAACAAAAAAAAAATACTATAATAACGAATAAATGCTGTTAAAAAATATTTCAATAGATAATTATAAAGGTTTCTTTTTTTTAAATTAAATGATTAAGAGATTTTGTTATATAAAAAAAAAACCCATTAAACAGATCTGTGTTTAAATTTTAAATTACAAGTTTAAATTGCTTAAATTACTTTTTATTGTTATAAGACATAATAATTTAAAGTATATCATTTAAACTGGCTAAATAAAATTTAAACTAAACTGCTTCTCAAATTTTTATAAAATTTGAAAATATATGAAAATATTTTTTAAACAAATTTTTAACCCTTTTGTTAATTTGTATTTAGCTAAAAATTTATTTAGCTACCTTGCACAGGGTTTTAATATGTTTTTTTGCTTTTGCTTTTTTGCTCATTATCGATATTTCAAGATCATATTAGGGCCTTTCATTTTTAAAATATTTTATTAAAGTAACTTCTTTATATTGTCTCAAAAAATTGATATCAAATATTTGAGCTTATTTCATTTTAAACAAAATTAATTTTCAATAGAAGTTGTCAATGTTTTAAGATTTCCATGCAGAGAAAAAATATGCTTGCAACATGATCACTGCTACTATATTATGCTTGCTGCATTCGGGTATGGTTGTCACAATCAAGTTATTGATTGATTTATAGGTTCCAACCATCAATATGGTCGCTGCCATCATTATTATAGTAAATATTTTATGATTGGCTTTTTCTATTTTATAACATGGTTGGCTGTAACCATACTGTGGTAACAAAAATACAATAATTATGGAACTATAAAATTCTGACAACAATCAATGAATAATTATAAATCAATGAATGAATAATTATAAATCAAATTAATTTGACATTTACAGTCATAATACCGTCTTGTTTTCATAAAAAAAAAATTGTATCAGTTCAGTTACCCACGTAAATTTGATAATATATGATCAGTTTTACCTGGGGGATTTATTTTCGAAAATGCCTTACACATATAACATTATGATTAATACTAATCAATTCATTGTCGAAAATATTCATTGTCAAAAAGATTTTATACACGCAAAGAAAAAACATGGTTGGCTCAATCATATTCGAAGAGCATCATATATTTTTGAGTTTATGGTTGTGCCAACCATAGTCGTACTATATTATGATTATCATATTATTATAATAAAATAACCATATTTTTACCATAATATGGTCGCTACAGTTATATTATGATTCAAAAATTACCATATTATGGTCCTAAATAAACATTTTATAATGAATTTATCATTATATGATCGCACGTAATCATAGTATACTCAAAATGTTATCATATAATTCTCCCTCATAACTACATTATGGTTCCTGGATTATCATTATATGATCCATAATCTAAGAAAATTTCTTAAAGGAAAAATTATATGTTCCGTAATCTAAGAAAATTTCTTAATGGAAAAGTTCTTAGAAACTATTAAAAAACTCTTTAAATTTAAGAATATTTCCTTTAGAAATGTTTTTTCTAAAAAAAATAATATTAAGGACTTTTTTTTTTCCAATAAAAAAAATAATTAATATTTTTTTTCAAAAAATTGTTTATTTTTTGTGGAAAAGTACTAAGAATATTAATAAAATTATTTTTTATAAGAAAAAGTATGAAAAAGAAAAATTGTTAAGGAAAAAATCATAGACTTTAAGAAATTTTCTTTTTATTGATTGTATAATTATTTATTGGTTGTTGCTAGCATTTTATCGTTGCATCATTATCATATTTTTTTCATAGTCAGAATATTTGTTACCACAGTATGGTTACAGCCAATCATGATATAAAATAAAAGGTGCCAATCATAAAATAGTAAAATATTTACTAAATAATGATGGTAGCGACCATGTTTATGGTTAGAAAACCAATAACTTGATTGTGACAACCATACCCGATTGCAGCAAGCACAATATAGTTGCAGTGATTATATTGCAACCATGTTATTTCTCTGCGTGTATAAAGTTTTTTTTATTTAATATTTAATATTTAATATTTTTTATTATTTTATATTTTTTAATTTTTTCCAATAAAAAAAATAATTAATATTTTTTTTCAAAAAATTGTTTATTTTTTGTGGAAAAGTACTAAGAATATTAATAAAATTATTTTTTATAAGAAAAAGTATGAAAAAGTATACAAAATGCTAGATTTTTATAAATTTTTCTGATAGAAATATTTTTAAGATTCTATGGACTTTTCTTTAAAGAAAATTTCATTTATTTAAAAAAAAATTTTGATTCTAAGGCCTTTTTTTGAATAAAAAATCCTTTGATTCTGAAGACTTTTCATCATGAAATATACTTAGTTTCTACACGCAGGAAAAAGATATCTTTGAATATGTTTAAAGGCAAATATATATTTGTTTAGAAACTACTATATGTATATTTGAATTAAATTTCCAAGTAGTTTATATGCATGGTTATTATAGATATGTTTGCTATTGTAATTTTATCATTATTATACTTGGGAGATGCAAACATCACAATAATAAACATATATTTATTTGCAGGCAAACATATATATGTTTGCCGATGAATGTATTGCAAAGGATCCAAACATATATATTTTTACTAGCAAACATATTATATTTGCAGGCAAGCATATTGTATTATAAATGCTGCAAAAATAACTTACAGCGTTTCCAAATATATGTATATTACCAGCATATTATATTTCCAGCACGTCGTTTTTTTCAGCGTGTTAGGACTTTTTCTCAAAAAAAATTCTGAGACTCTAAGGACTGTCTAAAAAAAGTCTTAAAAATGTCTTAGAATCTAAGAAGTTTTTTTTTTTTCAAAGTCCATAGAATCTATGTTTTACTTTAAAAAAGCATAGAGTCAAAGAAGTTTTATTGAAAAAGTCCTTAGTATCAAATTATTTTTTTATGAAAAACATTTCTTAAAGAAATATTCTTAAATTTATAGAAATTTTTCATAGTTTCGAATCATAATATAATTGTATTGACCATATTATGCTAAAATTATGGTTATTTTATAATCATAATATGATTACTACGACTGTGCCAACAATCATAATCCCAAAAATATGTACATGATTGCCCCAATCATGATTTTTTTTGCGTGTATTTAAGTCTAAAAGATCCTTTAGTTTTTTTATTTCTGTTTATTTTATTTTCAGTTTATTTCTGGACAAAATTTCCTCATTTTCATATAAAAGTTTATAATAACAATAAAAATTTTAATATAATTTTTTTTTATATATTTCATAATTTTATTGCTTATGTACTTTTTTGAAATCTCCAATTCCTTCACTCGTTGCCATTATTATACATAATTACATGAAGGCGTTACTATTTGTTTAAATAAATTTACATTTTAAATTATAATGTCATAATTTTTCTACAGACTTTTTTCCATATACTACATAATACCTTAACTCCATTTATTAACATCAGGTCATTAAGTTCTGATTTTTTGTTTTTTTTTGGGGTCATACTCACACACACACACACATACACACTCATACAGTAATATGTAGTATGTAACTGACTGTGTAATATTTTACAAACATTGCCAACTTTTGTATTGGCCAGTATTCAGCCAGTAGTAGTAGGATAATGAGCATATAAAAATGTGGTTAAAGGACATTTAAAACAAATAAGATTTAATTTATGTTCATTTATTTAAGTCAGTATTGAGTAAATGAAAGAGGCAAGCAAGTGTTGTATTTGTACTTATTACATAATTGTGAAAAATTAAAAGATTTTAATTTTATGTTTGTGGTTAAAAAGTTGCAGTAGGTCTAAAGTTTTTGCACTGTTGATTACATCAATAATGGTAATTAAATTTAAGTGTCAAAATCAGTCATCACATTTGGTTAGTAGTGCCAAAATGTAGGTACACTGGAAATAATAATTCATTTCAAAAGATTATCTGTTATTTATAGTATAAAACAAGAAAAAAAAATTGTAAAAATTTCCCGCTTACAATTAAATTAAAAGTAATTAAAATAATGTATTGAGAAACGAATCGCCACTTATTGAAAAAGTATTTGTTTCTTATGTAAAAATCGGAATATATATGAACATACATGACAATATATGGGCCGGTCATATATGAGCCGGTCATATATGAGCATACATGTACAATATATAAGCATATATGATCATGTATAAAAATATAGCGCCATATACCCTCAAATTTGGTTCCGAAGATATATGGTCAAATATGAGAAAATGTATGGTCATATATTGTACTATGCATGGAACTATATGATCATGTATACTCATATCTGATCATACACAAGCCCATGTATGATCATGCATGTTCATATATATTTCGATTTTCACATGGAGTAATAACTCATTATCTTCAGCATTATTTTTATACATAATATAATGCATTGTTCATAAACGGAGCGATATGAAATGGAACGCGAATCGAATGAAATTTCAACACTACACAAGCCGAATAAAGTGGAATGGAATGGACTAGGAAAAGAGGAAAAATTGAAACACGAAACTCAGGGATGAAAATGGAAAAGGGTGGGGCTGGATATCAGTGATATTTATCAATTTGAAAAAATTTTTTTTATCGATTTTTTTCTATATCAGGGTTTTTTTCAATTGGAATGTTTTTCGAAAATTTAATCGGTCAATTATAAATTGCAATGCCACTTGAAAGCATTTCCGCAGATCAATGAAATTATACCATTAATCTCATTATCATTAGTTAGATAATGCAAATATTTTCCATAAACAGGGTGGAGCAAAAATCATCATCTGATTTTCTTTCATTATAACTTTTGTTTAAGGTGGAAACTGATTTGGATTTTAACTGATTATGTTAATTTTCCCTTTATATTTTTTTTAACTAATTGTAGAAAATTATCTCAAACAAATGGCCGCCGTCGGTGTTTATGCAAATTTGGTCTCTTATATTTTGCATAACTGTGTGCATTATTTGTAGTGTCACGTTATTAATTTCGACTAGGATGTTTTTCTTTAACTCCTCTAAGGTGCGAGGCTTATTCACGTACACAAACGTCTTCAAATGTTCCCAGAGAAAGAAATCCGGGACAGTCAAATCGCGAGATCTGCCTTGAAAGGCATCCTTCAAAATTCGCATTGTGTCGTGTGCAGTATGACGTAAGTTCCCGTCCTGTTGAAACTGCATGTCCTCTAAATCCAGGTTGTCCGTTAAGAAATATACAGTCAGCAAGACTATATAGCGGTCGCCGTTTACCTTAATAGCGTTACGATCGGGTCTTTCGAAAAAATAAGGCCCAATCACCTATTCCGTTGTAATTGGGCACTATACGGTGACTTTGAGAGGTTAAAATGGGGCTTCATGAATTATGCGTGGGTTTCGTGTCCCCTATAATCGAGAATTTTTCTTATTGAGGCGCTGACACAAAAAGGAGCCTTCTTCATCCACTTCATTGTTGAGTTCCAAAATCGCTCCTTCTTAAGCCATATAGCGATTCATTGATATTCACTATAAATTTCTCAGGTTTCTATTTGCCGAATGTCAAAACTAAACTGACATACGATGCCATTTGTAAAAATGGTAGAACTTTTCCCGACCTTGTAGTTAATATTTATGAAATGCTAATGAAGTCATTAATTAATTATTCCATTCAATTAATTAGTCCCGTGTATGTGTTAAAATTGCTAAAAGATTTTTATAAAAATAATTTTTGCTATTGTTCATTTATTCGATTAATCGACACAATATATTCCAAGTATTTTGGTTAGTTGAAAATTGAGCAAAAATTTGAACATAACCTTAAACATATTTACACTGAAAAAATGTATTGCCAATCGAATGGCTCATTTGCAGCAAATTGATTTTTCAGTTGTGATAACCGAATTGTTATTGAGTCTTGTTTTTGTAATTGAAAAATCGATTTTATAACCGTAATTGATATTAAACCGTATTCGTTTTAAAAACCATTAACGTTTCAAAAACCGCAACCGTAATTGATACCGTTTTATCTATAAGGATTCAACTTGTACGGAGCCAAGGAAAGAAACCCCGGCTAATAAAAAATCATTAACCGATTGCAAATTGTTTTATTTTGAAATCTAAAACCGTTTTAAATAACGTGAGCGATATTTTGCAAAATCCGTCATAGTAACTGATGACGGAATATATAAATTAAATAATAACCGTAATACTGTAATACTGTAATCGTTATTCGTTTTATTTGCCATTTTTTAATTTTATATTGTTCGTCATTCTATAAAGGGAATAAATTGTGAAGTTACGTCTTACTTTGGCCAAGAAAAGTGTTATCGTCAATGGATAGAAATACAAAATATATTTTAAGTGATCACCGCATGTACTGAACTAGTTTTGTAAGGAATAAAATTCATGTCTAATATGACATCAAAAAAATACTTCGAATTCATGTATCGCTATCGTAGAGAACTAAAAGAATACCTCGTTAAAAAACACGTCTGAATTAGCACAACAAAATGTGTTTACATTAGCTTTTTTGTTTTGCAAGGATTTATTACATCCACAACTTTTCACTCTAAGCGATATTGAAATTCCTACAAAAACTCTAAATCGATATATTCATAGTAAAAAAATTTATTAAAAAAGTAATTATAATTCTAAAAATTATATTTTATATTGCAAATTTTCCCATAAAAATTATTTTGTGGTATAATAAAAATACAATTTTAATACGCGGTTAATCTCTTTAATACAAAAAAAATCTTGGGAAAATAATATATAACAAACATATTAAAAGTTGCAGTAAACCGCTAAACCAAACAAACTTTATGCATTTTTAAACAATAAACACGATTATTATTAGCATTAAAAAACAAACACTAATAAATACATACTTACAATATGTATAGAATACACTGTGGTTATAAAGTATTTAGAAAAATTATGTTTAATAATGCTGTACATAGAAGTGGAATTGTACTATTAAACTTCAATCACATAAATTAATATTTTACTAAAAAAATTCTTCAAGAAAGAAAGAAATTTTTATTAACTTTATTTTTCTTGTCTATTAAAAAACGATCCTTTAATCTTCAATAATCAATATTAATTGTTTTTAGTAATAACGTCTACACTTAGAAAAAAAGTTAGTAGAAAGTTAGTAGCGCCTCGGTAGGCTAGTTGGTAGCGTGCTAGCTTATCAGTGCGGGGGTCATGGGTTCGATTCCTAACAGAGACTCTGGTTTGTTTTCGCTACAACGAGCCGATAGCCTTTGTTGCTAGTGCTCGGTTAGAGTATTAGGATATAATTTGTTATTATATGATTAATCTAGAAGTTTGTTATTTAGATAGTAGCTTTAATTAACCACATAAGGCCCTAATGGCTCGGTTATGTAAATGAAGATTCAAAATAAAAAATTGTAAACGGTTTTCAATCCCACTTTACTATTTTTGTACTGATTTTTAGTAAAGGAATTATTATTAAGCAAATCTTTTTGCTATTTACATTTTATAAATTACAAAATTTTTACAGAATATTTACAAATATTTGTTGCTAATTTTAGAAATCATTTTACAAATTTTTGAAAACCGATTTGTTAAAATTAGCAAACAATTTTTTACTAATTTTAAAAAAGTGGATATTGAAGCAAATGTTATTTCTTATTAAAACTTACACCTACAAACTTAAATTGCCTTAAAAAGATTTAAACTATTTCCAGCTTCGGTGGAAAAGCACCGTACTTCTCTATTAAAAGACATTTTCATTTGAAAAATACAACTTAAAGTAGATTTTTTTTTGTATTAGAAAAAACATAGTTATAAAAAATATATTTTAAAGATTTTTTTTTATTGAAAAATGCACTCTTTTTTTTTGAAAAAGTTCATCTTTCAAAAGGGTACTTTAAAAGAGCACTTTTTTTTAAAAGAATACTTTATTTGAAGAAAGTACTTTTCTGAAAAAATGACTTGAAAAAATTACTTATTTTGAAAAAAATAACTTCTTTTTTTTTTGCAAAAAGTACTTTTTTAAAAGAAATTACTGTTTTTTCAAAAAAGTTCTTATTTTTACAAAAAGTAAATTTTTAAAAAATTTTTGGTGAAAAAAATATTTTTAATCTTTTTTATTTTTTTACTTTTACTTTTATAAAAAAAATTTTTTGTTTTTGAAATTTTTTTTTTGGGAAGGTACTATTTTTTTTTTTTTGAAAAAGTGCTTTAATTTTGAAAAAAAAATTAAAACTAATTTTTTTAAAAAGAAAAAAATTATCTATTTATTAAAAAAAAAAAATATGCACTGACTAGTTTTTACGGGTAGAACTGTCTGACCTACTATACCGGTCTGCGGTCTATTTGGTTTTGATCGCTGGTTCTACATAATATTACTTCCACTAAAATATTTTTAATTTTTTACTTTTACTTTTTTTCAGTTATTTTTTTTTTAATTTTTTTCTTTGTGAAAAAATTTTATTTTGGGAAAGGTACATTTTTTATGGAAAAATTCACATTTTTTTGGAAAAAGACATTTTTTTTTGAAAAAAATGCTTTAATATTGAAAAAATTAAAACTAATTTTTTTTATCGCAGGTTCTACTTTTTACATTTAATATTTTAAACATAAAAATACGAGTCACGCCTAAGTGACTGTCCAGAAAAAGAACATGCCGTATTTTTCCATAGAATTTGACGATTAAAACACGTCGAGCAAAACGTTTTTTCTTATTCTCTTGTTTTTTTATTTACCGCATCTTATTAAAAGGAGTTAAAACATTTTAAAATTGTTTGTAAACAAAAAACATATGATGAGTTTATTTAATATACGATATCCTATGTCTCTAATGTTCTCTTTATGTACTAGGAAATGAACAAGGGACTATAAACCAATTTCGTTTCTATTTTTTTTTAATTTATTTATTTCTTTTTATGGTTTTTAAAAAATTAAAATATTAAAACCAAAAAAAAAGTTGTGTTGTTAACGGAGATACTGGAGAGAAAAAAGTCTCTACGTTACTCTTTACACTAAAATAAATATGCTAGTTTTTGCAGTCACCGTCGGAGAGCAACAATCGTTGTACGTCGCGTTCTTATTCTGGGCAGTCTTATTTGGTTGGAAAATCCATATAATTGGGGACCATAGTGTAACATACGAGCAGTAATTTGCAATAACAATAACAGTATTATTGTTGAAAATGTAAACAATAATATGATAAATTAGTACTCATATTAACCAAGTACATAATTAAAAACAAAATATATTAAAAAAAAAATGAAATAAAAATATTTCCAACAAATACAGGGTGAGAAATTATATAAACATAATATGGTTTTTATTTCCTAAAAAAAATAGTTGATACAACGACAGCTTATTATTGATTTGACCTAGAGGCTAAATAGTTGTTAGAAGATTTTCATTTTGTATTTTGCCTGCATAACTGACAGGTGGAACAAGGTCGTTGATACACTCAAAATATATTTTCCGTTACTGATTGTAGTTTATTTAAAAAGTGATACGTAAAGTTTTTTTTTTAAATGAATAATCAATTGAAATTCATAGAAATATATTTTTTAACTATTTGTATCAGTCATTCAAAAAACAAACTATAAAAATTTGCAGACATTCAGTAGGAGTTGATATTATCAGTTAAATGTAAAATTTTATGTTTTCTGCTTCAAAAAATAGAAATTCATATAATTCCTTTTTGTTTTTTTTACCAAAATAGTTTGTATGTATATATACAAAATTATTTCAATAAAAATTACAAGAAATTATTCAAATATACATACACACAAAGCCAATAAAAATGTATACATCTGCATGTGTCGTGTTCTGTTTTGTAATTACATACAAATAAAAAAACTTACAATTTGAAAAACAAACCACAAAAGTAGTTTTTTCTAACTTTTTGTCAGTAAAAAATTGATGGTTATTTTCAACGACTTTCTATTGTTTTTACTACAAATGGGTTAAATATATTGAAAAATCAGTAGTCCTCTTTTTGATTGTATTTTCCATTAATTTAATATGTATTTTAAGTTGTTTTTAACGAAATAATATTGTGAGTGTACTAAATATCACAGATGTGATATAAAATATCTAAAAACGGTTTTCGGAATTAGACACAGGATATTTACATTACATATAAAGTAACTAATTTATAAAGTAACTAAATTTTTTCAAAAATGCCACTGAACATTTTCAAAACAATAATAACCTGACGACATTTTAAAAAAAGTATGTAAAATTATAAAACTGTGCGTATGAGTAATATTTAATTATTACAAATATTACTCATACTTACTGTAGTCCTTAAAGAGAGTATTTATTTTGTCACATTGATTGGATATTTCACCACCCTATACTAATTTTTATAATTATAATATAAACAAATCAACTTAAAAAAAAACACATGAAAGTAATTAAATTAAGTAATTATGTTTATATTTCAATAAATGAAGTATAAATTGTGTTAAATTTAATTTCATAAATTATATTATAATATTAATTCTCACATAACACAAAAATGTTTCGTTTTTGGATTACATTAAAAATACACACACACAAAATCTAAAATAATTTAAATTTAATAACATATTTTTCTCTAAAACAAACTTTTTTTTTTTTTGAGTTTCCTTTCTAGCTTATGGCTCGTAGGTAGCTGTTTTTTGTGTTGATAAGCACGTATTTATTTGTTATATCCTTATAAAATATATATATATATATATATATTTTTTATGCTGGGGAAAAATAGAAAACAAACTCACGATTTGACGTATAAAATAATTTTTTCTTTTCTTTTTTTGTTTAGTACAAAATTCAATATATGACGTGACCACAATGATAGATGTAGAACATAATAATATATTTTTTCTTTTTATAGTTATTCAAAATTCTCAAACGATTGATTGAAGCATACTTTATCACATGTATTGTTGTTGTAAATGTGTATATTTGGGTTTTAAAAGGAATCTACCGAAATGTGTACAATATGAGTTGTGAATATGTTTTGATAAAAAAAAAGTTATTTAAAGGTATTAGATTAATTTTAAGATTTTTCTTTTTTTAGTATAAAGGTAGAAGAACACTTTTTAATTTAATAAGCGAAAAAGAAGTTTGAAAAATATTTACTGTGAAAAATATATTTCATAAGATTTGATTAAAACAATAAGTTTAAGTAGAAGGATAAATAGATATACAGTGTTAAGAAGCAAAAAAAAAATAATAATTAGATTACACCTAAAATAGTTTGTTAGATCAAATAACTGAAAATACAATTTAAAAGAAATGATTTTAACATTTAAAAATCGGTCTACTTTCTTTTTATTTAAATCAAATGGTTTGTGTTATTTATTTTTAAATGTTGTTTAAACAACTGACACATCAATCAAAAATAAAAAAAAATATAAATCAATTTAAAATAAATGTTAAAATTTTACCTACACTCACAATACATTTTCCGTTACCGACTGTAGTTTATTTAAAAAGTAATACGTAAAATTTGTTTTTTAAATCTAGATTGAAATTCATTGAAATATATGTTTTAACTATTTGAATTAGTCATTTAAAAAACAAACTATAAAAATTTACAGACATTCAGTAGAAGTTGATATTTTCTAAAAATAGAAATGCATATAATTCTTTTTGGTTTTTTAGCAAATTTTTTTTGTTTATATACAAAATTATTTAAATAAAATTTACAAGATATTATTTAAATATACATATACACAAAGCCAATAAAAATATATACATCAGTATGTGTTGTGTTTTGTAATAACAAACAAATAAAAAAAAATTTCAATTTGAAAAACAAACAACAAAAATTGTTTTTTTATACGTTTTGTCAGTTAAAAATCGATGGTAATTTTAAACGACTTTCTATTGTTTTTACTAATTTTGCCGATTATTAAACAATGATTGAAAATCAACAACAAAATAGGCTGAATATAATGAAAAATCAGTAGTCCTCTTTTTGACTGAATTTTCGATTAATTTAATATGTATTTTAAGTTGTTTTTAACAAAATAATATTGTGAGTGTACTATTTCCGTAAAAAATAACTGATTTATTAATTTACTTGAAATTGTTTCAGTTTTTTGTATTTTTGTTTGTTTTTTAATCTACAAAATGCTAGCCAGCCAGTCAGGTAACCTGATACCTAAAATGTTACCAAGACAGAGTTTTACTAGGAATTATGATGTGATCATCTTCAAGAGACGCCCGAACAGGGATCACAGGTTTGGTTCACTGACGGCTCGAAACAGATCAATGGAGATACCGGTGCGGGCGTCTATGAATCTAATTTTCAACGTGCGCTTCCTATGCACAAGTATCCGTCCATAGTCCAGGCGGAAATCTTTGCCATCTTTGAATGGTCATCAGAGTGTCTTAGAAGGGCTACAAGGGGGTTATTTATTTATATTCTTTCGGACAGTCAAGCGGCACTCAGGGCATTGTTGTCCTATGACGTGTCGTCTTAGCTTGTCCTGGACTGTATTTAGTATCTCAATATACTTGGTGGATCCGACAAATTGATTATTACCTGGGTTCTTTGGGCACGACCGGCATGCGAGCAATGAATGGGCCGACAGGTTGGCCAACTGCGGGGCCCGTCATCAATTATTTGAACCTTTCTGTGGTGCACCCATGGTATATATCAGAGAAATACTTAGGATTTGGAGGCCAAACTAAGCAATGCATCGTCCCATCTAGTGGAAAATCCAGGAGACTTCTTTCTCTGAACAGGAAGGACTTAAGGGCCTTAATAGGATTATTCACTGGATACTTTAATCTCAGATACCATTTAAGGATCAGAGTTCTGTCTGACTCAGATACTTGTAGGTTCTGTAAATTGAACGCTGAGACAGCAGAGCATATACTCTGCTTGTGTCCTAGGTTTCGCGGCAGGAGACTACAGCTCCTTGGTGGATATGCATTATCCCCCTTGGAAATTTGGAAATATGTATGTGCCTAGTAAGGTGCCTGTCTTCATTGGAAGCCTCAATATTTAGGCCATTCCTGGCTACCCGTGTATCCTGGAGAAATTTTCATAATGAAAAATACTTAGATTCTTAGGACTTTTTTAGTAGAAATATTCTTAGATTCTAAGGACTTTTTCTAAAAGAAAAATTCTGAGGCTCTAGGGACTAAAATTTTAAATTTATTTTTTTATTTAAAATTTATTAAAAAGTCCTTAGTATTTTTCTTTAAAAAGGTCCATGGAATCAAAGAAGTTTTTTTTTAAAAAGTACTTAATAACAAATTTTATCTTTAAGAAAAAAAAAAAATATTTCTAAAAGAAATATTCTTAAATTAAAAGAACTTTTTTATAGTTTCGTATCATAATATAATTGTAGGGACTATATTATGATAAAATTATGGTTATTTTATGACTATAATATGATAACTATATTATAATCGACTAAGGTCGGCACAATCATAATCCCAAAAATATATGATGCTCTTCGAATATGATTGCACCAACTATGTTTTTTCACTGTGTGTATTTATTATGGCTTCAGGAATACAATTCCACTTAGATTCTAGAATTCCGAAACATTCGTTTCGATTTCGGAATCGTTAACCCTAAACACCCCTTCTTCAATACTCCAAAGAGGGTTTCAATGGGGTTGAAGTCAGGTGATTTTTATGGCCAATCAAGGACTTGCACTCACTTCTCTTGTATGATGAACTCTTTGATCAACCTCCATGAATGTTTCGAGTCATTATCGTGCTGTCAAGATGTTGTGATATCTTTTTTTTTTTAATTCTCGATTATATTTATAGAGTAAAATTATATTAAGTTTAAAATTCACTGGGTTGAAAACAGCACCAAGTATCTGATTTAATGAGTTAAATTTTTTTACACTTAAAAATTGTTTTAGAGTTAAAATCGATTTTGAAAATTTTTTAATTTCCACAAGGCATTACAATTTAAATTGTAAACAAGTCATTAACAACTTAAACTTTGGTTTAATAGAATTTTTTTTTTTTAATATATTTTCCTCTAAAGATTAATTTAATGATGTTCATTAACGTCGAAACAAGATCACGTTCTTGACAAACAACAAAACATAGGAGTGTTATAATACTCCAAAAGACAGCACATAAATATATTTGGGGGATCATTTTCTTCATCATCATCATCAACAACTATGTTAACATTTAGTAAACATAATTTGTAAATAAAACAGAAATAAAGCAATTGCCGACAACAAAACTTTAACTTGTTAAACCTGAGTTAAGAAAAAAAAAATAAAATTCAAAAAAATACACCTGCAATTTTAAAAATTAAAAAAAAAAAACATTCCTGCTGTTTTCTTTATGAAATTAAATATTTAAAGTTCAATGTTGGTGATTTGGTAACTTCTTCTTCTTCTTTGTGTGTTGTTTTGTTTTATAACTCACATTAGAAATAGTATATGTATTAAAAATAAAAGATATTTTAAGGTTTTTTGTTTTTCCTTATTAACAAAATGCAACAAACTATTAAAGTATAAAATCCGCACCTTAAATAATATCAAAATAAATTAAAGGAGTTTAAGTGTCATTGTAGTCATTAGTCACTAAATAATTTATTGATAACAACTAAAAAAATAAATGTTATGTTTAATAAAATAAACAAAAAAAGTCATCCATTATAATTCATTAATTAATATTCAGGTAAATTTCAATTAAAAAAAAAAAAACTGGAAGAAGTTATAAACTGAGACTTGTTTTGGCTGCTGCCATAAACTCATCATTATAACTACGATTGTTCAAGTTTCTATAAATTCTTTAAAACTACCGACCGTGGAATTTTTTTATTTTTTTTTTGTTCAATTTCAAAGTGTAAGCAGAGTCTTAAGTATTTCTAAGATAAAATTTCATACCAAAAAAAATATTATTGTTTTGGTTTTTTATTTCAAAATTCAATGCCATTGTTTAATAAGGTTAAACAAGATTTTTTTTTAACTTATTATTGTTTTATTTTTTGCAAATTTTAGAGGTGTTCATTGTATAACATTTTCTTATGAATTAGTTTCGTTTTTTTTTTAAATTTGTTGAAAAAAAAACACTATTTTATTTTTAATATAATAAGTACCAAATTTATTATGAACTATATACATAATATTATAACAACAAAAAAACATATATTTATAATATTTATGAATTTCTTAATAGTTTTTTTTTTTGTGGTATTTTAAATTATATAAACAAAAATTTTAAAATTAATTTCTCACATAAATATGAATTCATTATTAAAAAGGGTTTTTCAATAAGAGCGCTACAAACATTTTTTTAAATAAAACAAAAACGGTTTTGGATATCAATTAAATTATTTATTCCTGTTAAAGTACGTTCGATGCCATTATGTATGGAACTCGATTTCTTTTTCATGGCCACCACGGGCACGCTTGCAGAAGTCTTGAGGCTGAACCCAATTTTCGACGGTTTTCAAGCATAAATCGGCCGATACTGCTGCAATTTCACGTTCGATATTCATACGAAGTTCATCAATCATCGCTGGCTTGTTGGGAGAGACCATAGACTTGACGTAGCCCCACAGGAAATAGTCTGACGGCGTAAAATCGCACTACCGAGGCGGCCAATCGACTGGAGCATTTCATGAGATAACACGTTCTCCAAACTTGGTTTCCAATAAATTGATTGTGACATTCGCTGTGTGGCTTGTGGCGCCGTCCTGTTGCAACCACATGCCCTCCAAGTCCATATCATCCAATTGGGGCCAAAAATATTCGGTTATCATTGAACGGTAGCGATTCCCATTTATAGTAACGGCCCAATGACGCCGCCGGCCTATAAACCGCACCAAACCGTAATTTTTTCGGGATGCAATGATAACTCATGGAGTACGTGTGGATTGCTGTCTGACCAATAACGCATATATTGTTAATTGACGAAGCCATTCAGCCGGAAATGAGCCTCATCGCTGAAGATGATTTTTCGATGAAAATCCGAATCATTTTCAAGTTGTTGCTTAGCCCATTTCACGAACATATGACGCTTCTGGTGGTCAAGCGGCTTCAGTTCATGCGTCAATTTGATTTTGTATGGATGTAGGCCAAGATCTTTTTGCAAAATTCGCCACAACGACGTCACAGAGATGACCAACGCTTGAGAACAACGTGTGAGAGACACATTTGGGCTTTCTTCAACTGAAGCCTCAGCGGCAGCAATATTCTCGACACTACGGGCACTTCTTTGTCTCACTGGCACGGGAACATTTTGTACTGTGCCTGTGGATTAAATTTTGTTGATCTGCTAGGACGATTATGACGACCATAAATTGGACGCAGCGCTCTTAACGTTGAGGCCATTGACTCCAAATTTCGGTAGTAAATTTTAATAATTTCGACTCGTTGTTGGCTCGTATATCTTTCCATCATGAAATGGCAAACCTTACTGAAGAGAAATGTCAAAAGAGCGGCAAGAAGCATGACGTCGTTTGCTGTCCCTGTAGCTCTACTTTTGTAGCGTCCCTGTTGAAAAACCCTTTATAAATATTTCTTAAGAATTTTTATTTTTTTTTTAAATGCTGTGTTCATCTATTTGTTAATTTTTTGTATGTATATTATTTTTAATTTTCTTTTGAAAATTATTTTTTCCTTCCCTGTTTTTATTTTCGGTTTGTTTGTTAATTTATATTCCATGAGCATTTTATTGCTTCCCCATACAGCAGAAACTCCTCTATTCTTATAAACTTAAAAAAATAAAAAAATACCATTTAAAGTTTGCCAATATAATTTCATATAATTTTATTTCTTTTTTTGTTTAAACGAAATTATTTTCAGTTGTCTGTTTGAAATATTTTATTAAGTAGGCGTTAGCAAATGTTATTTTTGAAAGGCAATTTTGGGAGGCATTCAAAAAAAATAAAATAAAAATACTGAAAAGAAAAGTTTTATCATATAAAAACCGAAAAGTAGTAGTGGCAGTAGTAAAAGTAGAAAGAAACTTATTTAAGTACTTATGATTCCGAATGTTTCTGATAGTCATGTGAAATATTAATTTATCTTAATTTGTTGTACGTATAAGTACTTTCGTGCATACAGATTGTCGTCACTGGTGGAAAGTGAGCCAAGTATTAAAAACATGAAAAAGTTGTAAATCAAATAAAATACTTAAAACAATAGTATAGAATAGAAAATAAGTGTGAAGTTGTGGGAAATTATGATGAAAAATGATATAGTCTTGTTAAAAAAAAAAATCGAAATATATAAGAATATACAGGATTATACAATAACTGCATGCACTACCAGGCATAGTTCAATATATGATCATACATGATTTTATATGATCAATTTGATTCTTTTTAAAAAGAATCCAATGAATTGAAAACTTAAACAAAAATTGTTGCTTCTGGTCAGCAGATAAGATACAGTTTATTAATCAAAGGTTCTTCAACAGTTTTACAACGTACTGATCACTAAGCTTTCAGTTATCGCTGTCATATTTCGATGGTGTAAACAATTTATGCTTACTACAAAAATCTATTTTACATATTTTAATATTTTGCTGTGTTATAGCAGATAGCCTTTATTTCCATGACAATATAATGTACTTGTATATTGAAGGCAATTTAAGTTTGTAAGTTTTAATTTTGAAAAAGTTCGAAATTGTTGTACAGTGTAATTTTTTTTTTCAGTACTATCTTTTTTTCTGAGTATAGTCAGCCGACTATATGCCGTCTCTGTACCATTTTCCATATGTTTTGAATTTGTATTGTTTTTTTCTAACGGGTTTTTCTTATATTAACGCTTTTCAACACTGTTTTTTTTTGACAATTAACAGACTCTTCTCAGTTTTTAATGAATATTTTTTGTGTGCACAAAATTATTTTCAGTGAATTTCTAATATTTTTTATATATAATTATTTTAACATAAATTAATTATTTGTATTTTATTCAATTTTAATTTATAAAAATTAAAATTGCTTTTTTTTTTGACCTTTCAATATTGCACTTAACATTATTCTATTCATGTTTTAGGTCAATAAAACACTATTTTTCTTTATCGGGATATTCTTCAAATAAATACTTTATAGAGTTTTATTAGCCAAAACATTGATCTATTAAATTAATTATTTTAAAAAAGTTCAAGTGATAACAACAACAATGATATAAGTGATAAAATAAAAAGTAAATTTTGGAAAAACCAAAATCTATAAGGCGCATATCAACAAGTGTTTAAAATCTGCAAAGGAACCAGTGAAAAGAGTTCACAGGCTTCTGGGTGACCAAATCAGACCCGACAATGTGTCAGAAAGCTTAGATAATAATGATTGAGCGACATCATTTTGTATGTGGGGTGCCGCCGTGGTAATTTGGCCTGTGGTCCTCGGAAGAAGTTCTTACTGCCACAACAGAGTTCAAACAACCGCAGTACAAAATATACTTCTTCATTTTTTATAATCAACAGGAAAAATGATTGTATTTATTAAAAAATAAGAGGTAAGTCACTTTTGTCTTAAATATTTATTTGTTAACGCATGTTACATACATATCGTCCGTATGCTGCAAAAAGAGCTCAAGTCACATAATTGTGTTTCTGGGTATTTAAGACTTTTAAAAGTTTATGGCAGCTAGAAAAATCATTAAAAGCAGTTTCGATTCAGTTTTGGGACACATTTGCATATTTAAGTCCATTCCGAAAAAAAGTGGTCTTGAGGTCTTAAATTGCATTAAAATTTGTATGGAAAATTTACATTTTCACTTAACCTTTTTTAACTGCTGGGTCGATTTTGCTCAGTGTCAACAGCATTAATAAATCTGGATAAAGATGGGCAATCTAAAAAAAAACTAATCAATGAAAAATTCAGTAACATGCGTGAATTTAAAAATTTTTTAAAAAATTTCTTTTAAAAATGTGTTCAGAAAAAACACTTTAATATTTAAATAGGGCATGGTCAGACCTTTAATTTGAGCCATGACTCTTATGTGTTACTAGTCCAGTATGGCCACAGTTGCCAAAAGCCTGCAGAGAAATTTCGATCACAACATTCAGCAATTTGTGTGACTTTAAACAATTTTTAAAGTTGTTTAAATAACAATTCAGAAAAAGAGCTTTAGTGTTTAAATTGGGCATGTTCAGACTTCATAGTGGCCTAAAAACTGGTGAGAAATTTCGTTCTCTACATTCTGAAATATCTGATTTTAAAAGTTTTTGTTAATTTTTTCGAATTTTCAATTCAAGTTTAATAAAACATACAATATAAATTAATTCTAATCCAATGAGGCTTTTCTGTAGGATGTTGAAATTTATTAAATTATTATATTATCTTAACGTCACAGTTATCGAATTTAACTTTCACAAACTTAAAATTATCCAAATTTCGTAATAGGATCAAATATATATTTAAGAAATTGAAAAAATCATAATTTTCATACTTAAAAATAGCAACAGTTTCAGCATTTTAATAAAACATTAAAAAATATGATTTGCAGTCTTCATATTGTATAAAAATCATATACTTTTCATGACAATTTTATACACCTCTTTACTTTCATTTGACAATTTTTCATTTCAAATAGTTAAAAGACGATGATAATTTTCCATCTTTCTTTTTCTTGTATGCATTCTCGTAGCATCATACAATGGTAATGAATAAAAAATATATATTTCAAGAAAACTTAAATTGAATAGGAAGTTTGAAGAAAGAGCAGAACTTTTTGAACGGACATGATGTGGCTTTTCATTATTTTCTTAAATAATTTTATAAACTTAAATTTGCCTGTGACACAAAAGCTCTTTTTCAGTGTCTGTGACTGCTTGAAGATGAAAAAATGAAAGAAAAGTACAAAAATGCAAACTGGAGTTGAAATGTGTGCACTTAAACTAGCAACAAATATTATACACAAATATTTTATTAAAATGAATAGGAACAATAACAACAAAAAACTAAAAAAAAATCACAATTTATTAACTTGCTACGGATGTTTAAAGTCCTCATTCGTGTATACGAAGACTTGTAGTAAATATATTAGTTGTAATATTTTGAAGTTATTTTATTACTCCTCTTTTATGTTCTATAAATCATTTTGCAGAAAAGTACAGATTGTTTTTTATGCAATTTTAAATTAATCTATTGAAGTGTTATCCTAGATTCAAGATAATGTTTGAAACATTACTATTCAAGATTCTGCATACAAAAAACATAGTTAACGTAAACACATAGTTTTAATAAAAACGTAGTTTAAAAAAAAACATTGTTTTAATGAAAAAAGTAGTTTTAATACAAAACTTAGTTTTAATAAATCACCAGTGATGCATCACCTGTTATGCATCACCATTGATGCATCACCAGTGATGCATCACCAGTGAAGCATCAGCAGTTATGCATCACCAGTTATGCATCACTAGTGATGCATCACCAATGATGCATCACCAGTTATGCATCACTAGTTATGCATCACCAGTGATACATCACCAGTTATGCATCACCAGTTATGTATCACCAGTTATGCATCACCAGTTATGCATCACCAGTGATGCACCACCAGTTATGCATCACCAGCTATGCATCACCAGCTATGCATCACCAGTTATGCATCACCGGTGATGCATCACCGGTGATGCATCACCTGTGATGGATCACCTGTGATGCATCACCTGTTATGCATCACCAGTGCATCACAGGTGATGTGGTCATGCATCAGGAAAAAACGATTGTTTCCTGAGTAAAAACTAAAATAAAAATTTCTTGTTGGAAGATATTTTTGTTGTTTAAAAAAAAAAAGAAAAACAAATACATATATATTTTTTTAGGAAAAAAAATTTTTAAGAATTTGAAAAATTTTGAAAAGGTTTGTTTTTTGAAAAAAAAGATTTTTTTTTTTATTTTGAGGAAATACAGGAAAGAACTAGGAAAATATTTTGTTTTGAATTTCTTTTTCCGGGAAAAGGATTAGTTTCTGATTGTTTTGGGTTAAAAAAAAATTTGTTGATTTTTTTTTGTTAAAAAAAAAAGAAAAAAAATATTTTTTTTTAGGAAGAAAAAATTATTTTTTTTTGGGGAAAAAAATTTTTTTAGGAAAAAAAATTTTTTTCTTGGTTGGAAAGATTTTTTTTTGTTTAAGAGAAAAAAAAAATTTTTTTTTGTTGTTTAAGGAAAAAAAATATATATTTTTTTTAAGGAAAAGGCATTTTTTTAAAGAAAAGATTTCTTTTTGTTGTAAGGAGATACAAGGGAGGACTGGAAAAATATTTTTTTTTTTTCTGAAAAATTTTTCTTCTGAAAATTTTTTTTGAGGAAGTGTTTTTTTTTAAAGTTGTTTGGTTTTCCCCTCTTCGCGGGAAAGGGGAAGAAGGAAGATTTTTTTTTAATATGCTTTTGGCAACCACGGAAGCCGCCCACCCTAGCCGTAACATCGGAGGGGCTGAAAATATCACGGGGAAAACTAACAAAGAGGCAGTGATATAGCGGAGCCTGTTCAGCAATCTTTAACGACGTCAACTCAAATCAACTGCAGACCAAGTACGTAAATGGGGCATCAAATACGACGGAGAGCGGGAACCTCTCGAACTAGTGGAGAGGATCGAAGAATTAGCCACAATGTATTCGATCGATCGGGACACGATGCCCCAGATGATGCCCGAAATCCTCACTGGAAAAGGTTTATTCTGGTTCCGCAACAATCACCGCCACTGGTAAACATGGACGGGTTTTAAGAAGGATTTCATCAAATTTTTCCTCCCACCTAGATACTTCGACCGCCTAGAAGCTCAGATCCGGAAACGACACCAGAAGCCAAAGGAATCATATAGAAACTACATGCTATCCATGCAAAACCTCATGAAGCCCACAAGCTACTCAGAGTCTCAAAAAAATGGGGCGAATATTCAGAAATTCTCGTCCCGAATATCTGTGGTATATCCGAAGAAGGATTTTACAACTTTGGGCGAACTGCTAGAGTTGGCCGAGGATCTTGAATGTATCCCGACTATACCCCAACACCCTCGGGAGCAGCATAGATAAGTTGATTAGGAAAAACAGCTAGGAGAAGGGAGCGAACCGAAAATAAACCCAAGAACTGCATGCCGACGATGTGGCCAAAACGGCTACGTGATGGTAGAGTGACGGAACAACTCAATTCTGTTTTGTTGGGACTGCGGACGGCGGGGCTTCCGCACCATAGATTGTTGTCGCCAACGGACGGGAAACGAGCGCCCTACCCGCACAACGCCAGGAGATGCGGATCTCTCCAGAAATCACCCTCAACATTAAAAACAGCTCTCCAGATAAAGGGAACATGACTCGTGGCGGTGGTCCTCATGGGAGGACGTGAGGTTGAGGCCACAGTCGATACGGGCGCCTCCAGTTGCTTTATCAGCGAAACCTTGGCGCGCACCTTAGAGGACAGTACGGAACGTCGGCGCCATGAAACGTTCGTGACACTAGCCGAAGGATCACGCAGGCAGATCGAGAGCGCAATGGAGATCGAAGTGGAATTCGGAAACAAACGTCTGTTGACGAGGTTTTTAATAATGCCCAACGCTACCGAAGAGGCCATTGTGGGACTAAAATTCCTTGAAAGTTGCGACACCACGTTTATATGCGCCGGACTCTCGTGTCAATTCCACCCCACCAACCGTAACATCGGGGTACCCAACGACAAGGAAGCCCATCGACATTTAAGCACCACGCCTAGTCTGTTGACGGGTGCGGAAGGGAATCCAGGAGAACCAGAAGCGGTAAGTGAGAATTGCCAAGTAACAAGAGACAAAATACACACTTTTCTTGAAGGGGAGCTGCAAAAATTTCGGGAGTTACAGGGGATGTCAACAGCGGCCAAGCATAGGATTAAAATGAAAGATCACCGCGCGTTCAAACGCACCCTGAATCCAGCCATGCAAGCAATTATAGACTCCAAAATCAATGAACTCCTCATGAATGGTTATATTGAGCCATCCAGAAGCCCTTATAGCTCACCCATCACACAGCCCAGAAGAAGAACGGTACCGGGAGACTCTGTATGGATTTCCGACATTTGAATAGCCGATCCGAACCAGACGGGCTTCGCCTTCGGGAAGCCCGATATGTAAGTAGTCTGGATCTCAAGGACGGGTATTGGCAGATACCATTAGAGGACGACAGTAAACGCTTCACAGCATTAACCGTTGCGGGTCGTGGACTGTACCAATGGCGAGTCATGCCATTCGGTCTAAATTCTACCCCCGCGACATTTCAAAGGACAGCGTAATCGGCCAGGAGTTAGAACCGTTCCGAAGGCTCCGGGCAGCCAATCTCCGAATCAACCCTGACAAATGCGAATTTTTCAAAAAGGAAACGAAATACCTTGGCTATGTCATCAGTGAAAAGGTGGCGGCTATACGGGAGATGATGCCACCTACAAACGTACGGGAGGTCCGGCGGTTTTCGGGGATAACCTCCTGGTACCGGCGGTTCGTGCCCGACTTTTCGTCTATAGCCCAACCTTTGACATCCCTTTTGAAGAAAGGATATCACGGATCACCTATCTCTTAAATGGCTTAACTCCATCGACAATCCAACCGGGCGACTGGCTCGTTGGGCCCTGGAGCTACAACAGTACAAATTTACCGTACAATATCGTAAGGGTAAGCATAACGTGGTGGCGGATGCACTATCCCGCCAACCTATGGAAACTATACAACGGGCCATAGAAGACACCGGAACCACCGAAGATTGTAACTGGCTTAAACGCAAAAAGAAAGAAATAGCGCAAAATCCCGATAAATTTTCCGACTATGCCATAGTGGGTACCCAACTCTTTCGCCACCTCCCGAGACACCATAATGACGAGGATTGCACCCCGTGGAAACTCTGTGTCGATACCAGTCTACGCCAACGAGTACTTCAAGAGAACCACAGCCAATCCGCAGCAGGGCATCTGAGAACCCGCAAGACCACCAACCGCATCAGCAACAGATACTGTTGGCCTGGAATGTTTCGGGATATCGCCAGATTTGTGCGTATCTGTGCATCTTGCCAACAGTACAAACCGAACCAGAAAGCACCCGCGGGAGAGATGCTGATACAAATTCCCGAGGAACCTTGGGCCACGGTTTGCGCTGATTTTGTGGGTCCACTGCCCCGGTCGAAACATGGCCACTCGATGTTACTGACCTTCTTTGACCGATTCTCCAAACGGGTCGAACTGACACCCTGTCGAAAGGCAACTGCACAGGGGGTGGTAAAAGCCTTCAGGGAGAAAATTTTCGCTCGGATTGGAACACCAAAGGTACTTATCACGGACAACGGCAGCCAATTCACCAGCCGAATCCTAAAGAAATACTTGGATGAAGTTAGTGTCCGTCAGCAGTTTACCGCCCCATATTGCCCGCAAGAAAACCCAACAGAAAGGGCTAATCGGACCGTGAAGAGGATGATTGCACAAATAGCGGGGAATGACCACCGGAAATGGGACGAACACCTCCCCGAAATAAGCCTGGCGATCAACACCACTACATCCGATTCCACCGGATATAGTCCGGCCTACCTTGTCCAATGCCGTGAACCGAGGCTACCCAAAGCACTGTATAATGAATTAGTCTCCGGAACCGGGGCGGCCAACTCTTAGCCTAACGAAAAGGCCAACGAGTTACAAGAGATCTTCAGGATAGTGCGTTATTAACTCGGTAAAGAGCCCCTGGACCAGCGCCGTTTCTATAACTTACGAAGAAGACCATGGAAACCAAATATTGGAGATCTGGTACTTATAAAAAACCACCCCTTATCGAGCGCCGTGGAAAATTTTGCCATAAACATTTTAACGACATAGAGAGGAAATAGTAATGTCGGATGAAAAATTTGCGAGGACGAAACAACAATTTCAAGAGAAATTGATTGCCAAAATGGCACAGTGGCGAAGAACAAAATCATCGACGAGGCTCTTTCATGTCCAGAACGCCGCCGAGGACGCACTACTGGCCAACAAAAAATCGACCCTTATACCGTCAATTGTCCAATACCAGCCAATCAAACAAAAACGGCGACTACAACCATGCCATCAAACGAACAACCAACCTCCGAAAAATTGCCAGTCCAGGAACTAACACAATGCGTAGTGAGAGTTAGAAGAATAACCCCGGCCATGAGGCACCCACAAGGCTGTCCAGTCAATACTGAGGAATCAGAGGACGAAATCATTGGCCAACTTAAGAAGAAAGGTAGAATGGTCCGGGGTCTCTCAAGCAGCCTTGAAACAGACAACGCACAAAGTCCAGACCTGCAGTCGAGTGGCACCGACGACGAAGTCGACAACATCACAGGTGATGCATCACTGGTGATGCATCACTAATGATGCACGTAGTTTTATGCACGTAGTTTTATTAAAAAACGTAGTTTTATTAAAAAACGTAGTTTTATTAAAAACGTAGTTTTATTAAAAAACGTAGTTTTATTAAAAAACGTAGTTTTATTAAAAAACGTAGTTTTATTAAAAAACGTAGTTTTATTAAAAAACGTAGTTTTATTAAAAAACGTAGTTTTATTAAAAAACGTAGTTTTATTAAAAAACGTGGTGATGCATCACGTATTTAAAAACGTAGTTTTATTAAAAAACGTAGTTTTAATAAAAAAACGTAGTTTTAATAAAAAACGTAGTTTTAATAAAAAACGTAGTTTTAATAAAAAACGTAGTTTTAATAAAAAAACGTAGTTTTAATAAAAAACGTAGTTTTAATAAAAAACGTAGTTTTAATAAAAAACGTAGTTTTAATAAAAAACGTAGTTTTAATAAAAAAACGTAGTTTTAATAGTAAAACGTAGTTTTAACAAAAAAAAACGTAGTTTTAATAAAAAAAACGTGGTTTTAATAAAAAACGTAGTTTTAATAAAAAACGTAGTTTTAATAAAAAACGTAGTTTTAATAAAAAACGTAGTTTTAATAAAAAACGTAGTTTTAATAAAAAACGTAGTTTTAATAAAAAACGTAGTTTTAATAAAAAACGTAGTTTTAATAAAAAACGTAGTTTTAATAAAAAACGTAGTTTTAATAAAAAACGTAGTTTTAATAAAAAAACGTAGTTTTAATAAAAAACGTAGTTTTAATAAAAAACGTAGTTTTAATAAAAAACGTAGTTTTAATAAAAAACGTAGTTTTAATAAAAAACGTAGTTTTAATAAAAAACGTAGTTTTAATAAAAAACGTAGTTTTATTAAAAAACGTGGTGATGCATCACGTATTTAAAAACGTAGTTTTATTAAAAAACGTAGTTTTAATAAAAAAACGTAGTTTTAATAAAAAACGTAGTTTTAATAAAAAACGTAGTTTTAATAAAAAACGTAGTTTTAATAAAAAACGTAGTTTTAATAAAAAACGTAGTTTTAATAAAAAACGTAGTTTTAATAAAAAACGTAGTTTTAATAAAAAACGTAGTTTTAATAAAAAACGTAGTTTTAATAAAAAACGTAGTTTTAATAAAAAACGTAGTTTTAATAAAAAACGTAGTTTTAATAAAAAACGTAGTTTTAATAAAAAAACGTAGTTTTAATAAAAAACGTAGTTTTAATAAAAAACGTAGTTTTAATAAAAAACGTAGTTTTAATAAAAAACGTAGTTTTAATAAAAAACGTAGTTTTAATAAAAAACGTAGTTTTAATAAAAAACGTAGTTTTATTAAAAAACGTGGTGATGCATCACGTATTTAAAAACGTAGTTTTATTAAAAAACGTAGTTTTAATAAAAAACGTAGTTTTAATAAAAAACGTAGTTTTAATAAAAAACGTAGTTTTAATAAAAAACGTAGTTTTAATAAAAAACGTAGTTTTAATAAAAAACGTAGTTTTAATAAAAAACGTAGTTTTAATAAAAAACGTAGTTTTAATAAAAAACGTAGTTTTAATAAAAAACGTAGTTTTAATAAAAAACGTAGTTTTAATAAAAAACGTAGTTTTAATAAAAAACGTAGTTTTAATAAAAAACGTAGTTTTAATAAAAAACGTAGTTTTAATAAAAAACGTAGTTTTAATAAAAAACGTAGTTTTAATAAAAACGTTGTGTTAATACAAAACGTAGTTTTAATAAAAAACGTAGTTTTAATGAAAGACGTAGTTTTAATAAAAAACGTAGTTTTAATAAAAAACGTAGTTTTAATAAAAAACGTAGTTTTAATAAAAAACGTAGTTTTAATAAAAAACGTAGTTTTAATAAAAAACGTAGTTTTAATAAAAAACGTAGTTTTAATAAAAAACGTAGTTTTAATAAAAACGTAAAAAACTACGTAGTTAACTATGTCTTCGACAATAAGTACTCATCCTAAGCAATTTCCTAAGTCACATGGTTAAAAAAATAAGGGTATTTTCTTGTCGCTTTTGATCAACTTCCAAATTTCCATCTTTATCCCATTCATACATTGTTGTTTTGAATGATGATTTTTCTGAACAAAACTGGCAAAAAACTATAAATAACGTTTTTCCATTGTTGATATTGTATGATGAGAAATTTTCTAACTAATTTGCATACAAATATCTTTTATAATCAATTTAATAATGTTGTCTCGCCTCGCGTCCTTACAAAATTCCTTCATTCATTTTTTGTTAGGTCTTTTTGTCATGTATATAGTTTATGTCTTACCCTTTTTTTTTGCCGAAGAGAGAGAGAGAGAAAAAAAAAGATTTCTTAGTTTCTTAAGAAAAATGAAGAAAGAAATCTTAGTCTATTACATTACATATCCATACATACTGGCAAAGATTACTTGGAGTTCTTTATTTCTTTCATTGTGAATTTTCATTGTAGCATGTTAGCAATTACGTAAACTGTCTTGATTCATATGAAAGATGCATCATTTATCCTTGTTAAATCAAGCAAAGTTAAATTAAAGTTTCAACACTAAACCTTTTTATGTTGTTGTTAGTTCATCTACACCGATTCCAAGGGTAATTGAGAATAAAAAACAGAGGTAATAATAAGTGATTATAAAACAAATATTCAAATATTTGTGATAAGCAATATTCAATGAATATTTTGTTAAAAAAGTAGCCGAGTACCACGCTGAAACTATCAGAATCGATAGACAAATATTGGAACTTTTTTCAGAATTAAAAAATTAAGATTTTTCAGCAAAAGTATTCATAAGTTTTAAAAACCCCAAAATTGTAAATTGTGTAATTGTTGTGTCTTCATATAATAAACTCACTCTTAATGTTTTTGTTCATGTCTTTCATTTCCCAAGGACCTTATATGCTTTTTTTCATCTTCTCAAGATTTATAGTTAAGAAAAAGACAGGATTTTTTTTTCACCAAACATACAGGCTGTTGTTGAAATCGTAGCTGGGAAAAACTTCATCATGTATCAAATAAAAGTATAGTATTTTTCTTCTTTTAGGACTTTTTGTTGTTGCTGTTGTATTTCATTTAATGTCTATAAACAGTAATTTTTCACACTCTCTCTCACATGCTTTGAACACATTTTTTTGAAAAAGACAATCAACAAAAAACTGAGCTGAAAATTTGTCTACTTTTAACAAAATGTCCGCCTACTTTTATACAAGTTTCGGTAAAAATAGGAAGGGGGTTTATATATATACTCGCATATTAGTGTGTGTATGTGTGCAAATGAGTTTGTGTGAGTTATTAAGTGTATGAGTGCGTTTGAGTTTTTTTTTTATTTTTTTTTTTATAAAAATACACATGAAAAATTACTGAAAATGAAAAGAACAATTTATAATAAAATATGGGACTATTAATATGAGTTTGTGTCGAAACTATAAACTAGATTATATTTAAAAGGATTTTGGACAGTTGAATTATTTTTGTCAATAAAAGCAAATATAATCCAATAGTGTTTAAATAAATACATTTTTCTTTTAAACAAAAGGAAGAATATATTGCTTTTTTTTATAAAAAACAAAGAATTTAAAACAAAACAGCTGCAATTTTAGTTAAAAATAAAATATTGTGGAAATTGTTTAGTTCCTTAATGGGTTATATACGGTCAGGAAACCCAAAAAAAAAATATCCTTATTTATATAATTTTTCTTGGGAAGGCCTTTTAATTTATTAAAGTTAAAATACTATGGAAACTTTTCACAATTTTTAATTAAAAAAAAAAAAAATATATTAAAATTATTTTTATGTTTGGTAGTAAAAAAAAACATGCTATTTACATAGGTTTAAGCTAAAACCAATCAAGAAACTGTGAAGATTGTGGCAGAGATGAAGATAGTGCTGAAAGTGTCATTATGTTTTATTGCCAAGGTGGACCCACCTCAGACAGCATCTGAAAATCTAGGAGTGGTATTGAACGCATCAAATATGTGGCTGTGATACTGACAATGGAAGAAACATGGAGTAATTGCGACAGGTTAATGTATCGCATACTAAGAACAAGGGGGACGTAGGAGACCCAGAGGATCCGATCCCCTAGGAAGGGTACGTGGGAAACGCCATAGGGGGAGAAAGGAGACCCAGAAGATCCGATCCGATGGAGAGACGACGTGGGAAACACCAGAACCACATAGAACCAATCAACTTGATGAAATGCTATAGCGGTATCGGGTTGATTAAGAAAGATATCGTAAGGCCCTATCACTACGTCCAAAATGAAGGAGCTAGGCAGCCAGCTACCTAACATAGGTAGCTGGCTAACCGGGTATCCTGTATACACGAGTATCCTGGATATCCGGGTATCCTGTCTACCCGGGTATCTGACTTCCTGGGTATCGGGCTCGCTGGCTAGCATTTTGTAGATTAAAAAACAAACAAAAATACAAACAACTGAAACTGAATTTCAAATAAATTAATAAATCAGTTATTTTTACGGAATTGGTAGGTAAAATTTTAACATTTATTTTTAACTGATTAAGCATTTGTTTTTGTTACTGATGCATCAGTAGTCTAAACAACATTTAAAAATAAATAACAAATACCATTTGATTGAAATGAAAAGTAAGAAGACTGGTTTTGAATTGAAATATCATTTCTTGGTTTTTCTGTAAATTCGAGGTCGGATCAATAAGTCCGTGACTTTTCGAATTTCCATCGTAGGTTTATGAAGTGCAACACTGCTCCCGTAGACTACTGTCAAATTTTGAGCAAGTTCCGTCATTTACTTTGCGTTTAACAGCTGTTCAAAACATGCAACCTCGTGGATTTTTTTAAAAATGGAAAAAAGTGAATTTCGAATGCTCATTAAACATTATTTTTTGCGAAAAAAAAACCGTCAATCAAACCAAGGTAAAGCTTGATAAATAATAAGGGGACTCTGCACTATCGATTTCAATGTAAAAAAGTGCTTTACTGACTTTCGTTGTGGTTGCACAAGTACAAATGACGCTGAACGTTCTGGACGGAAAATTGAAGCCAATACACTCGAAAATGTCGAAAAAATCTACGATATGGTGTTGGCCGATCGAAGAGTAAAAGTGCGTGAAATTGTTGATGCCATAGGCATTTCATATGGCAGTGATCAGTTGGATTTAAACAAGCTGTCTGCAAGATGGATGCCGTGTTTGCTCTCAATTGTTTGGAGTTGTTTAACCGCAATTCGAATGAGTTTTTGCGGCGTTTTGTAACTGTGAATGAACACAGTTACAAAACGCCGGAGACCAAGTAGCAGACCAAACAATGGGGTTTTCCGGGTGAACCGGCTCTGAAGAAGGCCAAGGTAAGTTTGTCGGCCAATAAGGTGATGGCAACTGTTTTGGGATGCACGCGGGATAATCCACGTCGATTACCTTCAAAAGGGAAAAACAATAAACGGTGAATATTATGCCAACCTATTGGACCGATTTAACGAGGATTTAAAAAAAATGACCCCATATGGCCAAGAAAAAAGTTTTTCTTCATCAAGATAATGCACGAGTGCACACGTGCGTAGTCTCAATGGCAAAATTCCATGAATTGGGTCATATTCTCCGGTGGAGAGATTTAGTTCCAACGATGAAATGCCTATTTTATGGACCTCGAAAAATCCAATTTTCTTGAAAGGAATACAAAAATTGGAGAAACGTTGGACTAAGTGTATTGAGCTAAAAGGAGATTATGTTGGAAAAAATTTTTTGTTTTTGCAAAAAAAAGTCACGGACTTCTTGATCTGCCCTCGTTATTTAAAAAAAGAAGGGCATGGAATACCTGCCACACCAAACAGTGACTTGTTGTGGGTGCTTAGTTTCTTACTTAAATGACATGTGGATTTTGCGGTTGATTGTTAACTTAGATGGCCGGTTATGTTGACCGAAAAAATTATGCAAAGCGAGAAATGCACTTTTTGCAGAACGACCATTTTTATAAAACGTCTAAATCACTTTTACATGTCATCGACTAACTTTGCCAAAGCCTGTAGTACTAATTGTCTAAAAAAAAGAAAAAAAAAATATCTGCATTACAAGTGAATCACCCTGTATGTACATTACAAAAAAAAAAATATTTAGATTTTTTGAATATCTTAAATGGATATAACCCCTTAAGATTATCGCTTTTAAGAAATAAAAATATCTATTTTTTATAGTAATCTAAACTTAGAACATTTCCAGACGTTTTTTTAAAAAAATATTCAAAGATTTTAAAACTTTTGTTTTCACATTGATATATATACTATTAGGATCTTCCCTGGATTGAAAAAATTTTTTTGTTTCTTTTTATGAAAAAATTATCAGAAATTTCCGTTATATTTTCCTTCTTCTTAAATTTAAAAATGCATTGGAAAAATTTAATTTCTAGTTTAAAACATAAAATCAGCGTACATTTTTGTAGCCGCAAACTTCTTCAACCTTAACTAATTTGATATAAACTTAAAATGTCTTAAAGAAATTTAAAATAATCCCTGGCATTTTAACCTTTAAACATGAGACTGGGCCGCTAAATTAATAACTTGTTTATTGATGTTCAGCGAAATAGTTAGCTGGTTGGCAACTGGGAAGGAAGTTATTCCTTGTTAATTCATTTACATACAAAATGTGAACGTAATATTTGTGTAGAGTCAGAATGTCATCCAATGATAATTAAAAATAATTGAATTTATTGCAAATTTACAGCAACAATAACTACACTTTACAATTAAAAAATAATAAATTCAATAACATTGCCATAATTTTCAATAACCCTAGGGGAAAAAAAACATAATGCAACAATGTTGCAAAAACAAAAAAATCAAAAATCTAACTGGAAAAACAAACTTAATAATCAAAAAATGTAAAGGAAAACAATTACATGACAATAAAAATGAATATATTTACAAAAAAAACAAAAGTGATGAGTTCAGTTAGTGATTTGTTGGAATGTAAAAATAACCTTTTTTAATGTTAATGTTATTGCACATGAACACCTTCAGTAGCGTGTGATAAATGATGAAGTACCCAACATACCAAATGACTTGAGAAAAATATTATTATAAGCTTACAAACACAAGCGTTAAGCTTGAAAAAGACTTGAGAAATTGGAAAAGGCTATTGTAACAATTGTAGAAAAATCAAAACGGAACCCTCGTGAAAATATTATGTGTGTATGATTACTATAAGCTTAATCTTGCAATATATTATTAATAGTTGAAAAAGGGAAATCATAATTATTTTCTTTAAATTAATTTATTTTTTATTTTAATTTTAATAACTTATTTTAAATATAAAAAATAATAATTCATTTTAAATATAAATAATAATAATTAATTTTAACCATAAATAAAAATAATCAAATTTAATATGCAATTGCACGTTCACTATATAAAATTTACAACTAAATGTACACGCAAAACACGTTTGACAACTTTAAAGAAAAAGTAATGGCACTTGTTGTATGCATTATAAGCGTAGAACAAAGACAACAAGACTAGAATGTATTGAAAAATATTTCTATTTCAATCGTCATATTGCGTTGTTGTTGTATGTTGTTCATAAGCATACTTGAGAAAAAGTTATGTATAATAATCTTTTCTCTAGCATTGTTAAATACTGCTTGTGAATTTACATTTTATAAATATTATAATAAGCGAAATTAAGAAAAGTTTAAAACACACTATTAATATAAGCTTATTCTCAAGTTGTATTGCAGTTTGATTGCTGTATTGTATAGTGGGTATAAAATGAAATTAATATAAATTTAGTGTATAAATCATGCAAAAAAAAAAAAAACTAAAAAAAATTGAAATCATAAAAAAAACAATCATACGCATGCGTGTATGTTTGAAACATGCGTGTATGCTGTTTTACTTAATGACGCATCTTCATTTTTGTTAAATTGAAGCCTTAATTGGTTTTTAACATCATACAACTCAACTCAACTCATCATTACAATTGTCGGAACTGTTTTTGATCGATTTTTGATTTTGAGTAATGATTGCTGTTAAATGATATTTACGGTATTTTTTTTTGATGGCTATAAATGATGAGTACTTAATATTTATTATACTCGTATACGAATGATTTTAATGTTTGAGATTGTTTAAATATTATTACGTTAAGCCATTTGATATTGACCTTTATTTCCGCATGATCTTTTATTGTACACAAAAAAAAAATTATTTTTAATTTCAATTTTTTTTTGTGAACTTCATACCAAAAATTATTTTTAAATTGTTTAAGCAATTAGCAATGTTGTAGCAAAAACTAATGTTTGCAAAATTTTTTCATATTTTGTATGTATTATTAATACAAACAATATAATTGTTTTTTTTTTTTAGAGATTTGATCAGTTTTTAAATAGAAGATTCCGACATAAAAAGGTCATTTACTAAACAAAATTATATTAACGCTCTAATGCACAAGGCTGCGTTTAGGAATTGTTAACCTTTTAGGCTGTATTTTTAAAATTAATAATTTTTATTAAATTTTCTTTTGTCATATGCATTAAATTAATAATTTTTATTAAATTTTCTTTTGTCATATGCATTAAGCCCTGATTTATGTATACGTCAGGTGTGATTAAATGTGATTAGTCAGCTCTCATCGATATATACATCAGTTGAGATTAAATGTGATTTGCCAACTCTGATCGATATATACATCAGGTGTGATTAAATCTGATTAGTCAGCTCTCATCGATATGTACGAGAGCGGTTGAGGTACCAATTCGTAGCCCAATTCATGGAATTGAGACTGCACACGTGTGCACCCGTGCATTATCTTGATGAAAACGAAATTTTTTCTTGGCCATATGGGGTCATTTTTTTTAAATCCTCGTTAAATCGGTCCAATAAGTTGGCATAATATTCGCCGTTTATCGTTTTTCCCTTCTAAGGTAATCGATGTGGATTATCCCGCGTGCATCCCAAAAACTGTTGCCATCACCTTATTGGCCGACAAACTTAACTTGGCCTTTTTCGGAGCCGGTTTATTCCCAAAACCCATTGTTTAAACTGCTGCTTGGTCCCCGAAGTGTTGTAATGGATCCATGTTTCATCCACAGTTACAAAACGGTGCAAAAATTCATTCGAATTGCGGTTAAACAACTCCAAACAATCCTTTGAAGTTGTTACACGATTACGATTATGGTCAATTGAGATCACACGCAGCACCCATCTTGCAGACAGCTTTCTTAAATCCAACTGATCATTTAAAATCGCAACCACACTGCCATATGAAATGCCTATGGCTTCAACAATCTCACGCACTTTTACTCTTTGATCGGCCAACGCCATATCGTGGATTTTTTCGACATTTTCGGGTGTATTGACCTCAATTGGCCGGCCAGAACGTTCAGCGTCATTTGTACTTGTAAGGCCACAACGAAAGTCAGTAAACCACTTGTTTACCATTGAAATCGATAGTGCAGAGTCTCCATAGTATTTATCAAGCTTTTTTTTTTTTTGCAAAAAATAATATTTTTTCCATTTTTAAAAAAATCCACGAGGTTGTATGTTTTGAACAGCTGTTCAACGCAAAGTAAATGACAGAACTTGCTCAAAATTTGACAGTAGTCTATTAGCAGGTGGTTCTTGTTGCAGCAGTGTTGCATTTTATATAACTACGAGGAAAGTTCGAAAAGTCACGGACTTATTGAGCCGCCCTCGTACATCAGGTGTGATTAAATGTGATAAGTTAGTTTTGATCGATATAAATATTTTGAACAGAAAAAGTTTATTAATATCAAAATAACAAATGATTTAAAAAGATACCACCTGTATTTGGACCACCATATACAGTGTCGTGCAAAATAAAAGGAACAAATTATATAAAAATAAACAAAGTGTTTTTATATTTCGTATACGATCCTCTAATTTTTATTACTTTGGCGCATCTGCGCGGCATAGAATCAATATGATTAGTAAGTACTGATTCAGGAATACGTATCCACTCAGTTTCTAAGCTTTGAAAGAGTTCGTTACGATTTTTAAATCGTCTCCCGGAAATACTCTTCTTTAATATGACGAAAGAGGTTTTTAATAGGAATCAAGTCAGCGGAATTGAATGCCATTCTCTTCTGTGAAATCCTTGACCACCCTCGATGTGTGTTTTGGGTTATTATCATGTTGAAACAACCATCGAAGGGACATACTCCACTCAGCATGTGGTATCATTTTAGTTTCAAGAATGTCTTTATACATAAAAACGGGCCGACTCCATTTCCCGAAAAACATGTCCACACCATCATATTGCCTCTCCCATGCTTAAAATTAATTTTTTTAATTGCGTGCTTCAAGTCGTTTGCCAGGCAAGTGCCGGACGGTAGACATACCATCCGAATTATTCAAATTGAATTTTAATTCGTCACTGAATAGAACGGTTTTCCATTTCTGTGATGTGTTTTTGCAAAATTTAATCTAAAACAATAAAAACACAGAAAATCATTGAATAGTGTTAACGAAATATCACAAAAATAACAAGTTTATGGTTACTCACCTTTTTTGGATACGTTTCTTGGTCAACAATGTTTTTTTTTTAGCTGGTCTGTAACTTTTTAAATTGTTTTCTATTGCACGTCTCCTCATTGTACTTCAATTTAAGAGTTCTTACAACTTCATTAGAAGTGACAAAGGGATTTTTTTTTTTAAATATCACATATTTGTCTATAATCACGCAATGAAGTTTTTCTTGGAAGTCCTCCTAAATGCTTTACACTAACTTCTTTTGTCATCTGATACTTTTTTTTTTATCAATCTACATATAAAAGACCTGTTCATGTTATACTTTTTTAGAAATGGATTATTTTTTTACTCCCTATTTTAAGTCCTCAATTATTCGAGATTTTAAAGCTTGGCAATATTTATTCCTAGCCATTTTTGTTAGACCAAACAGTACCAATAACTTATAGAAACTAAATCCTTAAAACCTGGTTTAACTTTGAAAATGACCCAGTTGAAACAAGATTTTAACTACTTACCAGGCTATTTACTCGCTTAATTACTTTTGATATCCCAAAACTAATGAGTGGTCATTATCCTCTCACTTACAAAAAACACAAAGTAATGGGTGGTCATTACCCTCTCGCTTACAAACAGCCAAAAATTAATGAGTACCCATTACTTTTTGGACATCGCGAACAAAAGTAAGTAGTTGAGCTTTTGCTGGGGTGCCGTTATTTTAAAGAATTTTTGTTACTTACTAAGATTTTGGAGTTGTTGTTTTTGTTTTCCACACTCTCTTTTTGGAAAGTTGGAAAATTTTGTTAACTTTTTTTTAAGAAAAAAGCTAATGTTGGAAAATTAAATGGCATTTTTGTTGTTTTTTTTTATCAAGATAGTGTACAATCGTTTGTAAATATTCTTTTGTTTTAAATATAAATTGTGTGAAATATTGCAATGTAAAACCAAATATGGATTTTGTTGCTTTTGTGTTGCACGGCACTGTATGTTTTAGAAAGTTACCTCTATTTGGACCACCCTGTATATATGGAATCTTTCTCCTATCATTTGAATACTACATGTATATGTAACTAGGTGTATCAGTTTTTAGGACCTGGGAGTCCCCAGGGTCCCTGCCCACTTCACTCCTTATAGAAAAAATGTTTTTTTAATTCCTAAGGGGGTCATATTTGTTTAGGTACTCCAGCTAAAATATAAATTTGCCCCTATTTTTGGGCATATCTGTAAAACACATAGTAAGTCGCCTCTGTTAATTTTTTCTCTGTGGCTTTGGTTTTTATTGTGTTTTTCAACGGTTTTGTTTATTTTAACACTTTTCAACACTGTTTTTTTTTTTGCAATAACAATTTGACAATCAACAGACTCTTCTCAGTTTTAAATGAATTTTTTTTGTAGTGTGCATGAAAATATTTTCAGTGAATCTGTGTAAATTTACAAATTTTTTTAAATATAATTATTTAAACATAAATTGCAAGTCAAATACACAAAAAACAAAGCATAAACAATGATATGTGATAAAATTAAAAAGTGAATTTCTGCCGCAACAGCAACAAAAAACAAAAATGTGTTCCTCATATCAGTGAGTAAAGGAATTAGTACTTCCAACAATTTGAAAGGAACCCAGTGAAAAAGTTAGCAGGCTTCTGAATGCCCGACACAAAAGGCTACAATTTGTAAGAAATTTCAGTTTATAATGATTGTGCTACATCATTGTTGTAATTGCGGGTATTTGGCCAGAGGTCCTCTGAAGAAGTTCTTACTGCCACAGCGGTGTTCAAAGCCACAAACGTCAAATATATATAAAGCAATAATTTAATATTTTGCATTTATCATTAAAAAAATGATTACATTAATATAAAAAAATATGTGGTAAGTAATTTTTCTTAAATATTTATTTACAATAAACACATTAACCTCTGAAGGTCAGCCCTATTTTGTATACGTTAAGGTCTTAAAAACCGAGAGCTTACGTTAATCATTACTGTGGAAATACTTAAGGTACTATATAAATGGGGTTAACCTTGCATTTGGATCCTTCACTATTGCTTATACGAGATTAAACCCAATCCGTGTGTAAGTGATGGGGAAATTTTCTTATTAGAAACAAAATTTCGTAAAATTTTAAATATACTTTAGAACGAAACATAATTTCAACAAATTCAAAAAAAAAAAATTTAAACCTTTCTGGAACACTTAGATAATGAACAAGAAATTAGGCTTTAAAAATAAAGTATTGTTGACTGAAAAGATTCTTTTGGAACACCTTCAAAAACATTATTTTAACTCACAAAGCGAGTTTTTGAGAAGCGAATTTTAAAGGAAGATTTTTAAAATAAATTTTCTTTATTTTTGTAGCCAAATATATAAATTGTATACAAATGATATTGAAGTTAAAAAATGTTGTTTAAATTCGCAATTTTTAAAAAAGCGGAAATTCTCACAACTTTTAAAGTAAAAAATATAGAAATCTAATTTTTGTTAATTAATTATATTTTGTTGAAAGATATAATTTGCTTATAAATGATAATTTCTATTTTCATCATAATTTTTCTAATTTTTCGGTAATTATCGTTTAAATTAAGCGATAAAATAAAATTTTAAATACTGGTTATTAGTTTTTTTGAAATTTGATACTGAATTTTGACAAAGGAGATTGATGGGAGGTCCCGAATATAAATCTCTTAATAATATATTTTTTTTGGTTGAGACGATCGTTGTTGCCCCCCTAGGGTTGATTAAAAGGGGAATTAAAGGCTCAGAATGTGAACCTACAACCGAACCAGTTTATTCATAGCACACGGTCGAACTAAAAATTTCATTTAATCCGTGTGACAAAAATTAGGGCAAAATATATAAACATCAATTAAAACACATGCATTTTATTATATTTTAATTTTTATAAATTCATTTATTTTTAAACCAAAAAATAAAAATAACACACAAATTTAACAAATTTAATTATTAATATTAATAAATTTTTCTAATATCTATATTGCACTTGGGGTTTTAAATATAAAATTATAATTTTATATTTTTATTTTTTGCAATGGATTGTGTAAATGTTGAGTGTTAAAACAAATAAAAAAATATGCGTATTTATTTATATTTACATAAATACATTTAAAAGTTAATATTACAAATTTGCACACATCGTATACAATAAAATGAATATTAAACATAATTGAAAACCAATTAACTTATAAATTAAATTATTATTATTATCATTATTATTCTTATTATTGCAAAAACTCCATACAAATAAAATACATATAATTATATTAAAAAAAAGAACAGAATATGAACATTTCATTCAAACATGAACACTACGTACAATAAAAATCATATTAAAATGTTTTTGGTGTTAATAAATTGAAATCCAATCAACATATAAAAAAATAATATTGTGTGGGGAAATATTAAATTTAATTGTTTTTTTAATATAGAAATAACAAAATAATACATAATTTGTTAAAATAAATAAAAATAAATTAAGAAATTATTAAGAAACGATTATATTTTTTAATAAGATAATTATTAATTACATTAGAGATTTTTTTAAATCAAATTCAAAGTACTTATTAATTAAAATTTAACATAATTATATAATTTTTTTTTGCGGAAATATACTTAATATCGAATGATTTTTTTTTGTAAAAATAGAGACGAAATAAATCTTATTGTGTGTATACAGATTTTGTACTTATTGCAAAATTCAGAAACTTTTCTTTTTTGAGGAAATATGAATTAGTTAAGTATTTTCATAGGATAAAAACCACTTCCTTGACGGACTGATTTTTTAGATTGTGAATTAAAAAGTAAATTAGAGATGTTCCATGAAAAGGGTTTCAATATTTTTAGCTGGGAAGTTATTATCCAAATGATACCTCATTTTTGATATTTTGTGTAAAATTTGAAATTTATTTTGTCAACTTCAGCGCGATTTAAATAGTTTTGTCAAAAGTTTACAGTTCCATATTTAAGTAAAATATTAGTAAAACTTTAATTATTTGCCCGTTTTTCTATCCGTTCATTTGTTATAACTGATTAAAGAGTTAGTAAAATGAAAATTATGAAAAAGAAGAAGAAAATTGTTTAATGAAAATCATAAAAATGACCTTCATTAATAATTAATTAATTTATTTGTCTAAAATTAATCCACTTTGTTAATATTTAACATTTACGTTCGCATTTTAAACAGTTAAAGCCGAGATTGTGGGATGTGATTTAAACTTGGTTTAGTTAAACGAATTTTGTCTGCCATTTCCATGTTTATTAACATAAATTTGTTGGAAGAACTTTTCGTTACATACAATTTTGGTCTTCATTGAAATAAAATTAATTAAAACAAATTTCAAAAGCAGTATTTATGTTACAAACTGCAATAAACTGAGTTTAAAGATAATCTACATCCTAAAAACTCGGCCTAAAAGTTTAATTTTGTCAGTTTAAATTTTTTTTTTGTTGGCGTTAACAAATTTTGAGGCAGCGTCTTAACGTTAATTTTTATCTGACCTTGTGGAAGTTTGTTTTTTAGTGTTGCCAACCATCGATATAACAAAACACATAGTTGTATACAATTAGTAGTATGAAAATAGAGTTATCTAAAAATTATAATTAAATTAAAAGTTCAATTATTAGAGATTAAAAAAAGGGTATGTTCGTAAATGCAGTAGTTGCGCCAATGATGCCAATGATGCAAAATATGACACAAGTGGGACATTTGTGGCACTTTTGAATGTTTGATGGCCCGGTGGTACTTTCAAATCTATTTTCGCCCTTTCAGCTCAAAATTCAACTACTTCAAACCGTTCAGGACATTTTTCAATGTAATTTTCTCCATATTTCGGACACTACTTTTATTTACAATAATGTTTTGTTTGCAAAAGAAAAATTCTTTACTTTTGTTTCAAATAAAAATTCATTGAAAGAATTTCAAGTACATACAAAAAAAAAAAAACAATTAGATTAAATCTATCTCGCCCATGGCTAACAGATTTAAATTTATTTTAATAAAAAGCTCATAATATATTCCAAACAAATTTTGGCCCTATCGAAGGTATTTGAACCTTTTTAATCGTGAATTTGGCTCAAAACAAAAAAACTCAATATGCTTCACTGAGTTGCGTATCACTGCACCATAATAAAAGTAAAACGTTAAAAAAAAGAATCACTTGGCAGCTCTGATTTACCTCAAAAAATTTTTTTGCAAACAATTGACAGTGCTGTCGCAAATTTTTGCAACTATGCCAAAAAGTTTCTGATGCAATAGTGCGAAATCAGTTTTCTTTGTTATTTTAATTGATTTTTATAATCAAAAGTCGTTTCATTTGACTTTTAATTCTTTTTTTTTTATTTTAAGTTAACAAAAAATTGTCATTTTACCATCAAGATTTTCAATAATATTTGTTAACATATTTTTATCTTTTGCAAAATGTTCTAAAAAGCAAACAGCAGTTGTTGAGCAGCGCAGCAAAGCATCTGCAACAGATGATCACGCATCAGGGGGCCAATTCCGAATAAAATTGCTTTGCGAAGTGATAAATAATTTATCATTTTCACTTCACAGTTATTTTTTACTTCATATTTTCATTTTGAACGATTCCCATTCTCGTTATGAAAAAAAATATTGTTATAATGACTATCTGTCAATTTAATTTTATTCCACTCGTTCCGTGAGTCTTAAAGCAAAATTTTATTTAAAAAACTTCAATTCATTTTAATTTTTTTTTATTAAAAAATAGTACAACATTCACATTTTTTCATGAACTTTTATTTGGTGAAGAAAAAAAAACTCATGATAAAATTTTCACAGATAGTTTTCGCAAAAGTTAAATCAAGAATCAGATTCTTTTCGAAGTAGTGAAAATTTTTATCACTTCACATCTTTACATATTCAGAATCGGTCCCCTGAAACAAAAATTGGTATAACTGCCGCAGTGATGCACAAAAATCTTCTGCATTTACGAACGTACCCTTATTCTTTTTCTGTGTAAATTAGGTATAAGAAATAGAGTTTTGAAAATTTCTATAATAAAATAATTTTAAATAAAATTCTTAGATTGAAAAAGATGGAAAATTTATTAAAATCTGTTGAGTTTTTATAACAAAAACTTTTAGATTTTATGAAAAATTTACAGTCTTAACATTTTCAATAAATAAGTAAATAGTTGTGAATTAAATATCACTAATTATTTTAAATATTGTTTAAAAAAATATAACACAAAATTAAGCAATAATAATTTGTTATACACTTAGAGAAAAAGCTTCATTATATTTATGAAAAACTTGGTAGATTTTTGTCCAATGTAACACTTCACTTCATATATATGAAGAAGAAGTTTAATAAATATTTTTCAAATGATTCGGTCTGTAAATTTACTTGGATCTGGCCAAATTTCTTTATCAAAGAGTATTACTACTACACTTAACAAAAAAATAATAGCCCTTATTACGGTTGCCGTAGTCGAATTCGACAATAAGTCGAATTTGCTGGAAAGTAGTTCAAAACACAACTTTTAAAAAATTGTTACACTGGATTTATCATAAATAACAATCGGATTATGAAAAACGTACACTCAAAAAAAAAAAAAAAAAATAAACTAGACTTTAGAAAAATTAACTTAGAGGAAAAATTTGGTAAAAATTTTTAAATTATAGAAAAATTTTACTACTGAGAAGTAAATTTTTATTAGAAAACTGTAAAATTTCCTCCTAATTAGTTCATATATCATCTAAAATTGTACTGTTAGTTAGGAAATGTTTCATTGGTTTTAAGAAAAATTTTATTTTATTTAAGTTCATTAGATAATTTTTTTTTACTAAAAACTAGGACTTAACTCCCTAAAAATAAGAAAATATTTTCTAACAATAGCACTTCTTTTAAGTGAAAATTATCCTTATAATGCTCCTATGGTAGTTGTATATTTTACCATATATTTTAAAGTACTTTTCACTCATTGAGTAGGTATTTTGCCACTTTCCGCTTTGTGAGGACACTGTTCTTAACAAGCTTTTTGCTATACAATTTTGTCTTAAAACTAAAACTGCTTGAGAGAACTACAAAAAGGGACGCGCTAAGTGACACACTGCATCTATGGCTAAGGAACACTGGGGGTCCTTTGTCTTCTTAAATTAACTAATTTAAGGAAATTGTTGCAAAAATACAAAATATCACAGCTACATTTCTTGTTATTGTTGGAAAATGGAAAAGTAATAAGTTTATTTTATGGGATTTTAGCTTAAACTTTATTTGACATATACAAATTTAAAGTTTTTCATTATTAAGTGAAAAAAAAAAAATAGTTCGACATGGAAAGCCATTATGCTAATGTATAAAATGGGCTTGCGATATTTTGTATTGTAGTCAGCAAACAAAATTATTACATAAAAGCGCAAATTCAAAATTATAAACCTTTTGCTAACAAAATTTTAAAAAAAATATTTTAAGCTACTTTAAGTTCAATATTTAAGGCTGTTAAGATTATAGATCGGCACGTGAGAGTTTTTTGACTCACGCTTACGCACGATCACGAACCAAAAATTACAATCATGCACGATAGTTTTTTTAAATGGTTACTTTAATTTCTTTTATTTAATAATATTTTTTCTTGAAAATTAGGAAAACTAACTGGTTTGTTTTTAATTGAATGTTCTTTTTTTGGAATAGAATATTAAAAATAATTTAAATGTTTTCCAACAAAAAAAAAATCCTAAACAATATATTACAACAAATTAGAAAACTTTTACTTGAAAAAAAAAGAATATTTTATTAAAGTTTTTAAAATTCATCTGAACTAAGTTGCATGAAAATTTTCCTTAGAAATTGTTCATCAGTTCAAGTAAATTTTTATTATTATATAGGAAAAAATTAAATACTTTTTGTTTTTAATTGTCTGAACTAATTTTTAGAAAACAATTCTTCAAAATTAGAAAGTGGTATACTTAAAAAACTGAATTTGAAAATGGCTTTCTAAAATTTAGTTAATTTTACTACTCGCGAACAAAAAATGAACACATATTAAACTCAAGTACTTTTTCATTTTAAGTCAGACACATTTTTTGAACTAAATGGGAGTAAATTATGTCCTAAATTTTTTTTTTTTGAACTAAACTTAATTTTATTACATTTGAGTATGCAAATTTCTTAAAACTAAGATGTTTTTTCTGAAAATTAATAAATTTTTATTTAATTGTCTTGTTTTTTTCCTAAAATCAAGAAATATTACTTAGGAAAAATATGAACTATATAAACTTATTCGTTTTTCCTCAAACTTAGGAATTTTTATTCTTTTTAAGAAATTTTTCCAAGTTTTAATTAAATTTTACTTAAATTGAGGACAATTTATAAACTATTGTGAAGGAAATTTTTGATTACATTTTTTTTGAGTGTATAATCAGAATTTAATTTATTTATAATTTTCAATTTACGCAAAACCATTTTGTATGTTGTCGAAAATTTCGACTACAAATTCGACAACCGTAATCAGGCCGAATATTTGTTTTGCCGTATCTCTTTCAGTTTTGAGAAAGGGATTATTTTTAAAAGCAAAAATTGACAACATTTTTTTTTTTTATATGAATTTAAAAAGAAGTAATAAAAAATTTCATTGTATTTATGAAAACTCTATAAACATAATAATAAATTAATAGATTTTCCTCCTTCCTAGAAAATAGTAATACATAAAAAAGTTATTTCAAAATCATACACTCACAATATATTTTCCGTTACCGAATGTATGTAGTTTATTTAAAAAGTAATACGTAAAGTTTGTTTTTAAATGAGGAATCAATTGAAATTCATAGAAATATATTTTTAACTATTTGAATCAGTCATTCAAAAAACAAACTATAAAAATTTACAGACATTCAGTAGGAGTTGATATTTTCAGTTATATGTAAAATTGTATGTTTTTTGTTTTAAAAAATAGAAATTCATATAATTCCTTTTTGTTTTTTTTGCCAAAATAGTTTGTATATATACAAAATTATTTCAATAAAAATTACAAGAAATTATACAAATATGCATACACATAAAGCCAAAAAAATATATGCATCTGCGTGTGTTGTGTTCTGTTTTGTAAAAACATACAAATAAAAAAACTTTCAATTTGAAAAACAAACCACAAAAGTAGTTTTTTCTAACTTTTTGTCAGTAAAAAATTGATAGTTATTTTAAACGACTTTCTATTGTTTTTACTACTTTTGTTGGTTATTAAACAATGATTGAAAATAAACAACAAAATCGGTTGAATATAATGAAAAATCAGTAGTCCTCTTTTTGACTGTATTTTCGATTAATTTAATATGTATTTTAAGTTGTTTTTTAATGAAATAATATTGTGAGTGTACAAAATTTTACCATATAAATTTATATCGTCTCATATTAATAATAAGCAAAAACAAAACATCAAAAAACTGCTTTAAATTTATATGTAAATTTTTCATAATCAAAAATAGTAGTATAAATTATTATGATCATATTTGTGTTGTATATATTATGAAGAGATTTTGTTATGAAATTTTATATAACAAATGCATTATTAATAAATTCAAAAAATAAAATAATTTTGTTGGCAAGTAGTAATAAATAGTAAATCATTATTTTTGTGTGTGTGTGTGTTTTTTTTTATTTTAATAATTTATAGTTTTAAAATATAAAATATACCTTCCATAAATGCAAATTATTTGAAATTATTGAATCCAAATAATATGCAGCAAATGCTGATCCCCTCGTTATTTCGCCCCAAAATATTTATGAATTTATTTTTGGGGGGTTATTAAGTTGTTGTGTTTTTTTGCATTTTTTGTTTTATCTATTTATTTTCTCCTATTTATATGTTGTATAGTTTTTAGTGTCCTGTTTCAAAACTAACATCCGCATGATATCCTGTATCATCAGCATGATAAATGACATTTTGTATGCGACCATCCGGTAATAAAATGTGATATTGACCTCTTGTCACACCATACAAATCACGATTTTGCTTGTGACCAAAATCATTGCCGGTATTAAAATCACGTATACGATAACCAAATGCATATTTTGAGGCATACGACTGCAACTGATGTGGAAAAATATACAGATAGATGATGATGATGATGAGGATGATGATGAAGGGGGGAATATGTAAAGAAAAATAAGAAGAAATATAAAAATATGTAAATTAGAAGCATGCATACAAAAAGTTCTTTGTTTGATTAAGAAATGCAAATAACAAAAAAAAACTGAAAATCATCATGTTTGTTTGATCAGTAAAAAGGGGAATATTGATGAAGACATAAGATAAGCAAGAGCAATAACTTTAAGTGGACAACTTTTTGTAGACCAGGATGTTGATGCTCTAAAGCTACTTGAATTAAAAAATTTCAGTAAGTTTTCAAAAACATTGTTTTATTATCTTCAAAAATCTTTGCAACTGAAACATTTTGAAAAATTTGTTTGAGCATTACAAAAAATCCGACTTTTTATGGAGGCAAAAAAAAAAAATAAATTAATTACAGCAATAAACATTTTTATTGTCCCTATTGTAATTCTCTTTAATTTAATATCTGCTCAATTGAATTTTTGTTTTCCAGTTGTTACCCATACGACAATAATATATTTTATTTTTTGATAACACCATTTATATTCTACTTATTTGATTACTTTTCTCATTTATCAAAATTTTCCAAATAATATCAGATTTCCAGCTAATAATACACTAACCCTTTTTTTATCTTATGATTTTTTTTTTGTTATCTTCTTTTACTATTTTCTATAACTGCATTGGGTACAGAATCTCAGTTTGTATCTGTCACCTGCATTGTACCTTCTGTCGTCCACATGTTCGTTTTAATGCTACAACACAGTTAAATCTCATTTAAGTCTCAAAGTATGCAATACATTTCTGTATATGTTTTTTTTTCTTACTTCTAATGTTATTTTTCTGTTATCATCCAGATACTATTACGTGTTTAGTACAAATGCAAAGCAATGCAATAAATGTTGCAAATATATTAAATTCCTGTCATGTACAAAATCATTGTTTATTTCTTTACTCTATTTTTTTACGCTACAATCTTTATAGTTACAAGTACAGGGGGAGTATTCAGTTGGTTGAAAAGGTTTGCAGGTAAATTGTTGAAGAAAGACCGTGTATCTTATTAGAATTTATAAATTTAGGTTGTTGGCCAAAATTTAAATCGAATTGCTGCTAAAGACACTTTTTTTATACCAATATTTAATAAAACTTTCCCTCAATTTAAAAAACAAATTTTCACTTTGAATTTGATAAATATTTCTTTATTATAGAAAAATTTTACTGTGTAAACAGCAAAATTTTCTCTTAATTAGTTCATAAATCATCTTAAATTTTACTTTTAATTAGGAAGTAATTCCCTGATTTTAAGAAAAATTTATTTTGTATTTAAGTTTATTAAATAATTTTGTTTTACTAAAAAATAGAACTTAACTTCCTAAAAATTAGAAAATATTTTCTAACATCAAGTTCTTCTTTTAAGTGAAAAAAATGCCTAAATTTGATAAAAAAAAAATTGTCTAATAAATATGAAACTATTTCTAGGTTAAAGGAACTACATTTTAGCAGAAAACAATTTAAATAATTAATTAGTTCATATTTTCCCTTAATTTAGAAAAGAATCGTCAAAGTAAGAACATTTATTGTCCCATTGTGGTTTGAAAAAAATTACTTTAACTAAGTTTTTTACTTTCTAAAAAATGATTCAGTGTACTTATATTAAGTCAAATAATTTTCTTGAACACATATTAAGTTAAATAATATTCTTGAACACATATTTAGTTTAAGTACTTTTTTGTTTTAAGTTAGACACATTTTTTGAACTAAATGGAAGTAAATGAATTTTTATTTTTTTTAAATTAATTTAGAATTTTTTTTATAATTTAGTATGGAATTTTATTAAAATTAAGATGTTTTTATAAAAACTAATAAATTTTTATGTAATAGACTTTTTTTCAAAAAAAAAAAAAAATAGTATTATATGAACTATTTCTGAGTATATAAACTTTTTCGTTTTAACTCAAACTTAGGAATTTTTATTCTTTTTAAGAACATTTTTTCTAAAAAATTTGTTTTAAATTGAGGAAATTTTTTTATTGTAATAAAATTTGATTTAAATTGAGGATAATTTGTTTAATAAAATTTGATTTAAATTGAGGATAGTTTTTTGTTTGTTTTGAAGGAAATTTTGGATTAATTTTTAGCTCATGTCTTTTTTGGAGTGGGCTACAATATAAAGAAATTCAAGCCTTCGCATAACCTATTTTTCTAATTTCAACAACATTACAATGCATTATACATTAGTGGGGGCATCCCCCTAACTGTAGGCCTATCGTAAAAAAATTTAATATGTGGTAGAGAGGATAATTGACTCAAAAATTTCTAATTGTCTCAAAAAATCCTACTGTCGAGTTGTTAGAGTGGATGAAATCGCTACAGTCTAGTGTTAGAAAAATCTCTTTTGAGTCTGTTGCAATTTTTAAATAAAAATGTTTTAAGAAGTTTTTATTTTATAATTGATCTTTTAATACTTATATGTATGAAAATGTATTTTTAGTCTGGTTTGAGATCATAGGACAATTTTTTCGAATGAAAAAATTTTCTCATTTTTTTTATTTAGTAATCATGGAGAATACACAGAAAAATTTATTAGACACAAGCTGAATGGAATGCATTTTCTGGTCTGCTACGACCTTCATCAACATTCTTCGTGCTCTTGAAAGTGCTAATTATAAATATCAAGCTGTTAGCATAAATAGCTTTTCCTTTGATTTGTGAGTTAAAAAAAAAAGGATTTTTTTTTTTTAAAAAATTTTCTATGATCTCGAATCAGACTAAAAATACATTTTCATACATATAAAAATGTTTTATTTTACTTTTTCTTCCTGTAAAATTTCGGATTATGCCAACTTAAGAAAACTAAAGTCAATTGCAGCTTAATCCCTGAAATTTAAAAAAATCTCATAGAAGGAATTTATTCTCAATTTTAAGAAAAAAATATTATCATCCATGTCAGTTTTTTTAAAACTCAACAGATTCTGAGAATTTTTTTGTTTGCCTACAGAAAACCTTTTTCTAATGAAATTTTTAATAAATAATCATTTTAAATTTATAATATGTTCTTACTAAATCCCAAAATACATATTTTACTTTTATGAAATTTTTGATTTAAATTTTGTATGGAATTTTAAAGTCGAAAACTTGAAAAAAAAAACACGAAAATAATTTTTTTGGGGTTCAGTATGAACGTATTATTAAAAAATATTTATTTTGACAAAATTGTTTTCCAAAACTCGGTAGGACTTTGCCTTTAAATATTTTTTTTATATTGTAAAAACTTTCCTTGAAAAAAATTTACATTTTAAAAATTTTCAGATTCTTAGATGCTTAAAATTGTCTTTTAAAAGGCATCCTGAAATAGAAAACAAATTTTTGTTTAAAAATACTAAGTGCTAATGATTAATATTTTTAAAAATTACCATTAATATAACTCATACGTAAGACAGGAGTTAAAACAAAAATTAAGAGAAAAATTGTGAACATCACCAAAAATAGATTTGAAAAAGGATTAGGGTGTCTACAAATTCGATTACATCAACTACATATATTTTTTTTAAACTCAGATAAAGGCAGCTACTTATTTGTAAAAGGATTTTTTTATTTACATTTTTCAACTCTCTTACATGCATAAGAACAAGAATATGCATGTTTTATAACTGTCACTCACATACAGTTGTTGTAGTTTTTTTTTTATATTTTTAAATAAGCTGAGGGAGTTAACTTAACACTGATACATAATAAAATCAAACAATTGTTGTATAAAGAATTTTTATACATAAAAACTGGCAACAAAATAAAGTATCGAAAATGTAATGAAATTTACAATTTTGTTTTCAAATGATATATTTGGGAATTTCATATATGAATAACATAGTAAAGAAAAAAAAACAAATAATTTCCCACATAAAACATAAATATTAAAGAGAAAACTGAAAACAAACTTAAGACTTTTTTTATTTTTTTTTTGAAAATTCGAGTAAGCCATATTGTTTTGAAACAAACATGTTTTTTTATTTTTTGATAAAGTTCTGTAACACTCTAGTTTTAGTTATAGCTTGTGGGGGTACAGTAAAATTTAAATGAACTCACGTTTTCTTACGTTAAGAATTATTGCAATTGTTTTGCTTTTAATGATAAAGGTGTTTTAAATTAAAATTTATTTTAAATATCTTTATAGTCGAAAATGTAAAAGCAGTTTTTTTACTTTTACCATTTTTATCGTATTTGTCTGGTTGATTTTTTTTTTTTTGTTATGTTGACTCTTAACTAAATCTTTTTACAATGATTTTCTAAAAAAAGAAATGTGTAAAATGTTAGTTTTTTTATGTGAGATATTGAACGTGATGTGATTTATATGTTTTTAAGAAAATTTTCTTCAAATGAAGTTACATTGGAAAAAAAAATGTTTGCAATTTTCAAAGTTTTTAATAATCACGCCTGGCAATAAATTGATTGATTACGAGTTTGTTTAATAAATTTTTGATAATGTTATTTTAATGCAAAAATAATGCTAAATATTTCATAGGTTTCTATTGTAAATCAAATTAAGCATCAAAAGTTTCTTTTTTCAACCATTTAAAAAGCAATTCTAGAATTCCTTATGTAACATTTTTATTTCATTATATGACTTGTTAGTGTAGAATTCAAAATTCCAACTTACATGAAATTTTAACCGGACTGGACTGTCTTGACCGTCTTTTATCTATTTTATGATATTATTTGTTTTTATGAAAATTTTTTGTATATGATAAAAATATAAATACGTTAAAACACAACTAAAATCTATGCAATTCGATAAAATGCAATAAAAAATTGTAGAGATCGAAAAATAAAATCAAAAAATATCAATAGAATCAAAAATTTTAAAAGATTAATAAATAACGGTATTTATTTATCAATAACATCGATTATTAACGATTAGTATCGATTTAATCGATTATCAACAACGATGAAATCGATAAATTTTAATAAATAACGTTCAATATCGATGAAACCGATAAATTTCTATGAAACAGATAAATACCGATAAGATCAATAAATCGATAAATATTACTAAAATCTATACGTATCGAAAAAATGCAATAACATATTGCAGATATCGATAAATATTGATAAAATGTTGCAGATATCGATAAATATTGATAAAATGTTGCAAATATCGCTAATTATTGATAAAATCAATAAGTATCGATAGAATAGAAAATTTTGATAGATTAATAAATATCGATATTTACCAATAACGATTAATATCGATTTATTCGACTATCATCAATAAAATCGATGCATAAGGATCAACAACGATGGAACCGATAAATTTGATAAATATCGATCAATTTCAATGAAATCTATAAATTTGTATGAAATATATAAATACCGATAACATCAATAAAATCGATAAATAAGGAATAGTATCGATAAAATTGGATTGAACCCACGACCCCCGCACTGATAAGCTAGCACGCTACTAACTAGCCCACCGGGGTGCTCAAATTTTATACATTTATTTTTCAAAGAAATATTTATTTTAACTTTTTTTATACATTTGTTGATTTACTGTCAGTTTCCCCTTTTTTTTTGTTTATTTGTTTGAAATTTGATAAAAAATTATTAAAAAACGTTATTTTGTGGTTTATGTGCTTATTTAAAAATTTAAATTTTGTTTGCTCTGTATAAAAAAAAATATTCAAAAAATTCCTTTTTGTGTTTTATTTAAATTGCTTGTTAATATAAAAAACTATTTCCATTTAAATTACAAGAACTTTATATAAAAAACTATTTCCATTCAAATAACAAGAACTTTATAAACACACACACATATTGTCTTTCACACAAAATGTGTCTATAGACAGTGTGAGTATACATTTTGTAGATTAAAAAACTAAGAAAAAACAAAAAATGGAAACAATTTCAAATAATTAAATAATCAGCTATTTTTTACGAAATTGGTAGGTAGAATTTTAATTTTTAACTGATTAATCAAGGACCCTATAAATCAGAAAAACTTAGCCTCTAGCAAGGGTTTTACCAATTTAAACATGTACACATTCACATCAAAATCACTGTACTTGCGCTACAAGCCTTGCTAGAGGCTAAGTTTTTCTGAAAATCAGCTAAGAATGTTGTGGTCGCATCATTTGGCATCATGGATGGCTAAAAATTATGTAGTTTGTTCATCCTGGTTTATAGGGTCTTTGGATTAATCATTTGTTTTTTACTGATGTGTCAGTTGTTTTAACAATATTTAAAAATGAATAACCAAAACCATTTGATTTAAATTAAAAGTAATTAAACTCACAAATCATTATAATAAAATTATTTCTATAAATTCGAAATAACATGAATAAAAAGGAAAAACCATACATAACACATAATCCATACAGTCCATAAATGCATTATGTGTTATATATAACCAGGACAGGGACTTTAATGCACTTAAAAATCGATAATATGCAGTACAAAAATTTAAATATGCACTTAAAACTAAATAATATGCACTATTTATTCAAAAATATGCACAAGTCATTAAATATGCAAAAAAAAAAAAAAAATATTCACTTAAAAGCCAAATATGCAAAAATAGGAATTTATAGCAAAATATGCAAAAAATGTGTCATATTGTTTTTTGATTCCGAAAAGTATTTGGTAAAAATTGTTTAGACTAAAAACCTGCATTTGCATATAAATCCTTGCCCCCGTTATAACTTCTCTGAACAAAATCTTTGTATATTTTTATTTATCTTACATAGTTTTCTAGCTGGGGGTAATATTTTATGTTGCATCCAATTTTTCTGTGCTGGAACTACTTTGCGAGATAATCACGATTTAAAAAGCGATCAGATTTATTCTTCACTTGGTATCGAGATTGAAGATTTGGGGATAGTTTTTTAAATATGTGGTATAAGTATATTGTTTAGTTTTAGAGATATGGTCTACTAATATTTTATCTAAACAATTTCTTATTTTTTTTTACAGAGGAGGTGTTTAAGGATATTCCTAGTACAAAATCATTGTCCGTTTTTATTTATCCCATGCAGTTTTCGATATAAATTTAAAAAAGCGGCGGTTTGTGATCTTTTTGATGGGGTTTTCTTTTTTTTTTTTTTTGTATTTAAGAAATTTTTTGTTAGCAATCGTCTTTTTAATCAATTTAAAAAAATTTCATTTCAATTAGCATCAATTGTAATTAAATTTTAATGCCAATGAAAAAAGTCCACGTGTATTTTAAAGTCACCATCTCTGAATTTAAGTGCAATTCTTAAATTTTTTCAATATTTTGTGCTTAATTCAAATGTCGAAATAAATTTGATACTTGTTCAATCATCACGTAAATTGTCATTTCACAACTGTCACTTGTTCTTCTTGTTAAATTCTTGTTGTTTTTTTATTTTTTGTTTACTTTACTGCATACATGTTTTAACTCCTTTCTACGGGTAAACTACCCTGTAGGAAATGTCGATCGTGACACTGTACTGATTCACTATTGACTTTGTCACCAGTACAGCCAACGCTTTCTGCTGTAGACATTTAACAGGTGTGTGTCATTGCGAATCTACACACGTATTGACTAGGAGGTGTTGACATTGGAACCAGAGATTCACTAATACATTTTTTGGAATTTTTTACTTGGTTTCCACACTAGGAAGGTAATAAGATTAAACAGGTGCATTTATTTTGTTAAATTAGATATTTTATTAATAAAAATTGTTTTATAAATTTCATTAAAGTAAAAAAAATATTAGTGCAAATTTAATTTTGGATTAGACAAATCTTCAAAAGACTGCACAAAATCATCCACAGGCTCTGTAAAATCTTCATCAGGCTTCACAAAATTTCTAGAATTGCTATTTTCACTAAAAATTGTTGCCTCTTTCTTGTTATTTTTATAAAAAATTGATTGTTTTTTCACAAGATTTTTGTAATTTCTTTTGCTTCTTATATATTTTGTTCAAATTTGCATATTTACCTTTTAAATTAATTTTTCTTTATATTTTTATTAAAAACTTTAATTTTGCAAGCAGCTATGCACATGTATTTTCAACAAAATAAAACAATAAAAAAATCAAGAACAAGCAGAACTTTGCAGCTGCAAAAAAGGAACGTAGAAAGTATAGACGCTTTGTGGATATGTCACCAAAAAGTCACCCAAAATAGTCGACAAAAGTGGTGACTTGTAGACACTTGACCCCAGGCTTCCTACAGGGTACATACAATGCACTTATACATACATAGATTCAAAAAAAGAGAGCAACGGCAAAAAAAAGTCAACAAACTGATAATTCAATCATGTTGCCATAACAAACCCCTACAAAATTACGTGATCAGATTTCAGAACAACAAGAGCAACATTAACAGCAACAGCAACAAAAAAATAAAGTTAACATCCATATTTTCTAGAAAACAACCAGCAAACCGAAAACATGTTTAAAAGTGCACGAAACCCAAATACACACACACACACACAGCCAACACTATATTTATTATAACAGTTCAGGAATGGAAAATATGATTTCTGTTATTGTACCAACAAGACAAACAAATTGTACTTTTTCGATCCTCACGGTACCAAAATTTTTTCCGCTTTTTTTTTATCGTATTGAAGTAGATTTGCTTAGACACTAAAAAAACTTAAACAAATTTAAATTGTCGGGGTGAAACAAAATTTATCGTTAATTTTATGTAGTCGTATAATTACCACACAACTTTGTAGAATTTTACTCTAATTTTTATAAATGTCACACCTTTTTTTCTGAGTGTCTGCCTAAAGAGCAATTTAACCTTTTTAGGATTTGCTATTAAAAAATTTAAAGGCATTTAATAGCTTTTTAACAATAATACACTTTTTTAATATATTTTTGTTTTGAGAGGTAATTTCAAAACAGCTGTTCAATGTTGCCACTTTCGAATATTTTAGTAAAATGTGTATGCAAACATTTCAACTTAAAACTGACTTTATTTTTCACTATAGTAGCTGAATAAATAAAAACAGGATTTTTAGTTTAAAGTTGCTTTTAAAAAAAGTCGACTTTGTGTTATGTTGTTTTATCAAGTTATAAATTGAAAATTTGAAAAAATTTTAAATTGTACTAATTGAGCCGCGGTAGTACCACGGTACCAACCAAGGTAAAAATGTACCAAAAAAAGTACAATTGTACCATGTTTTCCATTCCTGTAACAGTTGCATAAAAAGGACATTCACACACACACACACCCACACACTCGTGTTCACACATACACTTATGTTATGTGAGATATTCATTAAAAATGCTATTCATACTATAACTTCACAATGACCAAATGCGAAATGGTCAAAACTCATACTCTCAACAAAATAAAAAAAATTACATTCATTTGTTGTAATTCATGTAGAAAATATTGCATATATTAGTTTATGTTGGCAACAAAAAATAACTCTAAAAAACCAACAAAACAAAAAAACTTATTAAACGAAAAAGATAAAGTGGTCGGTCGGTTGGTTGGTCATAAAAATGGCATGAGATAATTTTATGAATTTTCATTTTTTTCTTTGCAGCTGTTGTTGTGCGAAAATTGTTTTAGAAATTATACTATAATTTAGCTGTAATTTCCGTTTTAATGTTCTGTCCACAAAAGAAAAGTTTTATATAAATAGGGGAGGGTAAGGAGGAAAGAAGCGTGTGATGAAATGAAAATTGTTAATTTTTTCTTGCATTTGTGCATTTTCCGAAATTTTAACTATTGTGTCTTATTGTTTAATTTAATTTTAACAGTTTTAGCCATTCAATTTTTAGAACGCCTTTGTTTTTCTGGGGAAAGCGTTTTCACTTATTAAAAAATTCTTTTTGCAGGGTTTGTATTTTTTTTTAATATTTAATTTTTTATTATTAATGAAAAAAATGAAGAAAATGTACACTCAGAATATTATGTAGTTAACTATTTTTAGTTTAATAAAAAAGTTTTACGTTCCATTTAAAAATAAAGGAACATACATTTATTTTTCAAAGAAATATCAATATTAACTTTTTTATACATTTATTCGAAATAATTTACTATCATTAACCGATTTTTTCAGTTTCATTTATTTTTTCATTTGTTTGAAATTTAATAAAAATTTACCCACAAAACGGAAACTTGTGGTTTATTTGTGTCCGTAACAGTTATTACAAATTTAAATTTTGTTTGCTGTATGATTCAAAAAAAAATTTTTTCAAAAAATTTCACTTTGTTTTTTTTTATTTAAATTGGTTGTATATATGTATACAAAATTTTTTAATACAAATTACAAGAACTTCATAAACACACATACACACACAAACACATTAACACAAAAAGTGTTTATAGCTTCACATACATTTTGTATTGTACGAGTTTATTACAAAAAAAAACAAAAAATACAAAAACGGAAATAATTTCAAATAAATGAAAAAAACATTTATTTTTTAAGGAATGGTAGGTAAAATTTTGACATTTATTTTTAATGATTATATCAGTTGTTTCTTACGGATGTGTCAGTTGATTAATCAACATTTAATAATAAATAACAAAAGGCATTTAATTTAAATGAAAATTAAGTAGACCGGTTTTTAAATGAAATACCATTTCTTTTAAATGATATTTTCAGTTATTTTAACTTACAAACTTTTTTAAGTGTATTAAATAAAATTATTCATGATTGCTTTTTTGGAGCTAGTAAAAATAATTACCCATTTCACCCCATCTTCCCATACATAATGGGGATGTTGAAGATATATAATTTGTTTTATTTTGTAATATCAAAAAACAATTGAAACAAATTTTTGTAATTTTATTTTTTTTTGGAAAAATTTAAAATTGTAGCATCCTCTTTTGACTTATATTTGAATCGTCACGTTTATTTTGTTGCAAAATTTTATACTTTTATCATTTAATGTATGATTTAGGTTTTTCTTTTTTTCAATTCCTTTTTATGATTACTAAAAAACCATATGTTACACCTAACAAAAGATTTTTTATTAAACAACTAATTACAATGCAGTTAAAACATGATGAATGTCTAATAAGGAAAATATTTCAATATGAATTCTGATTTATATGTAATTTGGCCATTTGATAGAAAAGTGATATTATAAAGCAAACTGAGATCAAGGGGAAAGAAATTTTAAAATTTTTGGCTACTTTTTTAATCGGGAAAATTTCAAGACAAAAACTGCTTGTACAGGGTTGCCAAGTAACTCCAAAAAGTACCAAAAAGGGTTTTAGGAAAAATTCGTTAAAATATCAAAAAATTATGTCAATATCAAAAATAAAATATGAATATCAAAAAATAAAAAAATAAAAAATAATTTTGTAGTTTTAATTAACTGTAAGTGTAATTTAAAATAAATGGAAAAAAATCACTTAAAACCCAGTTTACTAACTATTTCAATCAACAAAATATTGCATTTATTTTTAAATGTTAGTAAATTCACTTACAATATTCGTAAAAATATAATTGATTTTTCATTAATTTTAACCAAAAATTCCTAAAAACAAATGATAATTTCGTTATTAATTTCTTCCGTCAAATAATTATCTAACAAATCGGTAAAAAGTAAAATTTTTTGATTTATTTCGGAAATCTGGAAAAATAAATGATATTTCATTTTTTTAAATGTCAAAGTTTATTTATTAACTATCAGACAATTAACAATAATAAAAAACCCTTTAGCAAATAATTTTAAATGAAAACATTAATTGTAACAAAATATCCGTTAACGTCTAACTATTTACAAATAACTAAATATTTACGGATAACTTTTTAAATAAACTACAGTCCGTTACTGTAGATATATTTTGAGTGGAGGGAATACTACAAGTTGAAATATTGAATATACTTCAAAAGGTATATCATAATTTTGACTCTTTGATTTAAAAAAAAAAAAAGAATTAAAAATAAAAACGCGAAATAGTGGATTTAATTTTAAGTTTGTGCCATAAATATACACTTAAAATAGTTTGTAAGTTCCCTGCGGAAAAAGGACCTATCGCAGGACACGACATGTGACCGGTTCATTGTAATAGGGACCGGTCACTTTAACATGGACTTGTCCTAGGGGGGGGGTCAATTGTCCACTGTGACATGTCGCAGGACTGGTCCAAAAGAACAGGCCATGACTTTTAAACCGGTCACGTCGTAGGTGCTTTAGGAACCGGTCCACTTTTCACCTATCTCGTGATATATAATTTTCGGAACCGGTCCAGTTTTCACCTTTCACGGGACAGGTCTCAATTCTCAACTGATACCTTTTTTCCCGCAGGGTAAAAATAACAGAAAATACCATTTTAAAGAAATTTCATTTAAAAGCCAGTCTACTTTATTTTTATTGAAATCAAAAGGTTTTTGTTATTTATATTCAAATGTTGTTTAAACAACTGACACATCAGTAAAAAACAAATGATTAATCAGTTTAAAATAAATGTTAAAATTTTACCTACCAATTTTGAAAAAAAAAAAAATTATTATTCATTTATTTGATATTGTTTCGGTAAATTTGGTATTTTCTGTTATTTTTACTTCCAAACTATTTTAATTGTAGTTGTAAAAAAAATTTTTTAAAAAACCTTTTTTTTTGTCAAAATAATTTTGGTCAAAATACGCCATAAGGAATTATTTATTTTTATTGGAATATGAGACAGAAATGGCGATCACGTCGCCAATTCGTAAACTCTTAAAATCTTTGTTATTGTGCTGAACAGTTAGGTATTGAAAATGAGTAAAATTGGTCAGGAATTTAAATACAATCTGTAAGAAAGCAAAAAAAAAAAATGTTCCACGCAAATTGGTATATTTAAATTCCATTTCTAGTAGCGCCCGACATATAAACACATTTGTCCGAATTTTTTATACCCTCCAGAGTATTTTTTATTACAGATAAAAGAAAAAAAAAAAAATAAATAAAATTAAGAAAAAAAAAAATAGTATATTTTAAAAAATTTGTGTGGTGAATAAAAATTTTTTGAAGTGAAAAAATATTGGTGGTGAAAAAGTTTTTTTAGTGGAAAATTAATTTTGAAGTGAATATATAATATTATTCACCTCTGGGAAGTCTGCTGAAAATATATAATAAAAGTTGTAAAACTGTAAATACTAAAGCGCACAAATTTGTATGGAAAATTTAGAGGCTACTATAATGTCGGCTAGCATCTCCGGGTATAACAGAACTTGGTACAAGCCAAATTTAATGCTTTTAGTTGTTTTAAATAAAAAGATTAAAAAAATTACAAATTTTTCCAGCTGCATGAACATAATTGTTACAAAAACTTTATCTTAAAAACTCATGATTAACATTATAATTAAAAAAAAGTTCTCAAAATTTAATTTAATTTTAAAATACAGCTTCATGTGCTGCTATACAACACTTGTAATTACCGTACATTATTAACAATTACCAAAATATGAATACAAAAAAAAAAACTACTACAAACATTTCGTACAAAAACCACATTAAAATTTCATAAATTTTACACACCACATAACTGGACCAGGACTATAACTTGAATACATTCAAAATTACAAGCATACACTTAAACATTTCACACTCTCTGTCCTTAACTCATCAAAAGCTGTGAAAAATCCTCATATGAAAACCAAACACATAAGCTTCAAAATATGAACAAACATGTGTAACAACAGATATGTGTATTTACCATACCACAGTCTGGACGAGACCATACCATACAGTACCTTAACAGACCATACCATGCCAGACCAGACTATTCTTCCATTTAGTAAAAATAAAGAATACATATGTTTTAACCATTATATACCAGAGAAAAATAAAATACATACACACACACACGCAGACAGAAAGGCCGACACACCGAAAAAAGTGTACAAGTGTTTTTAAGCTTGTTCTTTTCATGGTCATCATGGTTGTCACTCATCGTCATCATCATCATCGTCAGCACAATTGCTATTACTGCACATTTTAAGGAACTGTTGGAAAAGTTGAGGAGAAAGAGTTTTCATACGTGTAGAAAACATTTATAAAATTACAAAAATAAAATATTGTATATTGTTGTTGCTGTTGGAGTTATGTTATGTTTGCTGTTGCTGCTACACAACTTTATAGAGATCCCAAAAACAAAATCCTTTTATATGCCTAGCGGCAGCAGTTGTAACATGTACGGTACATTAGGGTGGGCCATGTTTCATGTATCGTTTCTTATATATCTGGCTTTCAGCAATAACAGCATACGTCCATTTTTCTCGATTTTGTGTTAGTGATGCCAGTTTGCTGCATTTTTATCTCTTAAATTTTTTTTTGAAAATTTGTGTTTAACAAAAAAAAAGTAACTTCAGTTGTTGACTAAAATATTTATCAGCAATAACGAGATTTGTCGTTATTTGTTTGCTTGCTTTGTGGTTTGCATTCGAATTATTTTCGTCGTTATGTCTGATTATAGATAGTTGTCAAAAATTTCATATTTTTTTTTTAAATATGTTACGTATTCTGAAGAACGAATTAAGAAGAAAAATACTGAATAAAAAAAAAAAATAAATTTAAAATAATTTTATTTTGGTCCCCAAAATTCCACCATGCTTTTTTTTAACCTCGTGGCTTATGGAAAAATATTTTACGGATCAATATTTCGATAAAGCACTTTAAAATCTTTTTAACTTTTCATAAATTTAAATTTTATGCGCTCAAAATAGTTTGTAGTTTCAATTAACTGAAAATGTAATTTAAAATAAATGAAAAATCACTTAAAAATTGGTCTACTGATTTTTTTAAACAAAATAAATTATGCATTTATTTTTAAATTTTAATAAATTAACTTACAATAACCGTAAATAACACTAGGCAACAGCCATTTTGTTATTTGGTTCTAGCATACTTTTTCTCATGGATTTGGACCTACTGAACACGAAAATGAATTTTAAAAATTTTTCTGTCGATTGGTTTGCGAGATACAAATTTTTTAATTTTTTTTTTTTAATTTTTGGAGGTACACTTACTATTTTGAGCATATCTTTAGTCTTCTTTGACCTATTTTATCCTACTACTACTCAAATTAAAGACAATTGAGCCGTCTACAACTTATTCTCAGAAAATTTTCAAATCGGGTTAGTAGTTTTGATGTTGGCGGCTTAAAAAGGTTAAAAAACTGCGTTTTTTTAGTAAAAATGTGGCTGAAAAATTCATATAAAAATTCATATAAAATGTAAAACGCGATGTTAACAGCGATTTTAATTTTTTTACGTATAGCTGACACTTTTCCAAAGAAAATAAGCCCTTACTTAACAAAATCTGATGACAAATGGCCGACTTATTATTTTTTTGGTAAACGACCGAAATTCCGCTATTTCACGATTTTTTGATTTTCATTATTTGCACAGCTTACCTACCCAACGCAAACGAATAAATACATTTGAACTTAATTTAAAATAAACAAAGTAGTCTTCGTATATTTTTTTTTAATTTATTTACAGCACTACATGCTCATACATATTTAAACATAAGGAGACACGGTTATCAATTGCATTTCAAAACTGTCTGTGAAAGTGTAAAGAAGTTAATATTTAGAAAACGCAAGGAAGACAATGAGTAAAAGACTACGTGTGTTCGAGTGTTTGAACGATCCAGACAATTTCTGCAATGTTTGTGGCCAGTTTATAAAAAAAAATCACGCACACAAGTTTACTCCAGCAGTACAATTGCACTATTTGAATTATTTTGGTATTTCACCAAATATCACAGAACCATGGACACCTAAGTCGCTGTGTGATCTTTGCTATATAATCTTAACCAACTGGGCAGCTGGCGGAAGGTAAGAATTTTTATTTAAACACATTATACATAGCGAATATAGTAATTTATTTTAATTTTAGCCGCCATATGAAATTCGATACACCAATGATGTGGAAAAAGCCGCTATGCCATTCCACAGACTGTTATTTTTGCTCACCACAAACAGTGGGGTAGGAAGATTTTTTAAATGGAACTACGCTCAAGTGGGATCGTTTGCGCTTCCAGTACCACATTCGCATGATGTGCCATATCCAGTGTGCCCTGGTGCATCTCTTCAAAAAGCAGAATCGTCAGAAGAAGAGTCTGAGTCAAATGCAAGCGAATTTGAGCCGGGTGCAAAGCGAAAATTACTGTCACAGGCCGAACTAAACGATTGGGTGCGCGATTTTGGTCTCACTAAGGAGAAATCCGAACTTTTTGCGTCTCGGATGATACAGTGTGGATTTGCGGCTTCAGAAGTGAAAGTATCAGCGTACAGAAACCGTCACAAGGAGTATGCAAAATTTTATACAAAGAAAGACCAAATATGTTTTTGCAGCGACATTTCAGGCTTGTTCCAAGAGCTTCACCAAATTCACAACCCCAACGAATGGAGGTTGTTTATTGACAGCAACAAAGAGAGCTTGAAGGCAGTTCTCTTACATAATGGGAATGAAAAGCCATCTGTTCCTATTGCTCATGCGGTTCATTCAAAGGAGAACTATGAAACTATGGACATTTTGCTGAAATGCATAGAGTATAGGAAATACAATTGGAAAATATGCGCCGACCTTAAAGTTGTGGCCATTCTGTGTGGACTCCAAGGAGGCTATACGCGACATTGCTGTTTTCTGTGCCTTTGGAATAGCCGCGCTGATGATCAGCATTATATAAAAAAAAAAATGGCCGGTACGAACGAAACCTGTAGTTGGAGAAGCGAATGTTCAGCGCAAACCACTAATAGAGAACCGTGAAAATATAATACTTCCGCCGCTGCACATAAAATTGTGCCAAAAAATTAGACAAAGAAGGTGAAGCTTTTGCCTATTTACGGTCAATTTTCCCTTAGCTTTCGCTGGCAAAAATTAAAGAAGGAGTCTTCGCAGGACCCGAGATAAAAAAAATGTTGAAAGATGAAAAATTCCCAAAGCTGTTATCACCCATCGAAGCCGCAGCATGGAATTCCTTCAGGCTTGTTGTGGAAAACTTTTTAGGAAACAACAAAAGCCCGAATTATAAGGACATAGTTGAGGATCTGGTAAAGAACTATGAAGCCATGGGAGTGCACATGTCACTTAAAATACACTTTCTGGATTCTCATTTGGATTTTTTCCCTGAGAATTTAGGAGACGTGAGCGACGAACACGGCGAGCGCTTTCATCAGGAATTGAAGGCTATGGAACGACGCTATCAGGGCAACTATGACACGGCTATGATGGGTGACTATATTTGGACCCTAATACGTGAGACCGATTGCAGCGAATACAAAAAACAAAGAAGAAGTCAGCAGTTTTTCCACATGGCATAAAATGTACACTTATATCTTTGTTTTTACTCATTTTTTTGTGCGTTGATTTGCTTAATTTAATTAGTTAGTTTAATTTCGTTAGTTTAGCTAATTGTGCGATACATTGAGCATGTAGTGCTGTAAATAAATTAAAAAAAAATATACGAAGACTACTTTGTTTATTTTAAATTAAGTTCAAATGTATTTATTCGTTTGCGTTGGGTAGGTAAGCTGTGCAAATAATGAAAATCAAAAAATCGTGAAATAGCGGAATTTCGGTCGTTTACCAAAAAAATAATAAGTCGGCCATTTGTCATCAGATTTTGTTAAGTAAGGGCTTATTTTCTTAGGAAAAGTGTCAGCTATACGTAAAAAAATTAAAATCGCTGTTAACATCGCGTTTTACATTTTATATGAATTTTTATATGAATTTTTCAGCCACATTTTTACTAAAAAAACGCAGTTTTTTAACCTTTTTAAGCCGCCAACATCAAAACTACTAACCCGATTTGAAAATTTTCTGAGAATAAGTTGTAGACGGCTCAATTGTCTTTAATTTGAGTAGTAGTAGGATAAAATAGGTCAAAGAAGACTAAAGATATGCTCAAAATAGTAAGTGTACCTCCAAAAATTAAAAAAAAAAAATTAAAAAATTTGTATCTCGCAAACCAATCGACAGAAAAATTTTTAAAATTCATTTTCGTGTTCAGTAGGTCCAAATCCATGAGAAAAAGTATGCTAGAAACAAATAACAGACAAAAGTTTGTTATTTGTGACCTAGTGTAATATATGATTTTAATTTATTTTAACTTTTAACAAACTAACCACAAATCCATAAAAACAAATGATATTTCCTGTATTTATTTCTTTTGATTGTCATTTATTCATTTTAATTGTCTATGTTAAAATGAATGATTTTTCCTTTATTTTGTGTTTTTAACTGTCAACAAATTAACTACAAAATCCACAAAAATAAATGATATTTCGTTTTTTAAAATGTCATAAAAATGAACAACAAAGTCTCTAAAAATAAACGACTTTTAATTTATTTTGTGTATTTTTACTATCAGAGAATTTTCCTAATAAAAAAAATAAAAACAATTTTTGTTAACAAATCATTTCAAATGATAATATTAACTGTAACAGAAAATCCATATTTATATGTAATTTATTCTTTAAATAAATGTAAAAAGGGCTGAAAATATATTTCCTTTTATATTAACTATTTAATCATTTAAAAACAATCAGTTACTGTAAACATATTCTGAGTGTATAAAAGTATAAACATGTCAGGAAATGTTTAAGGGTATATCAAGGATTTTTTGCACTATATTTAAAACTTGCAAATCCATCCAGTAGATCCAAAAATATTTAAAAGATAGTCAAACTTTTTCAACCAATTTTTTTTAAGTAAAGAACACCTAAATTTCGAATTAGAAATTTTTGTTAAGAAGGCTAAAATATGTTAAGAGAGTTTTATTTGTCAAAAAAACTTCCAATATAAAATTTTAATTTGTGTTAAATTTCCAAAAAAAAATCCTTAAATTATCACGACCTCACGACCGACTTGACTGAAATTTAAACTAACAAGGAACATCTGCCCTGTGGTTCTCTTTGATTTAAGTGTAATAGGGACATGTTGCACCGGAGACAAAATTAATTAAAAGATATCTTTTTTACCGGTCCAATCTTTAATAAAAAAAAAATTTTCTGAGCGTAATTCTTGGGGGTTTGTAGCGGGCTGTATATACCCGGCGGGAAAAAAGGGGACAGTGGGCAATTGGGACCTGTGCCGTGATAGGTGATTACTGAACCGGTTCCGAAAATACATACCAAGAGATAGGTAAAAAGAGGACCGGTTCCTAAAGTACCTACCACGTGACCGGTGAGAAGTTGTTTTGCGTTGGTTCTGTGATATGTCACATAGGGCAATAGACCCCCCTAGGACAAACCCATGTTAAAGTGACCGGTACTTTTTATATAAAATAACCAGTCCCTATCACATTGAACCAATTCCTTTTCCCAAAGTGTAAGTGCAGCTACCAAATTTGTAAATTTTATACAACATTTGATTTAAGCGGTATTCGGCAACGTTTCACAAAGTGCTCATTTTTACGTGAATATTCGCATACATTTGTATGATTTTTTTCGAGTACTTTAAAGTTTAATTTGAATTTCGTATATTTCAAATATGCTTCCACCTTCATTTCACCCCTTAAATATGATTTTGGTCCAATAGAAAATACGTGTTCATTAATTTTTTTCTTTTCTGCAACATATCTAAATTATATTAAAATTCAATCAATACGGAGACCTTCCCTGTAAGTACTACTGATCATTATTTGAATAGAAGTAGCCGTGTGAAGAATGAAAATTCTACACTTGTGTATTGTGGGCCACCCTAATGGTACAATTCTATACAGCTGCGACTACCTACAATGAACATACAACAGTTTAATATGTTGGCGACACAAGTGGTGATACAAAAATTCGCATAGATTACCTAGCAAACAATTTGCTTTTCAAATTGTTATAAGGACCCTGCGGGAAAAGGACCTATCTCGGGACACGTCGCGTAACCGGTTCATTGTGATAGGGATAGGTAACGGGTGCGGTCACTTTAACATGGGCTTGTCCTAGAGGGGGGGGGGGGGGGTCAATTGCCCTCTGTGACATGTCACAGGATTGGTCTAAAAAACATGACGTTAAGAACCGGTATTTTCGGAACCGGTCCAGTTTTCACCTACCACGGGACAGATCCCAACTCCCAACTGACCCCTTTTATCCCGCAGGAGATGGTCAACACTGTAGGAACAACATTATAAAGAGAATATTAGAACGGTTGTCAAAAAATCAAATAACAATTATTTTTAGATTTTATTTTTTTTAATTAACAGATATTTTTTTAAAGTATTTTCAAAAAATTTTATTTTTAAAAATTGTCAACCACAGGGTTGCCAACTTTTTTTGAAAAAGGCAAATGCAGTTACAGAGAAAAATCGCTGCATAGAATAAAATATAAAAAAACAAATGTATTTACAATGCAGACGATTCCTGCTTTGTGCCTAGAGTATTCAAAAACCGAAAACCGGTCAACCGGTTTCTTTAATTTTAAAAACCGATCGGTTCCGAATATTTTGTAAATTCGAAGAAAACCTGTCTTTTTTGTTCGGTTAACCGGTTTTTTTAATTACATCACCAACTGGGTTACTTGGTCTCTTTTATTTTTCCGAACACTTTTATAATCGTTTGTTTGGTTATGAAGATTTAGATGTAGGTCTGATAGATTCCGATGAAGACTTAACTTTGGATATTCCAAATTCAAATAGTTTAATTTCTGATCTAAATAACACAATAAACAGTATTCAAAATCCTAAAAAAGAGACTGTACAAAATAATTCATCATTATATGATAATTTCATATATCTTGATAAATGCGACAAAAGAACTGAAAAGTTGGAAAATTTATATAATTGTCTTTTGACTATTTGTCTAACATCTGCTATTAGTGAAAGAGTATTTTACACTTATAGCTTTATCAAAAGCAAACAAAAAAAATCGTCTTAAAACGAAACATTTAAATGGCATATTATTTCTAAAATATTATTTTAGAACTGAAAAATAGATTTTCTTTTTACATATTTAAAATGTAAAAAAACTTATTTAATGCCAAACGTTTTAAACGTTCAAATTACTAACGTACCTAATTTTACCCAATTTACAAACTTAATGATCTCTATTCATTTGATATGAATATAGTTTTATAATATTGACGGACTATTAACGGACAACTCCGTTTTTCATTCGATATATCCGGTCCGTAAACGGTCCGTCATTGACGGACTTTTAACGGACAACTCCGTTTTTCATCCGATATATCCGGTCCGTCATTGACGGTTTTTAAACGGATTCGAATCAGTTTCAATGTTCCTTATAATCCGTTTTCTGGTCCGTTTACGGATAAAGAAAACGGTATGTAAACGGAGTTGGATTCCGTTTATGACGGACCAAAACCGATACGTAAACGGTTTTTTTTTCAAAGAATGTATTTTTTATTATTATTACTTTATATATTAAATTTGTTTTTTTTTGTAATAAAAACAATTAACAAATTATATTAGCTTTTTATTCAAATTAAAAAAAAACGAAAAAACCGGTTGACCGGTTGACCGGTTTTTTGTGCAAAAACCGAAACCGAAACCGGTTTTTTCAAAAGGCCGGTTTTTTGAATACTCTATTTGTGCCACGAGGGTCTGGCGTGAATCGGGACACCATATCCGTAAATTTATGACATTCCGGTTTATGGAACAAATGTCCCGTTTTATGCTATTCGAAACGGAGTTTAACAGCTTATATTTAATTTCGCTTATGATCTCTGGTCGTAAATACATATAAACTCTTTTTTCATTAAAAATTGTTTACTGGGTTCACACAAACACACATGCAGCTAACGACAATAACATTGTCTTTAACACCAACACAGCAACTAATAATAATGTATGCTTTTTACAAGTTTACACACATGTTGACAACATAAAAACAATGGCCCTTAAGACCATTTAAATAAAAAGGTATTACAAAAAATAAAAATCGTTGCAAAAATTACAATTAAAAACAAACAAAAAAAAAAAATCGGAAATGTTCCAGTGTGTTAAAACAAATATTATACAAAATGTATAAAAAATTATGTAAAATTATGGTCCAGGGACTGAAAGCTGATGTTAGTCTTCTAAAGTTTATAATAATGGATTAATTAATTTGATGCTAAAAGGTTTTTTTGATTTTATATTTATTTCAACTCCATAAAAAATAATTTAGTCTTCTAAATATCATTACAGATTTTAAATTTCTAAAAACTCATTAAAACAAATTAATGACTTTTAGATCATATCAAGCTGATTTGTAAATCTAATCAACCAGATGGACATAAAATCAAAATATAAAAAATAGCTGTCAAATCATAGATTAGATTAGATAATAATATTCAAAGTTCCAAAGAAAACCAACCACATAACAAAACCACAAAATTTACAACAACAAAATGAAATATAACATTTGTAACGAACCAAAAAGTCATTACAGAAAAAACACCAAACGATTTCCATCCGTTAAGGGAGCAGTTACAAAGTGTCTAAAAAGGAAACAATGAAATCAAGCATTTGATTACAATGTTTTTTAAATTAGACGAGCAAGGACGAGACTACAAGAAAAATTATACAAAATTTATTATTTTCTTCTTCTTCTTCGTCGACGTTTCGTTGCTTTTCATTAAAAAAAAAAAAAAAAAGAAATAACTAAAACACAAAGAAGCAAATGAACCATTAACAGCCATGAAACAAGGATGATTAAATGCAAATTAAAGATGTAAAAAATCAATGATCAAAAGGATAGATAACAAAGGCAAACAGACAATCAGATGATGTACATTGTGTGTATTATAACATAGATAACTTACAAGGATGGGTTTCTATTTATGTAAACACTGTATGTTTCATCATTTCTCTAACACAACATTGTTGTATGAAGTTAATTTTTTTTCTTTTGTAAATTTTTGTAGCTTCGTATATAATTTTCTTTTAATCACAAACATACAAGTTGAATTATAAAACTGGGCAAATTATTTGATGGCTGCAAAATTTATCAAAAGGAAATGTGAGTAATAAGTCAAAAATTTTAAAAGTGACTGCCATGAATTTCATAAATGAATTTCATAAATTTCATAAATAACAAAAAAAAAACAGTAATCCTTTAAATAAAATTTATATTGATAAACCAGTTACATGTTTTGGAATAAAAAAACAAACAATGGGTACTAATTAATGTTCCAGTATATTCCAGAAACTCCAGAGACTCGGTTCGAATAGGCCATCTTGTACTGAAATGTTTATATCTTTGCTAAAATTTTAGAATGGATGAAATGAAACATTATTATAAATCCAAACTATAAAAAACGGAAAGGGGAACGGGTGGAATTGAAACACTTAACATGGGGAACAAACTGGAAATGGATAAAGAGTGGAATAATTTATAGAAGAGAATCGAACCGGAGTGTATCGTTGAAAGAGCAGAATTGGAATACTAAGCACACGGAATGACTTGATATAAAGCGAGCCTGAATTTTATTAATTTTTTTTATATCGATTTGAACATATTCTTCCGGTTTTAACGACTTTTTTATTTCAGCGATTTTTCTCCATTTTAACGATTTCCAATAAGTTTATCTGTCAATTTTAATTATGTTTCTTTAATTGACGAACTTAAAATTGCAATTTTATTTGCATCCACTGCAATTGATCTGACACTTTTAATTATAACTTTTGCTTGCAATCCTTATGCAATTATCCTAACCCCACGTATGAGTGGTAGCAATAAACACAAGAAGATTCAAGTTTTAAATTTACATTATAAATCTATCAGTTTTGTCTTCAAAGAAATATTTAATCCTTAAAGTTTGAGATATTTATGAAACGATCAAACAGCAGGGAAGCGCAAAATTCCATTTTACCGATTTTTTTTCCTAAATAATAAAAAAAAAAATAAATCAAAAATTATATTGAGGTGAAAAATAAAATTTAAAGTGTAAAAAAATTAATGAATTTATGTAAAAATCGAAATATATGAACATATCTGATAAAAGATGGGGTGGTATATGAACATAATCATATACATATGTCCATGTTTAGGTCAATATATGACCAAACATGATGCCATATATTTCTATATATCTTCGGATCCTAAAATTGAGCATAAAATGAGCATATGTGAACATATATGAAAATTTACGGCAATATACCTTCAAATTTCGTATTCAAGATATATGGTCATATATCAGTTCATAAATGGTCTTATGCATGTTCGCATATGATCATGTATGATCATATATGCTCATGCATGATCATATATGCTAATGTATGATCATATATGCTAATGTATGATCATACATGCTAATGTATGATCATATATGCTCATGTATGATCATATATGCTCATGTATGATTATATATGCTCATGTATAATCATTTATGTTCATATATATGATCATGAATGTTCATATATATGATCATGTATGTCCATATATATGATTATGTATGTTCATATATATTGGCTCGTTGTAGCGAAAACAGACCATAGCCTCTGGTGGGAATCGAACCCACGACCCCCGCACTGATAATCTAAATCATTTTGGAGGTTATTTTTTTTTTTTTATAAAAAATTGCTAATTTGCAATTTTCTAATTTTACAACATTTTCGATAATACAACTGGCTTCTAAGTAAAATTATGTTTGATAAAAATCGCTAGATTTTCGGCTAATAGCTAATCGAGGATTTTTACTGCTAGAGGCAAATTAACACCACTGCTAGAAAATTTGAAACGTTGCGAAGAGTTCTTAAAATATTTGTGACCCAAATGTGATATAAATTCGAAGTGCCAGTGTATAAAATTGATCCGTCCAACTCTTATATATTTCTTGATTTTATTACAAATCTATCAAGATTTTTGTTTTATTATCGTTATTTGAATTTTTTAAAGCCGTTCAAATATTTTCTAAATGAGGTTTTAATGTTCTCTAAAAAACCGAAACCGTTTTTTTTTAAACTAATTTTCGAATAAACCGAAAACTGTTTTTTTTTAAAAGTTCGTTTTTTTTTTAATACTCTTAAGGTATCTCTAAATCAGGGGTGCCCAAAAGTTCCTTATGTAAGAGTAAATACAAATACATTTAAAGAATAACTAATTTTTATTCAATATTTTTTTTAAAAACCAATACATACAAAGAAAATAGAGAAAAAAAATATTTCATATCATACGTTAAACAAAAACAAAATCTACATTGATGATCGCTGTCGTCAATGTTTACCAGCAAAGCATATGAAAGTGTTGTTGCTTTGCACTTGCGTGTATACAGTGAAGAACGAAAAAAAACTAATAAGGCAAAGTTGTTTGTGTATTTCGTATTGCTATTGCTGAGTGCTCTATGTGTATTAAAACACACAGCCTATAGCTAAGCGCTTTTACAAAAACAAATGAGCATCAAGCGCATAGGGTTTGGGCACCCTTGCTTCAAATTTTTCATATAAATTGGTGTGTTTTAGTATTCACCCCAGTTCGTCTGTATAATAAAATATTTTGTTATTTTATTTCACCAGACGCGTACATAATGTTTAATATACAATTAAATTTTTTTTCACCACAAAAATTGTTTTCAGCTCAAACTTTTTTTGCTAAACAACAAAAAAAATGGTTTTAACAACAAATAAAGTTTTTCACCTCTAAATTATTTTTTTCACCTCGAAATTTGTTCATATTATTTGTAACAAATCCACTATGTAGGCTATACAAAAATTCGGAAAACCCCAATTTAAAGTGTTCACCTGTATTTTTGTTTTTGCTAAAGTACACTCAGTGAAAAAATTTTCATCATATTGATGAAACTGTTTCATAAATGTTTTGTCATCAAGTGTTTTATAAAAAATTAAGAGAAACGTTTCATAAATCTGCTTCTTTTCATAAAGGAAACTCTCAAATTATTTATTTCATAAATATGCTAAAACTTCTTCATAGATATTGATGAAACTTTTTCATAAATTGGAGGAAACTTCTTCATAAATATAATGAAGTATTTCTTAAATCTTATTTAATTTTTTTTTTAGGAATTCTTCATCATATTTAAAAAAAAGGTTTCATAAATATAAAGAAACATTTCATCAATGTGCATTTTTATCACAAATATTCGTCATATTTATGAAGTTTTATAATGGACAGTAATCCAAGAAGTTTTTCATTATATTTATGAAATATTTTTATGCAGCTTTTTCCCTGAGTGTAGATATATATTATCCTGAAGGTCCTTTTACTTAAAGTTAAATTGCTTATACATACTTCTCTCTCTACAGCTGCCGATGACTAGCAATTCTTAAACTTTGTTCGTTTATGCTTTTATTTTATATTTTGCTTTGGTAAAATAGTTTTGCACATGTTTATGTTTTTTTTCGCAGCTACAAAAAAAAGTGTTGAAAACTTTAGTATGCTGCTTTGGCATTTTTAAAAAGTTATCAGCGACAAAACAGCAACAACGACATACACACACATAACAGAGACATGATCACAAACAAAAAAAAATCTTTAACAAGATTCTTAATAAAACTCCTTTAAAAAAAAATTCTCGTTAAAATCCAAATAACATTTGATAGTGAAAATAATCCGAATAATAAAAAAAAAGTTTTCAAGAAATAGTTTTCTAACGATACACTTAAAGAAGTGAAGTTAAAAAATCGATAAAATTTCTCTTAATAAAATTTGGGTAATATTTTTTTCATTACAATACTATATTTTGGTTTGGATTACAAATATTTAAACAGAGAGTACACTCACCAAAAAAAGTCTGTAATGGCAACTGAAAATTTTGCTGTTATTACGGGAAATTTTGCTAATTTGAGCCCAGCGGTATTTTTTGCTAATCTTAGCAACACATGTCTGCTGACGTGTAGTACAATGAAATTTGTAGAAAAATTAGTTACCGTTACTAAATTTTAGTAAACTTTTCGTAAAGTGGAATTTAAAATCTGTTTGCTAAAACCAGCAAAAAAAATTTACTAAATAATTTTAATATTAGTACAAAATTTCAAATTTATTTTTTTTATCGAGCATCAAAATTTTTTATTTTATTTATTTTTTCAAAAAATATTTTAGACAAAATTAAAAAAAAAAAATAAAGGCTTAAAAATTTTAAAAACAAATTAATTTTGTTTTACATTGTTTGCTTTTAAGGTCAAATTTTAATTGTTTTTAGGGCTGATTTTTTAATTAAAAAAATTTTTTAGAAATGAGTCGGTATATTCACTTCCGATCCCTTTTTAATCTATGTAACGTTTTAAGGCAATTTATGTTTGTAGGTGTAAGTTTTAATTAGAAATAACATTTCATTCAAAATCCACTTTCTAAAATGAGTAAATTTTTATAAATCGGTTTTCAAAAATTTTTAATATGATTTGTGAATTTAGCAACAAAAATTTGTAAATATTCTGTAAAAGTTCTGTAATTTGTAAAATGTAAATAGCAAAAAGATTTGCTAAATAATAGTTTTTTTTACTAAAAATCAGTACAAAAATAGGAAAGTGGGATTGAAAACCGTTTACAAATTATCCCAGCAAAAATGAAGCAGCCAAAGAAGCAATAAAAGCTTCACTACTATGGCAAAGGCATCACTTCTTTTCTAATGGTTTCATCGATGAATTTAACATTAGCGTGTCATAGGATGGAAGTATTCAAATGTAGCTACTAGCATTACTCATACTTTACTCTTAGGAAGCAATTATAATACAATGATTAGATATTCCGATGCATGAGTGGAAAATGTTCATATACTTTGTAGTATTTAAAGCTTTGTTGAAAATTTAATTTATAAGAATGCAGAAAAATAAGTTTAAAGATGCGAAATTTATGCATTGATATACAAATTATCTTTATTAAAACAAATAAATAATTCTGCATTAGTGAAAAAGCATTTTTGAAACATTTTTCAAAAATTTTAATGAATTTTAAGATAAATTTTAAAATATTTTTGGATAATTTAAAAACTGGTTGTACAGTTTTGAAACATTTTAAGACAATTTTAAAATATTTTTGAACAATTTTAAAATATTTTTGAACAATTTTAAATAATTTTTGCACAATTTTAAAACGTTTTTGGGCAATTTAAAATAATTTTTACACAATTTTAAAATTATTTTGATAAATTCTGAATTAAAACTGGAAATGGTATAGTGTTAAAAAATAATAATGCAAAAATGCACCGATTGCGTCGTCATAAATATTTAAAGCTGAAAAAAATGCAAATGAAAGGCCAGCTAGTTCCAATAAAAGGTCAAAAAAAATCTGTTTTTCTTGATTTTTTAAAACTTTTAATAAAAATTGCAAATCTGCATAAATTCTAATCCTCATGAAATTATAAACTAAAATATAAAAAATGATTTAATAAATAAAATTAAAAAAGTTCATCAGAACTATTTTTTCAATTTGAATAAATGCTTTAGATTCCAAAAAAAAAATATGCGATATACCATAACTTATGCTTTAGAAGTAATGAAGAGTGATTTTTTAAGATATGCTTCAGGTTTATATCCAGATCACTGCATTTGAAATATGAACACATGAATTGTTTTGGAAGTGCCTTAGAATAACACCAAAAAATCATAAAAGAATGTCAACTGAAGTTTAGGAAGCAATGAAAGAAGTTATAGACACAGAATGACTACCACTTCTTTTGCTGGGATTCTACTTACTATTTTTTTCTGGGTGTATGCATCTTTACTAGCAAAACAATGTATGTTTTACTAAAGTTCATGGATAAATTTTAAAGTTATAGCGAACTAGGTGCAGAAAAACTATGCCAAAACTACAGTATGAATTTTTTTCACAGAATTTTTTATGACTTTTTTTATATCAAATTCATTGATTTTCTAAATAAAAATTGACAAGTTTTAGTTAATTTTCAATTAAAGTTTAAATTTCTTTTTTAACTTTTTAACTATTTATATAGAGTTTATTTTTTGAGTGTATGTTTATGTTAAAGACACCCTCTTCACATATTAAAGAAAACTAAATTGAGTACAACTTTTGAGTTTTTTTTTTTAAACATTTCTTTAAAGATTTCCTCATCTTGATAAATTGTCATTTTTAGTCATAATAAACAATTAAACTTTGTTTCACTTCAACAAAAACTGAATACAAGCTAAAGGATACACTTAAATTTAAGCCAGAGTATTATTATGATAAGTTTTTTCTGCTTCATTAAAAAAATTTATTTTTGAATATTTTACTTTTCCAATTTTCTCAATAACTGCCTGCCTGCCTGTATGTTTGTATATGAAAGTATCTGGGTTTTTAAAAACTAAAGTAATTTTCTGTATATTTTTCAACAAAACATGTTTGTTAACATCTAGAAAACAGGACAAGTTTTAAAAAAAAAAATTACAATTTTGTTGCTATTGTTATTGTTGTGCATAACTTTAGGGATTACAACAACTCAACAACCGATAATATGCAGACTCACAAGTTAAATCTGCCGAAGCTATAAACAGACTTAAGTTTTTGGTAGATTGGAAGGTTGTTTGGCAGAAGCAATAGTATCAGCCGCAGCAGCAGCAGCACCAGTATTATCATCATCATCAAGCAATTGAACCAACAACTGATTGGGTATGTTAGTAAGAGCTTAAATTGAAAACGTATCAAATTTTTCTAAATAACATGAAAATTGTGAATATATGTACATATATTGTTTGGCTAAAGTAGGTGGTAAAGCAGTTATATAGATTCAATGTATGTATGTATTTTAAGATTAACCCATGTAAGGAAAACAAGCATTTTTAAATTTTCTATAGTTACCTACCTCTCATAGAAATAAATCTATATAAATGGCAATAAATGCAGAATAATCTGCTACAAATTTTTTTTTGCTAAATATAACTAAGAATAAGGATAGAAAAAATAAAACTGTTAAAAATACAAAACTTTAGTTTAAATTAAGTTAAATTTTTGTTATTTGAAAATCTCACGATACTCTGCTAAAATTTGGAAAAAAAATATTGCTAAATATTAGTAAACAAAAAACAGCAAACAAATACTGTTATATATATAAAATTTCTGTTACATTTAAGTTAAATTTAGTTGAATTAAAATAAAAAGAACGCCCGGGTAGGCTAGTTGGTAGCGTGCTAGCCTATCAGTGCGGGGGTCGTGGGTTCAATTCCCACCAGAGGCTCTGGTCTGTTTTCGCTACAAAGAGCCTTTAAAAAATAAATAAAATAAAAGTCTATTTCTGCAAAATACATTTTATTCGCATTTAAACAAAAATCTAAAAAACTGCAAATCTTTAATATTTTTGTGTTTTTTAGTAGAAATAAAACTAATAATGTTTAGTAAATATTTTTGCTGATTTTGTCATTTTCAATTAACTAAAATTTAAATCATATATATAGCAAAAAAAATTTGTATATTTACCAATTTTAATTAAAAAAAAATATTTGCTAATTTCAGTAGTTTCTTCAGCTGAACTTATATTTTTTTATATTATTTTTAAGCAAACATTTTTACAGAATTTTTTTCTGTCATTTTCTTTTTTAATGAAACATAACACTGTGCAACAGCCATTTTATACACTTAAAAATGTCCATACAAAGATGACAGTAAAAAATTTGTTCATCTTGAGTTCTTTTTTTTAAAGGACATTACCCTTTTAAAAGATACTTTAACAACAATACACTCAGAAAAAAAGTTAGTAGAAAAATTTGTAAACGGTTTTCAATCCCACTTTACTATTTTTGTACTGATTTTTAGTAAAAAAAATTATTATTTACCAATATTTTTTGCTATTTACATTTTACAATTTACAGAATATTTACAAATTTTTGTTGCTAATTTAAGAAATCATTTTACAAATTTTCGAAAATCGATTTGCTAAAATTAGCAGAAAAATTTACGAATTTTAAAAAAGTGGATATTGAAAGGAAACTTACACCTACAAACTTAAATTGCCTTAAAATGTTACATAGATTAAAAAAAGGGATCGAAAGTGAATATATCGAATAATATCTAAAAATAGGATATCCACTTAAAATAGCACTAAAAAGTTTGTTTAGTTCTAAAAATCAGCCCTAAAAACCATTAAAACTTGACCTTAAAAGTAAAAAAAAAAAAAAATAAAACAGAAATTACCAAATTAAAACCAAATAATAAATTCGTTTATGTTTTACTAATTTTTAAGATTTTAAAGCCTTTGATTTTTTTTTTCAATTTTCTCTAAAATATTTTTTGAAAAAAATAAATAAAATAAAAAAAATCCAAATTTTCGATAAAAAAAAAATTAATTTAAATAAATTAAATATTTAGTAATTTTTTTGCTGATTTTAGCAAACAGATTTTAAATTCCACTTTACAAAAAGTTTACTAAAATTTAGTAGCGGCTACTAATTTTTTTACCAATTTCATTGTGCTACACGTCAGCAGACATGTGTTGCTAAGATTAGCAAAAAATACTGCTGCGCTCAAATTAGCAAAAAATACTGCTGAGCTCAAATTAGCAAAATTTCCCTTAATAACAGCAACATTTTCAGTTGCCATTACAGACTTTTTTTGGTGAGTGTAAAATCGTTTATATTGAATAAATAATTTACTTTAATCTACTTTAAACAATGCTAATCCCAAAGTTAATGCCAATGTTAGTTCATATACTAATGGTAATGCTAATGACAATGCTAATGTCAATGTCAAGTCTAATGATAATGCTAATGTTAATATCAATGCTAATGCTAATACCAATGTTAATGTTAATGCTAATAATAATAACAATGCTAATAACAATGATAATGGAAATGCTAATTCCAATATCACTATCAATGCCAATGCTAATGATAATGTCAAAGCTAATACCAATATCAATGCTAATAATATTGAAAAAGCTAGTTCCTATGACAATGCCAATGACAAAGCTAATACCATGTCTAATGCTAATGGTAATTATAATGATAATACCAATGCTAGTGATATTGTTAATGCTAATGATAATGCCAATTCTACAGTCAATGCTTACACCAATGATAATGATGATGCTAAGCCTAATGATAATGCCAATTCTAATGGCAATCATTATCACTGACATTAGCTGTCAGTGATAATGATAATGTCAATGCCAAAAAAGCTAAAAAATTTAAATAATTAGGAAAAACTCAACGATTGAAAAATTAAATGAATTTAAAAATTTTAAAATTTAAAAAATTAATTTGAAAAAAAATCCTCCATATTGAAAATACTTAATGAAATCGATATAATTAAGCAAAATTGTACAATAAAATAATCGCATTTTTACCACGTTCCTGGGAAAAATTTGTACTTTGTCAGTTTTTGGTCCACACTCCAGGAAACACAAATATATTTTAAATTTCAGGTCAAAAAAGTTTTTGTTTTCTCGGGTCAAAAAGTTTCCCCCTCCATGTAGGAATTTCAAAACAATACCGCTTAGCGGACATCTATACCGAAAAAGGAACTTATATATCAAATTTCAACTTCCTAGCTACAGTGGTTTGGGTTTTTTATTATAAAAATAAATTTTATATATATAAATTACTGTGGTATTTTTTTAAGTGTAGGATATTTAAATTTATCATCAACCCTATGACCCCCTATTGGGATAACAAATAATTACGTAAGTGTCTTAATTTGTATGCATTTTTTTATTTTGCTGAATAAATATATTCTCCAAAGGACCTCATAGTGTTAAAATCCTTCTATACAACAAATTGTTATAAGAATACAAGTATGAATGTATGTATTGGTAATTTTCTTTATCGTAAGATTTAAATTGATTGCATATCCATGTCTACTTTTTAAAAACTTCTACCAAACTCCGCATGCTTTGTTGGTAGTTTTATATTTTTTTAATTTTCAAATTGTTGTAAAGAAAATAATGCATTTAATCGTAAAATTTTCAAGTTCGACAAACAAATTCAATGTCGTTGTTATTTTGCATTAAGTTGTATACACAATACATTAACATTCTATGCTTTTGCAACTCGCACCCAAACTTAAAATGTTTACCCCAAATTTAACCTTACCACACTCCATACAGGAAATTCATTATTTGCCTTTTATACAAAGTAAGAATTACAAAAAAATAAAAACGAATGAACGAAGTAAAACGACAAGCATGGTATCATCATCAAACTATAACAGGAAAACGGAAGTACATTCACTTGCACACCAAAAAAAAAAAGAGCATGGGATAAGAGAAAAAGAAACGAACCCAAACGCATCAATTGACACAGACACTCAAACTGTCTTTTAAGCCAACAATACAACCATATTATAGAGTTTCTTCTATTCGAGTCTATAGTGGCTTTGGAGCTTTTGATATTGCTGGGGTATGACGACTGTATGTGTATGTGCAAAATCGTCTAGGTTGTTTGCATTAATTTTATGTGATAGAATAAGGTGTACAATATAGTTAGTTGAGTTTTTTTTAGGTCTTTTTTATATTGTAGTAGTTGTAATGAGCACGTAAATGGATTAATGCTGTTTGTGACGCGGCTTAATCCATAAGGGGATTATAAGAGCCAGACAGAGAAAATTAAGTTCCCAAAACATAAAAAGAAATTATAGCAAACAAAAAAAAAAATGAATAAATAAAGAGTAGATAAATATTAGAAGTTTATGTTGTTTGTCTGAAATTTTTCTTTAATTTACTAAATTAAAATTGTAACACAAAAAATATTGGAGGACTTATTTTTCGCTAGTCATTAATACTTTGCTACGTTAAATGATTCTACAGAGGAAACAAAAATTAATTCTAGCAAAATTAACTTTAATAGAAATAGCTTTGAAATCAAACTAAGTTTGTTTATTTTTTAATTTAAATGTGTTTCTACTTATTTTAAGAATGTAGAAATGAAATCTCAAATGTTGAAATATTAATTTAAATACGAAAAATGTTTATTTAAAATCAAATGAATTTATTCATACAATTAAGCTAAAATAACAGAACAAATAATTTTTAAGAAATAATATTTCATTTAGAAACCCTTTCATTTAAATCAAATGATTTTTTGTTATTTATTTTGAAAAGTTGTTTAAACAACTGATATATCAGTAAAAAAAATAAATGATTAATCAGTTAAAACTTAATGTTAAAATTTAACCTACCAATTCCGTAAACAATAACTAATTATTCATTTATTTGAAAATGTTTCAGATTTTTGTAATTTTGTTTGTTTTTTAATCTACAAAATATGTACCCACACAGTCTATAGACACATTTTGTGTGAATGACCATATGTGTGTGTGTTTATGAATAATTTGAATTGAAATAATATTAAGTATAAATAAATAATTTAAATAAAAAACAAATTGGAATTTTTTAAAATATTTTTTTGAAACAGACATCAAACAAAATGAAAACTTGTAATAACTGTAACGAAATCAAATAATCCACAAATTTCTGTTTTGTGCGTAAATTTTTATTAAATGTTAAACAAATGAAAAAAATTAGTGAAACGGAAAAAAAATCGGTAAATGATAGTAAATCATTTTGAAAAAATGTATAAAAAAGTTATTAAACTACAAACAGTAAACTACATAATATTATGTACTTAATTAAAGAATGTTCGTACATGTTAAATCAAATAGGATAATAATTGATTAAAATATTTTTTTTTCGTGTGAGCACGTTACAAACGAAAACTATACAAAAATTGGAAGTCTTGCTATACAAACTATTTTCTCATTGCTTCCAAAGTATCCGTTCTCATTGTAACATTTTTTTTTAAGAAGTAATTCTGAACTATATATAAAAATTCACATTCTTAAGCATTATTGATTATTGCAAAGGGATGATCGCGGGTTCAAACGCCGGCGGGATAAATTTTTTATTTTAATTTTTTCTATTATTTTTTAAAATATTTATAAGTAATTTGTTTAAAAGCAATATTTTTATTATTTATTTCCAGACACAATCAACAAATCTGAAAGTTATAAGCATAAAACGGAAAAAAATCAAATTTTTTAAATACAGCCCTATTAAAACTCAAATGAAAGGTAAGTTTGTTTAAAATTTTTACCTAATATTGGCAATATTATTGACTGCGAAATTAATCTACTTGATTAAAGTTAATCCACTTTTAAATCTTAAACATTTAAACAGTCAAAAGTTTAATATACCAGTTATTGGGTTTATATACCAAAAAGGCGCCGATAGCGATCTGGTATAATATTAATATGAAAAATCTCGGTGTTGCAAAAAATTTGTCGACATCGCCAAAATATTGGCGTCTTCGACTAAGTTCTTAGTGTATGCTTATTAGTGTTGCCAACCATCTTTAAAACAAAACACAGAGTTGTACACAATAAGTAGTATAAATACAGAGTCGTTTAGAAATAATAATCATGTTATAAATTTGATTGACTGTTTATCAAACGGATTAAAATATAGTTTAGTGCCTCTTAAATTGTAGATAATCCCATTTTGCTAGATTCAAATTGGTCATTAAAGATATTTCCAGAGGGACCTTAAAATTTAAAGCGTCCTATATTGAAAAGGGCGATTTAATAGTTTTTTTTTACTGCAGATTTGTGTTTAGAAGGGAAAAATGCTTTTAAAAGTCAACTATAAACCTGAATATCAAAAGGTAGTTTTTGCAAACTATAGTATTTTAAAGTGTGGATTTTTATATACGATAATATATTAGAAAAAACACAAACTTACCTTAGCGGCGGCTGCTTCATAACCAGCTTCATGTAAAGCATTACCATGTTGAATATTACCCGATTGTTGAGCTAACGGTGCACCACCGTGTAGAGCTGATATACCTTTGTAATTGGGTGATAGGCCATATGCTATATAGGAATTTGGAGCAGCAAATTTTCCACCACCTTTTCCTCCACCACCAGCTTTCACATCACCGCCTCCGTCACCGGCTTTAAGTTCTTCTGCAGCTGCTTGTTCGATTACGGGTATATATTGTTTAGAATTTCCCATACCAATAAATTTACTAGGAGCTATGGCTTGATATTGATTAGCCCCACCTTGTCCTCCTCCACCACCATGACCAGCAGATCCTTCCTCGTGATTAAAAAGAACGGGAGCTTTGTTATCTTGTGGACGTCCCTCACCACCTTCTTCCCCACCGGCATATCCACCAGCACCAGCATGAACTCCACCACCACCAACACCATGTCCTCCACCAACACCACCATGTCCTCCACCATGTCCTCCACCATGTCCTCCACCGCCGTAACTGTGCTGACGCTGCAAATGTAAACGGTTTTGCATTTCTTTGGCTAATAAATAAGTAAGACCATGAATTTGATCTTCAGGAGATTTGCCTACCAAAGAGGATAGCTGCTTAAACTCTGGCATCTCTTTGTAGTTTTCTTTATAAGAATCGGCAGGAGCGTGATATTCTATTTTTATGACAGGGCCAGCACCTTCGCCTCCACCACCACCTCCACCACCACCTCCATGACCTCCGCCCCCATAACCTTCACCTCCTCCTCCATATCCTTTAGCTCCTCCTCCACCACCACCTCCATGACCTCCGCCCCCATATCCTTCACCTCCTCCTACATATCCTTTAGCTCCTCCTCCACCGCCACCTCCCCCATATCCTTCACCAGCTCCACCATATCCTTTAGCTCCTCCTCCAACTTCGCCTCCATGACCACCAGCCGCATAGCCTTTACCTCCACCAGCTGCTGCATGTCCATAAGCTGCTGCTAAGGCTTTTTTGTTTTGTTCTTCTATAGCTTTTGCTTTATCTTTGGCTTCCAGTTGGGCTTTGGCTATTAGGGATTCTGGTGAATAAATTTTTAATTTGAATTCTTGTGTTGGTGTATTAGCATATTGCTCTACGGTAGGCACCACACTGTATTTGGTTTCATACTGACCCAGATCTGCTTCTTTAAATTGTGGAGCTGCTATATTTTTTATTACCTCATTACCATTATTTTTGGCATCTTCGGCTTCACCATAACCACCACCTTCGTAACCAGCTTGTTTCCCGCCTGCGGCATATCCACCTCCTTCATAACCTGCTTGTTTCCCGCCTGCGGCATAACCACCTCCCTCATAGCCTGCTTGTTTCCCGCCTGCGGCATAACCACCTCCCTCATAGCCTGCTTGTTTCCCGCCTGCGGCATAGCCACCTCCCTCATAGCCTGCTTGTTTTCCACCCGCGGCATAACCTCCTCCCTCATATGCTGCTTGTTTTCCGCCTCCAGCATCTGCAACCACTATAGGGTGGGCTATAGCTGCAGCAGCCTGACCGTGGCCGGCAGCATAACCGGCACCACCATGACCTCCATCGCCGCCAGCATGTCCTGCATAACCTCCATAGCTTCCGTGAGCTCCTAAGCCAGCGCCATGAACCAAGGCATACCCACCACCATGACCTCCAGCAGCAGCATAGCCTCCTCCATGAGCAACAGCTGCCTCACCTCCAGCATAGCCACCTCCATGACCTCCTCCACCAACAGCTACATATTTTATTCCATGACCAGCACCACCACCACCAGCATCATGACCTCCTCCTCCTCCTCCTCCTGCTGCATAACCTCCACCATGTCCCCCTTCACCACCAGCAGCAGCGGCAATATATTTTACTCCATAACCTGCCTCGCCACCTTCGGCTGCATAACCTCCACCATAACCTTCTTCACCACCAGCCGCTGCCACATATTTTACTCCTGCACCACCGCCGGCCTCGTGACCACCTCCAGCTGCATATCCACCTCCAGCAGCATAACCTCCCCCATGACCTCCAGAAGCATAGCCTCCTCCATGACCTCCACCACCTCCTGCCTCATAACCACCACCATGACCACCTCCTCCACCTACCACCACAGGATGATAAACATATTGAACTTTTTCTACAACTGGAACTGGAACTTGAACCTGTTCTCCTTTACCCTGAGCAGGAACATATTTTCCATAACCACCACCACCTCCACCATGACCATACAAAACTTGACCACCTTTGGGAGCCTGATAAGCTACTTTAAAGTTATTATAATCCATTTGTTGAGCCGGTATATACTTCACATAAGCTTTTCCTCCATTGTTACCCTTAATTAAATGTGAGATAATATTTTGCACATCATGTGGTAAAGCCGATACCGATTTCTTTACCTTTACCGGCGCTTCTTTATAAGCAAAATATCGCTTTGAAGCCTGAGCATTTTGATCATTAGGTTTTGTATCTGTATATTGATCTTGATCTGTTGTAGATTTTTTATCAGCTATCAAATCTTTAGCTTCTCTAGTTTGTTTAGTTTTCTGGAAAGTTTTCAGTGACGGATCAGGATCTTTAGCATCAGATATTTCAAATTTTATCATTTCAGGGGCATCGCGTTTAGATCTTTTCGGTTTCCGTTGTTTATTATATTTCGATCTCTTCATAAGAGGCTTCTTGGTAGTTGTAGTTGTCGGAAAACTAGAAGTATCTAAAGCTGAAGCCGAGCCTGGATAAGGATTAGGTGAATCTGTTAAAAGTTTTTCAATTTCTAAAGCTCTCATACGTTTAATCATTGTTTTTGTATTTTCATCCGGTTCTCGGGCATCTGATTCTCGAAATGGTATATAATGGACCTTAAAATTAGCTGGTTGCTGATATCTGGTAGAACGTTTGGGTCTAGCCAATTGTTTATTGTATGACAGAGATTTTAATTTTGAGGATGGATTATTGTTTTTGAATGTTCTTAAATTATTAACAGGAGCTCTTTTAACTATAGGTTTTCCAAAAGATTCCTGTTTCTTGGTATTAGATGGTGGCACAGTTTCCAAATATTTTTCATTTTTCTGTAAATCGCGACTTTTATACTGACGTATAAGTTCTTTCACTTCGTCACTTGGTTCTACAGCATCTGACATTTCAAACCTAATTAAAGTTGGTTGTGGCAATTCTTTATGCTGGGCTGCAGAACGTTTAGCTCTATGAATTTCCTGTTCGTTGTGATGATTAAAAGCTTCTATGTAGGAATCTTTTAAAGGATTTTCTATATGTCGTAGTGTTCTTTGGTTGCGATGATCAAAATAACGTTGCATATCCTGGAAAGAAAAATTTGCAATTAAAATCTTTTAATAGTTTAATATAAATTCACGCCTACCTCATAACTGGAAAATGTATCCATTTCTGGTAGTATTTGCCGTCCATTGGACAATTCCTTAGCGTCGACTGCTGTCAAAAACTGTAAAGTAAAATAAAAAAAACAGTAATTTTGTTTAATAAAGCTTTCTCTTTTTCCATCGTAATTAAGTTTTGTTTTTTCTTCTCTAAAATATATTTCAATACTCATTTGGAAGTATTTGTGCGTTTATAAAATTCTCATAAGTTCATTTATTTGAAACCAGTTACGCATGCGCTTAACATTTATGTATGAACAAAGTTAGTCATGTTGGCTATTTTGTTAAATTGTTATTTGATGTCATTAACTTAAACAATTACTTATTGATTTTCACTGAAGTTTACAATGTGGTTTTTTTTATAGGCTATTAAGTAATTGAGAGGTATTATGTAAGTGAAGAAATGTAATGGAAATAAAATTTATTTTGCTGGAATATTAGAAAGGTGTTAGGTGTTACTTATTTAGAAAACATGCTCATGCGGAAATCGAAAGATATATTTTCATGATCATACAGGGGCTGATCATACGGGGCTAATCATATACTTCCATATATAGTTTAATATGATTTCATATATTTCCATATATCTTCGGATCTGAAATTCGGGGGTATATGGCTGTGTACCCATGTAAAAGTCGAAATATATATGAACAAAAAAATCTTAAATGGGCTTGTATCATCAGAGAACTGCAATTGCTGATTGAAAAACGTTCATACGCAATCAACACAAGAATAAATATGTGTTTGCTTTCAAACGCTGAATATACTCCAACACACATATTTGTTGATGATTTTAAATCAATCAAACGACGTGCAAATTGTTGTGTCACTGATTTATAATCATCGGTCGTTGTTATACCATAGATTTTATTCTGTTCATTCGAGCCAACAATAATTATTTTGATGTAAAATAAATCAGAAAAAACACAAACAACGTCAATGAGTGTATTCATAATTAAAACAGAATAGTTTGTTACCAATAAAAATGGGTGGTTTTGTAGAAAAACATTTCATAAATGGTATATGTACATTAGGGTGGGTCTAAAATCCCTTTTTTAGAATTTTTATAAGGAATACCAAAAATATTGTTCTTTGTGAAATTTTTTTTTTTTTAATTTAGGTCGATATCTCAGGCTCACCCAATTCGGTTAAAGTTAAATATTGCCTAATTTTCCAATCAAAATAGATCAAAAGAAAAATTAGACAATATTTAATTTTTCCGGATTAGGCAAGCCTGAGATATCGACCTAAATTTTTTTTTCCAAAAAAATATTTTTATTTCACAAAGAAGAATATTTTTAGTATTGTATTACTAATAAAAATTCGAAAAAAACGGATTTAAGTTTATGAAATGTGTTTTTATTTTGTTGTAATTATGAATACCCACATACGCGTTGATTGTTGTTTTTTCTGATTTATTCAACGCTGACTTTTTGTTGAGTGATTAAATTTGCAGTAAACGTAATCGACAGATGATTCAAACTGATCCGAATTACGCGTTCAGTAACATGATGCTGATTTTATTCTACAGTGAATTTTGTTGAATTATTAAATGTGAACAAGAATTTTTGTGTATGATTAACTCAAGAAAAAAGTTGATTTTGCAGTTCTCTGGCTTGTATATGATCATACATGGGCATGCATGATGATATACGTCAATACATGGTTCAGTATATGACCATACATGATCACATATATGAGGTTATATAGCCATATATGGTCATATATTCTCATACATGCCCATATATTATTCATGTATGGTCATTAGACCGTACCACCTTACAGGCAAAAAAAAAAAAGTTCACCGTACACCCTCAAATATAAAGTATTTTAACAAGAAAATTTCGAAAATGTTTTTTTTTGCCGAACGTAGGGGTCGCCATTTTACATTTTTCTTTATATCTTCGCCATTTACTGTCGGATCTTAAAGTGTTGTATATCAATGTTTTTTGTCTCGGGGAGACCGATGTTTTCCTCGAAGGAGCCTTTGACCTCAAGTAACCCGTTCTAGTATTAACCCACCAGATCTCGGTTGCTACCACCTTAATGAACTACCCTAATATTTTAAAATGAAAGCTCGCAAAAAAGCAATAAACTTTTGCTAGAAAAGTATTCCTATAATTCCAGCGGAACTATTATTTTATTTTTTTTTTAATTTTTTTGTTGCCGAATGTAGGGCATTTTTAATTTTTTTGTCATATCTTCTGTATTTACAGTCGGATCTTAAAGGGTTATATATCAATGTTTTTGTCGCAATGATACCAATTTGTTACATCGAAAATCATTGACCTCAAGCACCCTTTTATACTACTTAAGGGGTAAAACCTACGTAAAAAGCCTATATATAAAAATTTCCTTTTTTTATTTTCTTTATTTACGGAGATGTGTTAACAAAGATTGGTTTTCACAAGATTTATGAAGGAGTACAAAAAAATATTTGTTTTACACAAAGTTTTACAAAATGATAGTATATTTACAAAAGAGGTCCACGGCAGGCAGCATTACTTAATCAATTTTTGATGGATTTCTCTGAAATTTATAATGCATATGGAAAACTAAATTATTTATGGATGCGCGTAGGAGTTTTTGATAAGTCAAATACTTTTTGACTTAGAGCTGTTTCTTTACGAGTATAAAAAATAGATATTTTGACTTTAATACTTCGCTGTTTTGTCAAAAATTAATATACCCAAAAACTCATACGCTTTTCTTTAGATAATTTAGTTTTCTATATAAAGTGTATGTTTCAGACCGATCCACCTAAAATTGGTTAAATTATGCTGAGTGCCGTGGATCACTTATAAAATAACACAAATTTTAATCGATCATATTTTGGCGTGATTGAAGTTGGCTGTATTATTTGAGTCAAGAGAACTTCAATATGGACTTCTTAATAGCTATTAGTTGCGATGGAACTCCTACCAACACTGGCTACAAAAATGGAGTCATTGTAAGAATGGAACGCCATTTACAGAGACCTTTGCAATGGTTCGTATGCCTATAATTTTACCAAATTATCTAAAGAAAAGCGTATGAGTTTTTGGGTATATTAATTTTTGACAAAACAGCGAAGTGTTAAAGTCAAAATATCTATTTTTTATACTCGTAAAGAAACAGCTCTAAGTCAAAAAGTATTTGACCTATCAAAAACTCCTACGCGCATCCAAAGATAATTTAGTTTTCCATATGCATTATAAATTTCAGAGAAATCCACCAAAAATTTATTAAGTAATGCTGCGTGCCATGGACCTCTATACTAAATATACTATCATTTTGTAAACTTTGTGAAAAACAAATATTTTTTTGTACTCCTTCATAAATCTTGTGAAAACCAATCTTTGTTAACACATCTCAGTAAATAAAGGAAATAAAAAAAGGAAGTTTTTATATATAGGCTTTTTACGTAGGTTTTACCCCTTAGGTGGTATAAAAGGGTGCTTGAGGTCAATGATTTTTGATGTAAAAAATTGGTATCATTGCGACAAAAACATTGATATATAACCCTTTAAGATCCGACTGTAAATACAGAAGATATGACAAAAAAATTAAAAATGCCCTACATTCGGCAACAAAAAAAATTAAAAAAAAAATAAAATAATAGTTCCGCTGGAATTATTGGAATACTTTCCTAGCAAAAGTTTATTGCCTTTTTGCGAGCTTTCATTTTAAAATATTAGGGTAGTTCATTAAGGTGGTAGCAACTGAGATGTGGTGGGTTAATACTAGAACGGGTTACTTGAGGTCAATGGCTCCTTCGAGGAAAACATCGGTCTCCGCGAGACAAAAAACATTGATATACAACACTTTAAGATCCGACGGTAAATGGCGAAGATATAAAGAAAAATATAAAATGGCGACCCATACGTTCGGCCAAAAAAAAAAAAAAAACATTTTCGAAATTTTCTTGTTAAAATACTTTATATTTGAGGGTGTGCGGTGAACTTTTTTTTTGAGGTACGGTCTAATGGTCATATATGATTATATGCGTCCATATACCCTCAAATTTCGGATTCGAAGATATATGGTCATAAATGTGATCATGTATAGTCATATATTGAATCATGCATTGACATATATGACCATGTATGCCCATGTATGATCATGTATGATCATGTATGTTCATATACATTTCGATGTTTACATGTATGTTCATATATATTTTTTTTTATAAAAACATGTTTAAAGTTAAACATGTTTAAAGTTAAATTTAAAGATTCAAGCAAATTATTGGGTTTTGCCTCCGAATTTGTTTTCTCAATAAAGAATTTAATAATAAACATACTTTTGGGTGTTAAGTTTTCATATTTTACATTTGTTTAGTTTTATTTATCGTTATAACAATAATTCGATAACAATGTAATTAAAAAATTCTTAGCATAACATTTCCTTCTTTTTTTTCCTATCAATTGAATACCAATTATTTTCTAGTTGAATTGATGTTTTATTTTGTTTCTTCTTAGCTAAATTGAAATATTATTTGGGAAAACATACAATAATATATAAAAAAAGTATACACACACACAGCAAAAACGCATTGTTGAATATGTTTACCGGCAATAATAAATATGTTTAGAATCTACCATATTTATATCTTTGAAATATGCTTTCAATTATTTTATGTCTTTGTTTATTCTAAACATGTTTCAAGGCAATTATTATAGTGTTTTTATGTGAGTCATATTTTCTTATATTTACACGACAACATATTTATATTTGTAGGAAATTATATTCTATTAGAAATATGGCAAATATATAGTACAGAAATTCCAAGCATATGTTTGTTACCAGCAGAACGTTTTTTTTCAGCGTGTATGCATTTAATTTGTGTGTATATATGTATCTATAGTTCAAATGAAACCTTATAGTATATACAAATATTTTTTTTTCTCCAATTTATATAGAATATTCTAACTTAAATTACATTTATTGAAAAATAAACATCTAAGTATAACATAACTATGTATACAAGTTCTATGTATAATGCAACTATACATAAATTTGCATTGTTATGAAAATAAACTTATACAATGTAAATGTAAAATGAAAACCTTGTTGTTGATTAATTTCAATATTGATTTGAAAATTAGAAATGGAAAATAAATGCACAAGAAAATTTAAACTCATACAAACGGAAATACATAAATATGTATACAATATAAAAATATAAAAGAAACCCAACAAATATAAAGTATTTTTGTTACAGAGTTCTATACAAAAAAAAAAAAAAAATGGAGAGAAACAAAAAAAAATTATTATAAAAGAAAATAGAAAACAACATTTAAAAATTGCAATTTATAGTCCTAACAAATACATACAAATACGTTAACAAATAAACAATTACAATAAACAATAAACAACAAGAGAACTAAAAAAAACAACCTTTGAAAAAGGAATAAAACCAAAAAAAAAAAAAACCCTAAACAGTGATTCTTAACAATTTGTGTTTGCCAGTATTGTAAATGGATTTTTAACAGCAGCTGTCTTGCTTAACAAATTAAAAAAAATCAAATACTCTTTTTAAGTAAACAATGCGCTTTAGACTGTTACACAGAAGGTTGCGGGTTCGATCCCCCTGCAACGGACAACATCAATTTCGAAAAATAATATGTACGAAATTTTATCTCTCATACATATCGCAACGTTCTCCTTCAGTGTTCCCATAACACTTTAGCCCGTTGCTCGACGAAGTTCCCTGACCACTTTCCTTAAATATGTTTCACCAATTATTTATAAAAATTTTTTGATTAATTCGTTTTAAAAACATTTTATTCAAAAAAACGTATAGTTTTGTAGTTATGGACCGTCCCTTATAAGCGACACTGCGCAGTAGGTACACTAGGCGTATGATAAATTTTAAAGCATTCTTTGGGGTGAAGCCCTCTTTCACATTTGTGGGAAATAAAGTTTGTTTGTTTCTGCAATGTCCACATCGTTTATAAGTTTTAGAATATTCAATAAGGTGGTTCTGCCATCATATCGTGTATCTCTCGTCACTTTTTAAGTGCGCGAACCTCTTATAGATGGAGTGCCATACGTTGTAAAATAGGTTGTAGCAAGACTTTGGCGAAAAGTAAGAAAAGACATACTTGTCGGAAGATTGGTATGTAACTTCTTCATCAGCAACCATGCATTAACAACTGGCCATCAACGAGATATGCAAATGTTGGCCACCACCATTTCCTATGTTTCGCGAGCAATATACTGCAACTAATTGACTCATCATCTTATCAACGCCTCCCATTCCCATATTATATCGATGAAACACTTTTAATAAATCGTTTGCATGACATACAAATTTGTTACAATTGCGACAATATTTATTTCTCTAGGGGTTCATAATCACTGTCATTCCATTCACTTTCATTCTGTACTACTTCAATCAATATCGGTTCTATCTAATGGTGGAGTTGTGTAAATTGTCGTCAAGGGTATTCATTCAATTTCAATATTTCAGAGACTGTAAGTCTATTTAAAAAAAAATATATTTACTCAATCATCGTATCACAATTGTGCTACGGACGCAGTGTCCCTTTTAGGGGACGTTGCATTCAATGTCACTATATGTACGTGGCATAAACAAATGAAATAAAACATGCTTCGTTGGTGGAATGTCAGTAACAGCATATTATACTTATCATTTAAAAATTAAAATTTTGAAATTGCTACAGTAGAGAACTCGAGCGCAGTTGGCGGCCATATTTGAAATTCTTCATCTTTCACCACCTTTGATCTCTTCTCTATCTTCTTTCCAAAGGAAGTAGGAAGAATTTCCTTCTCTTAAAAAATATTTGTTGCAACAACAACAATCAGCTGTTTCCTGTCTAGCTAGTCTGTGCATTTGTGGTTCAACACTTGTTGAAGTCAGACCACGTTGCACAACTTTTTCAAATACACTGAACAAATTTTTTATTGATAAATGGGAAAATGATTTTTTAGAGTAATCATTTTTTTCCTTTTTTTCGTTTTTTTTCTGTCAACAATTTAATTAAAAAACCGTTTAAATAAATGATATTTCGCTTTTAAATCTCATAAAACTTAACTACAAAGCCTTTTAAAATAAACGACTTTTTAATTATTTTGTTTATTTAAACAAAAATATAAAAAAAAATTTGAACAAATCATTTTGAATGAAACAAAATGAAAACAAATTCATTGCAACAACCAAATTTCCTGCCAACCGAATAGTTTGGTTGGAGCGATTGATATATTTGTTTGTCGTAACCGAAATTCGGTTAATGCAACAAAATTTCTGTTGAAACCAAATATATCACGAAAACATTAAGTTGGGACAACTAAATAATTCGCTTGCTGCAACCAAAATATTCAGTTGGCGAGAAATTTGGTTGTCACGATGAATCTGTTTACTCGGTGTATTTATATGTAATTTATTCTTTAAATAAATGTAAAAAAGGTTTAAAAATATATCTCTTTTTTTAAACAATTAAATCATTTAAAAACAAATGTTCGAAAAACTTTTTCAATAAACTACAGTCAGTTACTGTAAAAATATTTTGAGTGTATATTAAAAAGATCAAATAAAAATACTAATACTAAAAAACAAAACAAAAAAAAAATATTTTCAATAAATGAAAAGTTTTTTCAGTGTAAAACAAGTGAACTTCAAAGCTGAACTTCGTTTTTACTGCTTTATATGAGAACGGATCAATAAGTCATTGACTTTTTGAATAAAACAATTTTTTTTTGCAAAAAAAAAAAAAAAAAAATAATTTTCAACATAATCTCCTTTTAGCTCAATACACTTAGTCCAACGTTTCTCCAATTTTTGTATCCCTTCCAAAAATAGTTCTTAAATATACATTTGTTTGATCAATAATTTCATCGTTGAAGCTAAATCTCTTTCTACCGAGCCATTTCCTTAGGTTTGGAAATAGGAAATAGTCACTGGGGAATATGGCGGATGAGATACCAATTCGTAGCCCAGTTCTTGGAACTTTGCCATTAAGACTATACACATGTGCACCCGTGCATTATGGTCAATTGAGAGCAAACGCGGCACCCATCTTGCAGAATGCTTTCTTAAATCCAATTGATCATTTAAAATGGAAACCACACTGCCATATAAAATGCCTATGGCATCAACAATCTCACGCACTTTTAATCTTCGATCGGCCAACACCATATCGTGGATTTTTTCGACATTTTCGGGTGTATTGACCTCAATTGGCCGTCCAGAACGTTCAGCGTCATTTGTACTTGTGCGAGCGCAACGAACGTCAGTAAACGACTTTTTTACCATTGAAATCGATGGTGCAAGTCCCTATATTATTTATCAAGGTCTTCGTTGGTTTGATTGACGTTTTTTTCGCAAAAATATTGGAATTCACATTTTTCCATTTTTAAAAAAATCACGAGGTTGTATGTTTTGAACAGCTGTTAAACGCAAAGTAAATGATTAAACTTGCTTAAAATTTAACAGTAGTCTTGATGGGAGCAGTGTTGCATTTCATGTAACTATGAGGGAAGTTGGAAAAGTCACGGACTTATTGATCCGCCCTCGAACACGAACCCTTCACTGCTTTATTTCAAAGAAGCAACTTTTGCTGGGGCAATTCTTTTCAATTCTCGAGGACAAGCAGCTCTGTACCAATTACCACTCTTCTTTCAAAAGTTGCTCTCTGTGTGAAATGGGATTAAACACATATTTAGCACGGTTTAAGAACCCCTGTTATTTAGCAGTGGCAGCAGCAGATAACACAAAACTGCCAATGAATAACAATATAAATATATAGTATATGTGCAAAAAGTAATTTTCTCAAAAGAATACAAAAAACAAGATTTTTTTATTAATGTTTTTGTTGCTTTTTATTTGCTGCACAAATGGCCACCATTGTTGTTATTAATTTGCTGTAATTGTTTTTTCTTGTTACTATTTTTTACGAGTTAAACTAACATCAAATGAATGACTGTGTCCGTGTGTGTGTGTGTGTGTGTGTGTGTTTACAAGTGTGAGTGAATGTACTGCAGCAGTATTGGTGTCTAAATAGAGAAAACATTTAGTTTTTTTTTCTTTCATAGTTAAAAAGGAAACGGAAACTAGGCCACAAAACTTTTCTAATTGTTTGGTTACACGCAGTGGTAAATGTTTTTATTTTATTTTATTTTATATTTTTTTTATTTTTATTTCTAAATTTTTATAGTTAAAACAAAAACAATATTAGTTTGAAAACATTTCACGAATTCAGATTAGAAACAGATTTTTATTATACTTTAGGGCATTAAGATTGTTTGGATTATTGAAAAAAAATATATTTAGTTAGAGATTTTTTCAATTAAAGATTGTATTTAATGACACTTGATAAGGTGATTTTGTTTTCCATTGAAGTTGCAAGAGTTGTTGTTTTCATTTGGGATGATAAATAAACTTGAAATTACAATATTAGCTGAAAAGTTTGGGTACTCCGGTAATCGAAGTTTTAAATATGGGTACAGGACAATTGAATTCTCTTTTCTAAGAATTTGCCTCTTTAAATAAATTTGTTTAACCTTTTTGTATTGAAAATTTGGTTGCCTCAATGATTATGTTTTTTCTGTGTATAGCACCCAAAATGTTAAAAATGTTTATATCAGCAAAAAGCCTTCAAAAATCTCTTTCTAACGATACCTAATTTGCTTATGGTTCGAAATTTCTTGTCATTGACATTGAGTTTCGATATAATGTTAAAGGGGGAGACATCCCCGTGAAAAGTTTCCAAAAATCTCTCTCTAAGCCGGAGGAGGAATCTGCATTCCAAATTTTATATTCCCAGCTCCTGCGATATGTGCTTAGGGATTAAGGGGATCGCTTTTTTATAATTTTAATCCCATTTTGGCATCGTTCTTATATTCTAGAAAGTAAATCCTAGGTAAATTAGCTTTTTCCCAAGGAACACGTTTTTTAAATTTGTCATTTCTAGCCAAAACGTTTTTGGCAGGCCATCTGATACCCCCGTTTTCCCTAAGTTCCGGGCAAAAATTACAAAATGAGATTTATCAGTGATTGTGCTCATTTTGCCGGAAGGGGAATACACATTTAAAATTGCAGTTTTCTACATTTTTAATTTATTTTTAAATATTGTGACATCAAGAAAAATCACCATTGACAGATTTTCGAAAAACATAAAAATTTAAAAAAAAAAAATCGCTAAAATAGAAACAAATGCATACAAATCGATAAATGTGTTAAAATCGACTTAAATCCTGGCTCGCTCCATTCAATTTCGTTTGCGGTGTTTAGTGGTTCAATTCCACTCGTTCCCCGTTTCCCGTTCCATTCTATTTCATTTCCTTTGTCTAGTGTTTCAATTCCATTCGTTCCCTAAATTTCAGGGCAGGCTTGTTTTACCACATTTCTGGTGTAAATTAATCAAAGTACAAGTTACAAGGAAACATATATTTTATATATCGGGTTTGTGCGGTTTGTGCAGATCGTTAAGGGGGAGACTTTTCCGATTTTAAACCCTCATTTTTGCGACCGTCCTGCAGAAAATTCCAAAAAATTATATTATAAGCAAATTAGGCAATACTCTATGGAACACATATTTTGAATTTCAGGCCTCTATCCATATCGGTTTATAAAGGTTGCTAAGGGTGGAGACTTTTTCTGCTTTGAAGCCCCATTTTTTTCCACACTGGAGGAAATTGTAATATTTTACTTATCAGGTACTACAAGATTAAAAAAATACATGAACTAAAAATTAATCCAAAATTTCCCTTAAAATAGTTTACAAATTTTCCTCAATTTAAGTAAAATTTTAATTTTCTTAAAACGTATAAAAATTCCTATGTTTGGGTTAAAACGAAATAGTTTATATACTCAAAAATAGTTCATATCTTTCCTTAGTAATATTTCTTGATTTTAGGACAAAAACAAATATATTAAAATGAAATTGATCTATTTTTAAGAAAAACATATAAATTTTAAGAAATTTGCATACTAAAATATAATAAAACTAAGTTTAGTTAAAATGAGAAAGTACTTGAACTTAATATGTGTTCATTTCTTTCCGCGAGTAGTAAAATTTACTAATTTTTAGAAAGCCAATTCTGTAATTCAGTTTTTAAGTCTACAACTTTCTAATTTTTAAGAATTGTTTTCTAAAAATTAGTTCAGGCAATTAAAAACAAAAATTATTTTTCCCCCCTATGTTATAATAAACATTTTTTGGTTTTAGAAACTGATGAACTATTTCTAGGAAAAATGTTCATGCAACTTAGTTCAGATAAATTTAAAAAACTTAAATAAAATTTTTTATTTTTTTTGAAGTAAAAATTTTCTAATTTTTGGGAAATAATAAACTAAGTTATAGGATTTTTTTTCCTAAAAATTTTGAAATAAGTTAATTTTTCTTAATTCTAGTTTATTTTTTTTTTTTTTTTTGTGAACCACCACATTTTTTAATTTTATGATTTCTAAGAAAAAGGTTTGGTGAGGCCGTCAAGGGAGAGACTTTTTCTCTTTTACTTTCTTATCCTCTCCCAAGATTAAAATTTACAAAAACTCCGCCTTATCCAAAATCTACAGCGGAGGATGAATTTACATATCAAATTTCACGTTTGATCTGGGCGAAACTTGAAGTCATGATATGGAAAACCACCATGTCTGCAGCTTCTTAATTAAATTTATTTTACTCTTTTTAAGGAACAATATAACAAAAGTTTAGAATTAATGAATGAAAAAATTATCTTAATTCTTATAAGTTTTATTATGGGTCATTCCTTATGTTTAAAAAATTTGTGTGATATATTTTCCTTTAAAAATTTTCAGATTCTAATCGAAATTTATTATGAAAACTAGTTGCATTTACTTGTCAAATTTTATACAGATTTTAAATCAAAAACTAAACATTTTTAAAAACTACTTTATGCCCTACTATGGCTGCTCTAGTTAATAAGACTGGCTCAATTCACTAAAGCATGTTCTCTTTGAGGAATCCATTCTAAACCACATTTATTTTCTAATTATTTAACCATAATGTTTATATATTTAACATTTTAAAATTTAAACTTTTTTGTTAAAATCAATTAATATTTTTTTCTCTCATTTAATTTATAATCAATTATATGCGAGAAAATCCTTCTCTTGTTGGGTGTTTTAAACTCATTTTGACATTTTAATTAAAAACCATACTATTGACACTAGGATTCGTTCGTTTTTTTTCCACAGTTGTTTTTCATCTTTTTTTTTTTTTTGAATTTCATTTTGTTTTATATCCCTGCTTTTAAAAGTTGTTTGGTATGAGAATTTGTCTGTCGTATGTACGTAGGAAATATATATTCTGTTTTTTTTTTTGTTAAAGACCTTTTAGTTAAATTGAATTTGGTGTCATTAACTTGATTCACTTAAAATCGTTTTGCCGTTGGTTTAATAAAAGTACATAAACTGAAATTTATCGTTATTTTAAAATTGTTTTTTTATGCGATGTTGTTGTTTTTTTTGTTTTGCTGATACCACACTACACTATTGCGTTTTGAAATGTGCATGTGTGGGTGTGTTCAAATAATCCAATATACCATATAGCAATCAAACTGCAATACAACTTGAGAATAAGCTTATATTAATAGTGTGTTCTAAGCTTTTCTTAATTTCGCTTATTATAATATTTATAAAATGTGAATTCACAAGCAGTATTTAACAATGCTAGAGAAAAGATTATTATACATAACTTTTTCTCAAGTATGCTTATGAACAACATCCAACAAAGCAATATGACGATTGAAATAGAAATAGTTTTCAATACATTCGAGTCTTGTTGTCTTTGTTCTATGCTTATAATGCATACGACAAGTGCCATTACTTTTTAAATTTGTCAAACTTGTTTTGCGTGTACATTTAGTTGTAAATTTTATATAGTGAACGTGCAATTGCATATTAAATTTAATTATTTTTATTTATGGTTAAAATTAATTATTATTTATATTTTAAATGAATTATTATTTTTTATATTTAAAATAAGTTATTAAAATTAAAATAAAAAATAAATTAATTTAAAGAAAATAATTATGATTTCCCTTTTTCAACTATTAATAATATATTATTTTTGTAAACTTATTCTACAATTGCAAGATTAAGCTTATAGTAATCATACACACATAATATTTTCACGAGGGTTCCGTTTTGATTTTTCTACAATTGTTACGATAGCCTTTTTCAATATATTCTCAAGTCTTTTTCAAGCTTAAGGCTTGTGTTTGTAAGCTTATAATAATATTTTTCTCAAGTCATTTGGTATATTGGGAAATGTCTAAAGTTGCTGTTATTGTGTTGGTGCGTATTTTGTGTTATTGTCATCCTTATTTTGCTTTGCTGTTTATACTTTCAACTGTCATTTAATATTGGAAAAAGAAGGTGATAAAAATTCTTTATCGTATGTATAGACTGATACTGTAGATTAAAAAAAAATATATTCACAAATACTCATAGGGAGTTATTTTATAGTTTATATCAGTTATAAAATTTCTCCTTAGAACACTAGCATTTAATGGATCTTAAACTTTTTATTAACGTTTTCTCCATATACATAAAAACGGAAGAAACATAACAACAATAATGACAAATTCCTCATTATTGTTGTTATATATATATTTTTTTTTAAATTAAAAAAGTTTAACACAATTTAGTACTATTAAGCAGCTAAAAATAATTCAATGGTTTAAAAACTATAAAATAGTTTAGCATCTCCAATTTAAACGTAATAAAATAAAATTTTTAAAATTTGTTTCAAGGCTTACCAATTGTTTGTTTAAAAAAATATAAATTTTTGCCTATTTGTGATAGGACAGAAAAAAATGAACTTATTTGAAGAAAAAATTGAAATGAAAAGACACTTTTTACCAAAATTTAATAAAATTTTCCTTGATGTTAAGAAACAAATTTTACTTAAAATTTGTTCAAAATTTCTCAACTCAACTGCCCAAAAATAAGAAAATATTTTCTTTTGCTAAGGAACACTGGGGGTCCTTTCTCTTCTTAAATTAACAAATTTATAGAAATTGTTGCAAGAATACAAAATATCAAAGTTACATTTCTTGTTATTACTGGAAAATTTTAAAGTGTCATAAGTTCATTTTATGGCATTTTTAGCTTAAACTTTAATTGACATATACAAATTTTAACTTTTTTTATTATTACGAACCAAAAACGATAGTTATTTTTAATTGATATTTTAATTTGTTTCCTTTAATAATATTTTTTCTTTAAAATTGGAAAAATTAACTAGTTTATTTTTAATTTATTTTTTTTTTCTTGAAAAAAAAAATATTGAAAATAAGTTAACGTTTTCCAACAAAAACTAAATTTTTTTTCGATTTTAGAAAGATTTACCCAAGTTTTATTTTTTAATTTATCTGAAGATATTCTCCTCCTAAGGTTATTATTCTTTAAAAATTAGAAAACTTTTACTTGAAAAAAATAATATTTGATCAAAATTTTGACAATTTATTTGAACTAAGTTACTTGAAAAATTTCCCTAGAAATAGTTCATCAGTTTCTTAAATCAAATAAATTTTTGTTATTACATAGGAAGAAAATTATTACTTTTTGTCTTTGATCGCCTGAACTAATAGAAAACAATTCTTAAAAATTCAAAAGTGGTATTCTTAAAACTGAATTTAGTTAATTGTACTATTTACTTAGTTAATTTTGCTAGTCGCGAAAAAAAAATGAACACACATTAAGTTTAAGTACTTTCTCATTTTAAGTTAGACACATTTTTTGAACCAAGTTCTAAATTTTTTTGAACTAAACTTAGTTTTATTATATATAAGTATGCAAATTTCTTAAAACTAAAATGTTTTTCTTAAAAATTGATAAATTTTTATTTAATATCCTTTTTGTTTTCCAAAAATCAAGAAATATTTCTTAGAAAAGCTATGAACTATTTCTGAGTATATAAACTATTTTGTTTTTACACAAACACAGGTATTTTTATTTATTTTAAGAAAGTTTTAAATAAAATTTGACTTAAATTGAGGAAATTTTTTTTTAAACTATTTTAAAGGAAATTTTGGATTAGTTTTTAGTTCATGACTTTGTTTTTATTTTTTAAAAAATATTTCAAAGGCCAAATTTACATATTTTTTTTTATTGATATGTAGTTGAAAAGTTAGGAAATTTTAATTCTGCACAAAAAACTAGTTAGAGATTTGTATATAATTTCAGAAAATCTGCCCAATTTGAGCATGAATTTTTTTTAATACGCAAAGCCGGAAATGTGTGTTAAATATATTCGAGTTTCAATCAAAACTTTAATAATAGCTAGTTTTTATTAACTTTCAAAATTATAATGTTAGGGTTGCCAAATCATAATTTTTAAAAAATCGTTAAAAACACCAAATTAAAAAAAAAAATAAAAAATCGGCTAACTTAAAAAAAAAATAAATAAAAATTCCTATATTTTAAAATAAGTTTTATCCATAAAAATATACAAATTTGAAATTTTTAAAATATCTTCTCTCATTCAATATTTATATCCTCTCACTAGAGGGCGTTTTAAACCAAAAAAATCACATAAGCTTTTAAATGTAGCGTTGTTTTATAAATATCCCAGAAAAACTTTGATAATGAATGCGATAAACTTATACATTACCTTCTAATGTATACTCCTTACCTGTATCATTATTTTTTAACATAAAATAATGAGTTACCGATAATTGCTTAAATAATGCATTACTTTGTGATGCATTTTCCTTATCTTCAGCATTATTTAGAAACATAAAGTAATGAGATACCGATTTATTTTTTTTGAGGTTTTAAATATGAACATACATATATTGGGTGGTATATGAACATACATGATCATATACGTCCATGTATAGTTTAATATAGGACCATACATGATCTCATATATTTCTATATATCTTTGGATCCGAAATTTGTTGGTATATGGCAGTATGTGTTCATATATGAGGATACATGAATCATATATGAACATATATGAACCCTTAAATTTCGAATCCGAAGATATATGGTCATATATCGGATCATGTCTGATCATATATCGAACTATGCATGGTCGTATATAATAATGTATGCCCATGTATGATCATATACAAGACCATGTATAATCATGTATGTATGCAAAATGAAACTGTTTAAAAATATATTTTTTTCTTTTTAAAATATTGTTTGGGTCGCTCTAGCCACAAATTAAATCCAGAACCTTCTGGTTGCAGACTATAACTATAACTTGTAGATTTTCCTTTATTTTAAAATGAATTATTTTTTTTATTAATCTTCCTACAAAGTAAATATTTTTTTTTTCACAAATTTCTCCCTATTTCAAACAATTTATGAATGTCATCAATTTTAATTATATCTTTGTTTATCTAAGGCATTGTATGCATAATGACTATCATTAACATATTTTACAATTTTATGCATAAAAATTGTTCGCCACAATCAACATTAAAATACAATAAATGCATGACAAAATATTATGATATTTTATGGCCTCGTATATGAGATTGTATAAAACTGAAAACGAAATGAAACAATTAAAACTTCCTGTTAAATATTTCAAGATATAAAATATATGTAAAAAAATAAAAATCTACGCTAAACTTAAACATCATTTAAAAAGTTTAACAAAAAAAAAAACACATTTTCTTGTTAAATTTTTCCGTTAATATGCAACAAGAGATGGTAATCTGTTAATGTGGAAAAACAAGTTAAATTAAATCTAGTTTTTTTTTGTTTATGCAATTTTTTTTTCTACTTTTGCGAAAGATAGTTTGTTATAAAATATTATGTTATGTTTGGTTTTTATAGACAATTTTTTTTTTTTTGAAAATATAATTTCGCTTTCAATTGTTTGATAGTTAAAGAAAAAAAGTTGAAATACATTTTGTTTGTTATTCAGACATGAGTGTGTAAGAAAAAATACAACTTTTAACTTGATTTGGCTATGAAAGTGCCACAAAACTTACCAAAGCCAAGGTAAAGAGGCCTAACATTAGAGTCATATAAACAGGCTTAACAACAGTTAAAAGTTGTGGAGGTGAAGGTAACAATGTTGTTGATGCTGCTTTAGTGGCTGCAGCTGACATGTTGTTGCAGTCGAAGAAATTTACAAATGATTGGTTGCTTAGATGTTACAACACAAATGAAAATAAAAGTTAAATTATTACCACTAACACTTGTTATATAAATATTTATTCAAGTTTTTTTTAATTTTTTCAATTTAATTTAAACTGCGCTTTGGCGCGCAGCTTATCCTTTTTAAAATCCTTTTTATATCTTTGTTAATTTTTTTTATATATTTTTAATTTATTTTTCTTTTAAAATTCTCAAAATATAGAGTTTTTAAAATATTTTTGTTTTTTTTTTATTTATTTGTCTTTAATTTTTCCACAATCCTTTTTCTTATATTTCATATATCTGTATTATTGTTTTTTTTTTTTTTATTTTTTATAATCCCAACTCAATATCTTAACTCTTGTACGTGTCTTAATCAACTGTTTGTTGTTTAATGTTTTTACCTTAGTTTTGTTTAAATTTTCAAATAGTTTTCACTTATACATCCAGTAAAGCATATTTTATTTTTTTTGGTTAACATCTCAGCTAGTTTTTACCATTTCTTTAAGGAAACTTTGTGTATGTAAAAATATTTCTTTATGCATTTTATTCAGCTGCAAATTATATTATAAGAAATTAGTGGTTTTAACCAAAAAAAAAAAAAAAACAAATTTAATTTTCTTTTATTGTATAGAAATAAATCTAGTTAATCATGTTGTTAGTGTGTTATTATCAAACTCCTTATTAAAATATTCCTTTTTAACTTTTTTAATTAAACATCTACTTTCCTAAATTTATTGCAACAAAAAAAAAACTTAATTAACACAAAATAGCACAATTTATTTGTCGTGTTTAACAAATATTGTTTAAGTATTTTAATTAATACTTTAAGTTGTAGTTTTCCGGTAAATTGTATAAAATTGTGTTATCATGCTTTAAGGCTTAATCACCCTTTTACGGATATTTTTTTTATGTAAACTTTTATTATTTTATTATATTGTAATAAAACAAAATGTTTAATTAGTTTTAAAGTATGTCTAAATAATCCATTTACAGATCAGCTGTTTTAATAAGATGTTAATAGCTGTCATAATATGACGTTAATACAACTTAGTTATGGCAAACTTATGTAAATTATTAGTAAAGTTAGTAGGATTTTGTACAACAAATCAGTTTTTATGTAGTGCTCCAAATATCCATTTAACAGCAAATGATGTTAATTAAAATTGAAATCCTCCATAAATTGGTTAAACAAAATATTTGGCAAAAAAAAATTGTGAAACAGATTTAATTAATACATATTCGGTATAGTTTTTTGGGCTAAAGTGCAGTTTATTGGGAGTTGGTCAAAAAAAAAATATGACTGCATCTGGAATAAAACAAGGTCACGGCCCTGGCCCCAAAAACCGAAGATAGAAAAAAAAATTCGTTTTTTATTCCAGAGGATCATGTATTTTTTTTTGAGCAACGCCTGGTATAGCGCACTTTTGCCATTATTTCTATTGAATACATTTTTTTTGGCCCTAAGTGCCTAATTCTCAAATTCTATTGTAAGCTACTGTAAATGGTTTTCAGATCTTCACAATTTGAGACTTTATATGATATTTTTGTACAAGGATTTTTTTTTAATATTTACAATTGGAGAAAGATGGGCCCACCAAACCAAAATACATTTTGTAGTCCCAAGTCCCTAGTTATCATATTTGGAAGTAGCTTACCCCAAATGATTTTCAGAATTTCACAATTTTATATTTTTGATAAAATTATGTGATAAAGTCCTGTCGAGGATTTTTGGTCACTGTGGTCAAATACAATTTTTAGTCCAAGGGGTATAGTTTTCAAATTCTTTAGTGTACAGTATACTAAATTTGAGTGTACAGTACACTGACTTTTAGGGTACAGTACACTAAATTTGAGTGTACAGTACACTGACTTTTAGTGTACAGTACACTGACTTTTAGTGTACAGTGCACTAACTTTTAGTGAACACTACACTAACTTTCAGTGTACAGTACACTAACTTTTAGTGTACAGTACACTAACTTTTAGTAAACACTACACTAACTTTTAATATTCTGTACACTAACTTCTAGCGTACAGTAGACTAACTTTCAGTGTACACTCATCAAAAAAACTCTGTAATGGCAACTGAAAATTTTGCTGTTATTACGGAAAAGTTTTGCTAATTTGAGCCCAGCAATATTTTTTGCTAATCTTAGCAACACATGTCTGCTGACGTGTAGTACAATGAAATTTGTAGAAAAAATTAGCTGCCGCTACTAATTTTTAGTAAACTTTTTGTAAAGTGGAATTTAAAATCTGTGGAATTTAAAATCTGCTAAAATCAGCAAAAAAAACACTAAATACTATTAATATTAGTACAAAATTTCAAATTTATTTTTATATCGTGCATAAACATTTTTTTATTTTATTTATTTTTTTCAAAAAATATTTAAGACAAAATTAAAAAAATAAAAATCAAAGGTTTAAAAGTTGTAAAAACATAAACGAAATTATCATTTTGTTTTAATTTAGTAATTCCTGTTTTGAAAAATATTTTAGTCAATTTTATTTTCACTTTTGAAGTCAAATTTTAATTGTTTTTAGGGCTGATTTTTAGAATTAAAACAAAATTTTAGTGCTATTTTAAGTGGATGTCCTATTTTTAGACATGAGTCGATATATTCACTTCCGACCCCTATTTTTAATATATGTAACAGTTTAAGGCAATTTAAGTTTGTATGTGTAAGTTTTTATTAGAAATAATATTTCCTTCAATATCTAATTTTTTAAAATTAGTAATTTTTTTTTTTTTTATTAATTTTAGCAAATAGGTTTTATAAAATAGGTAAAATAATTTCTAAAATTAGCAACAAAAATTTGTAAATATTCTGTAAAAATTCTGTAATTTGCAAAATGTAAAAAGCAAAAAGATTTTCTAAATAAAAACCGTTTACAAATTTTTCTTCAAACTTTTTTTTTCTGAGTATGCAATTCACTTATTATGGGCTTGGGACTAAAAAATGTATTTTGTTTGGTAGGCTAATCTATCTCCAAATGGCCACACTTGGTCATTTATAATTGTTTCCTGTTCTCTGTTAACCCTAAAATGGTTCTTAGCAAAATAATGTTGGTTTCTGTCTTTGCTAGTTACATTCAAATTTATCTTTACACACATAAATATTTTATATATGTTTATTAGAAAAATTTTGCATTTTAACCCTTTCACTACCATGGGGATTATGCATTCCAAATTTAAAAAATCACTTCTCTACTGATGAGATATTTAGTCCCATTTTATGTTGTTCAAAAAACCCAGTGGGACATATAACCCCAGGACATATCTTCTTTCTGAAGGATACTAGAATTTTTATTTTTTTCTCTGAATTTATGATTATTACATCTATACGAAAAAATAACTTGGAATTGTGAAAGTGAAAGGGAAAAAATCCTAGAACTAAAATATGAAAACATTTAATTTCATTTTCTTGATACTGCACTCAGAATATTATGTAATTTATTGTTTTTAAAAAGAAAGTTTTCCGTTCCATTTAATAATAAAGGAACATACATTTATTTTTCAAAGAAATATTTATTTTAACTTTTTTTTGTACATTTGTTCAAATGATTTACTGTCATTTTTCAGTTTCATTTATTTTTTTCATTTGTTTTAAATTCAATAAAAATTTACCCACAAAACGGAAATTTGTTGTTTATTTGTGTCCGTTACAGTTGTTTCAAATTTTAATTTTGTTTACTGTCTGTTTCAAGAAAAAAAAAATATTCAAAAAATTCCAATATGTTTTTTATATAAATTATTTCAATCAAATTACAAGAACTTCATAAAGACAGATACATAAAAACAGAAACAATTTCAAATAAGTAAATAATCAATTATTTTTGGGATTGGTAAATTATTTTTAACATTTATTTTTAACAGATTAATCATTTGTTTCTTACGGATATGTCAGTTGTTTAAACAATATTTAAAAATAATTAACAAAAACCATTTGGTTTAAATGAAAATTAAGTAGACCGATTTTTAAATGAAATATCATTTCTTGTAAATGGCATTTTCTGTTATGTTCAAAATCCTAAGAAAAAAGAAAATTAGTTTAAAAAAGAATTAAACTTTCTTCTGAATGTATTCTGTTGTTTAAAAATACGGGAAAATAAGTATTGGGCTTTTAAGACAGTACAAAATAGTACATGGAAAATAGTTTGTAGTTTAAATTAGCTGAAAATATAATTTGAAATAAGTGAAAAATCATTTAAAATACGGTCTACTAACTTTTTATTTAAATCAAAAGAACTTATCATTTATTTTTAAATGTTAATAAATTAACTTCCAATATCTGTAGATAATAATTATTTTTTTATTTGTTTTAATTGTAAACTAACCACAAATCCGTAAAAACAAATGATATTTCCCTTATTTATTTCTTTTAACTTTGTTTTTTTTTTACTGCCAACAAATTTACTACAAAATCTGTAAAAATAAATGATATTTCGTTTATTTCGCTTTTTTTTTAAACGAAAATAAAATTAACTACAAAGTCTGTAAAAATAAAAAATTTTTAATTTATTTTGTTTATTTTAACTGTCAGACAATTTACTTAAAAAAAATATATTTTTTTAACAAATCTTTTTAAATCAAAATATTAACTGTTTCAAATATGTATGCAATTTGTTTAAATGTGAGAAAGGATTGAAAATTTTTTACTATATACTCATTCAAAAACAAAAAAAAACAGATAACTTATTAAACTGCAAAAATATTTTGAGTGTATAAAATAAATGATTTTCCACTCTTAATTTCCACACAAATTTTGCACCAAAAACTTAAGAAAAAACGAAATAGTTTGAAAAATTTTCAGAAAAACTTTGGTAATGGGTGCGATATTCTCATGCGTTACCTTGTAATGATAGCTCGTTACCCTTTTCATTATTTGCAAGCATAAAGTAATAAGTAACTTATTATTGAGCGCCCCGGTAGGCTAGTTGGTAGCGTGCTAGCTTATCAGTGCGGGGGTCGTGGGATCAATTCCCACCAGAGGCTCTGGTCTGTTTTCGCTACAACGAGCCGAAGGCCTTTGTTGCTAGTGCTCGGATAGGGTATTAACATATAATTTGTAATTATATGATTAATAAATAAAATAAATAAATAAATTTAAATAAATAAAAAATATTCATTATTGATTACGTAATATATGATTTATAAATGTAAAGTAATAATTAAAATATTTTTGAAAATCTATTTTTAGATACATTACTTTGTGTTTTTTTGTAAGCGAAAGAGTAATGTATGCTTGTTTTGACAACACTAGCGAAAAAACGAAGCGCAACAACTAATTTAAGTTTAAAACAATCAAATACTTATATGCGTCGATAGCTCAGTGGGTAGAGTTCTTGACTGGCAACCAGAGTTCCCTTGTTCGATTCCCATCATGACTACATTATTTTTAATTACAAATGTTTTAAATAAAATATTTGTAATATGTTTTTTTTTAATAAAAATTCCTCTTTTTTGAAAATCTATTATTAGACACATTACTTTTTCCATTCTCGTAACCATATAAGTAACCCCTTACGTTATCACCTCTAAAATAATGGGTGTATACATTACTTTTAGGCTCATCGCATGTAAAATTCATCAGTGAAGTAAGGTGTAAAGTAATCCATCGGCCCCTATGGCTATACATTACTTTATCCATTATTTGGTAATGTGTGGTTTTGCGAGGTTAAAATTGTGTAGAGCGGGTTAAAATTGTTTTACTGTTTATTTTCAGTTGTTTTTAACAAATATTATTGTAATTTCACAAGCTTTGATAATAATAGTTTAGGAAAATATCGATTTGAAATGTAAAATATTTACTCTCTTAAATTGTTTAATATATTTATTATGTACATTTAATAAAAAAAAAAACAAAACTGTCAATTATTGTTTCGTAGATTGATTTATCACTAAATCAAGAAAGTTGTAAAAATTTCCGTGAGAAAAATATTTTTAAATAATAAATTTAAGCAAATAATATAATATATTAATTAGCTTAATTCTAAATTTATGTAAATGTTTGCTTAAAAGAAAAAAAGAAAATGCCAACAGTTTTTCAAGAAAAAATAATCTCTATTTCAACAAATTCGTGTCTTTGTTATGAATTTAATAAAACATAAACCATAATTTATGAGTTATGCAAAATTTCAATCAATAGAAACATTAAAAAAAGCATATAAACCGCATAAAAGCGTGTAAACTCATAATGAAATAAGTAAAAAGAAAAAAAAAAGAAATGTGCAATATGCAATATGCCAATATTGAGATGCAATCAAATATGTATTCATTCGTACATTAATTCATGCTTTAGCATCATGACATCGATCTCATCCTTAATATTATTGTGAAAACATTGTATTTTTTTCTTGCCATAAATCATGCCGCATTAAAAGCTTATAAAACTTTTGATTAAATCAAATTTGCTGCTAATAAGAAAACTAAAGATGTGAAATATTTTGAAAGTAAATTTCATATGAAGATAAATTCGAATCATGAGGAAAGATGTGTAAATATTTATAACATCAAAATTAAAGATGAGCCAATTGTAAAATGTCTTGACATCATAATAAAACGTGTATACCTCTATACGATACAAACATCGGTGGTAATAAGTGAATAAAGCGGAAATTAATGTATGTATTACTGAAAATGCGGATACTTAATCATATATGTATAGTAGTAGTCATATTCCAAGGAAAAAAGAAAACTGGATGGTATATAAAACAACGGAAGTTTTGTTTTGTTTGGTGTGTTGTTTTTTATTTTAATTTACTTTTATAAATATGCCATGAGGCCTTCTCGTACTATTAAAAATGGAACATGGTTTACTTTTTTTTTTCTTTGAGATTTTCATGTAGTTTACTTTTAATTTTAATTGTTATACAAATATGAACAATGAAACCACTTAAAATTATTGGGTTTGCATGTTTGTTGCTACAACAACAACAACATTTTTACGCACATCTCATCAGGAAAAAATGTGTGTGTGTAGTTTTTTTAAAAAGGGGGAATGTTTTATAAAATTAGTAATTATAAAATATTCATATGGCTAAAATAAGTTTTTATTTTTTCAAGTTTTTATTTTCTTAAATTTTTCAGTTTGATTTTCCTATTATTTTTTGAAACTTTTATTAACAAAATTGTCACTTGTCAGACATTACGAAATGTGGTCGAAACCCCTGTCAGCCTCCAAAAATAAAAATATCTAATTATGTGTTCACAAATAGTACCCCACGCACACTCTCTGTCACATGCATATACACACACTCCCATAGATACACATATGTACATAATGCCATATTGTTTACCACATACTCAGTCAAGTCAGTTATGTTTGTAAAATGGCATTGCTTTGTCTTGCTCGACTTTATGTACATATGAGACTTTCCCTATTATTATCTGTCATCGTAAACAATTATATCTTATCAATGCCAAATTTATAGCATTTATTGTCCCAAATATATTTGACGAATAAATAAAGCAATAACTTTTTTAATTTTTCCAAAAAGTGAATGAAGAATAATTTAATGGAATTTGGAAATTGCTTAAAATTTGATAACCCATGTGAAAATCGTACACTCACAATATATTTTCCGTTACCGATTGTAGTTTATTTAAAAAGTAATACGTAAAGTTTGTTTTTAAACGAAGAATCAATTGAAATTCATAGAAATATATTTTTTAACTATTTGAATCAGTCATTCAAAAAACAAACTATAAAAATTTACAGACATTCTGTAGGAGTTGATATTTTCTGTTAAATGTAAAATTTTATGTTTTCTGTTTTTAAAAATATAAATTCATATAATTCCTTATTGTTTTTTTACCAAAATAGTTTGTTTATATACGGAATTATTTCAATAAAAATTACAAGAAATTATTCAAATATAGATACACACAAGAAAATAAAAAAATATATACATCTGTGTGTGTTGTGTTTTGAAAAATTACATACAAAAAAAAAAATTTCCATTTCAAAAACAAACCACAAAAATCGTTTTTTCTACTTTTTGTCAGTTAAAAATTGACAATTATTTTAAACTACTTTCGATTGCTTTTACTACTTATGTCGATTATTAAACAATGATTGAAAATAAACAAGAAAATGGGCTGAATATAATGAAAAATCAGTAGTCCTCTTTTTGATTGTATTTTCGATTAATTTAATATGTATTTTAGATTATTTTTAACGAAATAATATTGTGGGTGTAATATATGTATGTAATTATATGGATATACATGATTGGACATTGTCCTGTATATGATCATATTTAGGCATACATGATCATCTACGTCCATGCATAGTTCGATATAAAATTTCATGGTATATGACAGTATATGGTAATATATACGCTCATATATGAACTTACAGGTTGGTTGAAAAGTTCCTGCGCTCACCAAGAGATGGCACTGCTAGCTCCAAACTTTTTTTTCTCAAGTTGGTATAACTGTCCTGAGAACACATGCAAAGTTGCAAGTCATTCTGTCAATTCTTTCTTTGTTTACAAGCCATTTGAAGTTGACGTGTCATTGATTTTTTTTAATATGGAAAAAATTGAATATTGTGCAGTCATTAGATTCTTTGTTTTGAAGGGTTTAAAGAAATGACATTTATGAACAATTGTTAGAAGCGTATAAGGAGTCCTCACCTTCAAAACGCACCGTTGAATTTTGGGCTGGTGAATTTAAACGTGGTCGTACCAGCCTTAAAGACGATCCACGCGAAGGACGACCAAAAACTGCAACCACAGCAGAAATCATTGAGCAGGTACATAATATGGTAAGTGAAGATCCAAGTTTGACTAAGCGTAAAATTGCTAATGCCATAGGCATCTCAGACGAACGAGTACTCCATATTTTACATGAAGAATTACGTATGAAAAACTGTTTGGAAAGTTAGTGCGCACACATTAACAATTCAACAAAAACTGGATCGAATACAAATTTCTCAGCGCAATTTGGAGCGTTTTAAGCCGAATAAAACCGACTTCTTGCGTCGTTTTATAACTATGGATGAGACTTGGGTCTACATGCAAAGAATTAAAGTACGAATTGCTTGAACATCCACCGTATTCACCAGATTCGGCTCAGAAATCTTAAATAATTCCTTCGTGAAAAGCATTTTTCGTCGAATGAAGAGGCCATAGCAGCCGTAGATGGTTATATTGCAGAGCTTCCGGAAAACCATTATAAGGATGGGATAAAATTATTGGAAGATCATTGGAACAAGTGTATTGAGCTTTTAGGAGATTATATTGAATAAGAAATATATTTCGTAACAAAAACAGTATTCTTTCATTTCGAGCGCAGGAACTTTTCAACCAACCTGTATTCGGTTATAAACCCTTAAATATGGTATCCTAAGCAGGGACCATAATAATTATTTCTTTTTTCCTAAAAGTCAGATGATAAAAGTTATTTTATCATTTTTATTTTTTCGAACAAAAACAACAGTTAATTTTTTATTTTTGAATAGTTATTATCTAAAGATATGTACATGTTATAATAAATTAGGTGATTTGAAGGTGGTGTGTCTAGATGCCGTTTAGCTTCAGATGTTCGAAAATACAATAATAAAACACATGCAATACAAAAACAAAATTCATGTAGTCACTCATTCCTCTATCGACGTACGTATTGTGAAAGCCCCATATAAATATTTAGTTTAATGTGCATAAAAAATCCCCATGATGATCACATTTTTTGTGATTTCCCACATTTTATGTTATTCTAAATACTTTGAAATTTTTTTTCCAGATTTTCAAAAAGGTAAAAAAAAGATATGAAAAAGTTTTTTCAAGCACTAAACTCTTTTTCATAATAGAGAAAGATTTGTAAAAAGTTTGTTCGCCCAATCAAACATCGTATTTTTTTTTCAAATAATAGTAAATGCTTCCTAGATATTACAAAAAAATTAATTGAGATAAAATTGAAAAAACTGTCTAACAACTATAAAGCTTTGTGCAACAGTATTGATTAAAGTGGACATCCACCATTATTTTTAAAAAGCCAGTATTTTACAAAAAAAACGTTAAAAAACACACAATTTTGTCAAAACAGTATTTTTACAAAAAACAGTATTTTTACAAAAACCAGTATTTTTACAAAAACCAGTATTTTTACAAAAACCAGTATTTTACAAGAGCCACTATATTGAAATAAACTGTATTTTGTGAAAAACCGGTATTTTTGCAAATATGTATTTCGTACAAAACTCAGTGCTTTTACAAAAACCAGTATTTTTACAAAAAAACAGTATTTTGACAAAAAAAAAACGTATTTTGTTAAATAACGGTATTTTTGCGAAAAAAAAACAATTATTTTTACAAAAAACAGTATTTTACAAAAAATATTATTTAAAAAACAGTATTAAAAAAGCCAGTATTTTGCAATAATCCGTATTTTGTGAAAAACCGGTATATTTGCAAACCCGTATTTCGTACAAAATCTGTCTATTGTACGAACCCGCTTTTTTTGCAAAAAAAAAGTATCTTTCAAAAACCGGTATTTCTGCAAAAATTTGTATATTGCATAGACTAGTTCTTAAGGATAAATTACTTCTAAATGCTTTTGGTTTAAAATTTCAAAGTAACTGTTATTTTCGGTCCCTGATCCTAAGACATGTGTAAATATATCAGATCACGTATGATTATATATGACACGTTATGATCATGTATGGTCATTAGACCGTACCACCTTATAGACAAAAAAAACAAAGTTCACCGTACACCCTCAAATATAAAGTATTTTAACAAGAAAATTTCGAAAATGTTTTTTTTTTTTTTTTGGCCGAACGTAGGGGTCGCCATTTTATATTTTTCTTTATATCTTCGCCATTTACCGTCGGATCTTAAAGTGTTGTATAACAATGTTTTTTGTCTCGCGGAGACCGATGTTTTCCTCGAAGGAGCCATTGACCTCAAGTAACCCGTTCTAGTATTAACCCACCAGATCTCAGTTGCTACCACCTTAATGAACTACCCTAATATTTTAAAATGAAAGCTCGCAAAAAGGCAATAAACTTTTGCTAGGAAAGTATTCCAATAATTCCAGCGGAACTATTATTTTATTTTTTTTTAATTTTTTTTGTTGCCGAATGTAGGGCATTTTTAATTTTTTTGTCATATCTTCTGTATTTACAGTCGGATCTTAAAGGGTTATATATCAATGTTTTTGTCGCAATGATACCAATTTGTTGCATCAAAAATCATTGACCTCAAGCACCCTTTTATACCACTTAAGGGGTAAAACCTACGTAAAAAGCCTATATATAAAAACTTCCTTTTTTTATTTTTTTATTTACGGAGATGTGTTAACAAAGATTGGTTTTCACAAGATTTATGAAGCAGTACAAAAAAATATTTGTTTTACACAAAGTTTTACAAAATGATAGTATATTTAATACACGCAGCATTACTTAATCAATTTTTGGTGGATTTCTCTGAAATTTATAATGCATATGGAAAACTAAATTATCTATGGATGCGCGTAGGAGCTTTTGATAGGTCAAATACTTTTTGACTTAGAGCTGTTTCTTTAAGAGTAAAAAAGTAGATATTTTGACTTTAACACTTCGCTGTTTTGTCAAAAATTATATACCCAAAAACTCATACGCTTTTCTCTAGATAATTTAGTTTTCTATATAAAGTGTGTGTTTCAGAGCGATTCACCTAAAATTGGTTAAATTATGCTGAGTGCCGTGGATCACTTATAAAATAACACAAATTTTAATCAATCATATTTTGACGTGATTTAAGTTGGCTGTATTTTTGGCGGCTGTCAAGTTTAGAAAAAATGTGCCCCAGAAGATTCATGTACTACATGAACAAAACGATCGGTGTTTTGAGAATGGCACGGATAAGCTGTACATGAATCTTCTATGGCGGTCACCGATGAGCAACTAAATTATCTAGATAAAAGGAAGTTTTTTTTTATAGGCTTTTTACATAGGTGTTACCCCTTAAGTAGTATAAAAGGGTGCTTGGTATCATTGCGACAAAAACATTGATATATAACCCTTTAAGATCCGACTGTAAATACAGAAGATATGACAAAAAAATAAAAATGCCCTACATTCGGCAACATAAAAAATTAAAAAAAAAAATAAAATAATAGTTCCGCTGGAATTATTGGAATTCTTTACTAGCAAAAGTTTATTGCTTTTTTGCGAGCTTTCATTTTAAAATATTAGGGTAGTACATTAAGGTGGTAGCAACTGAGATCTGGTGGGTTAATACTAGAACGGGTTACTTGAGGTCAATGGCTCCTTCGAGAAAAACATCGGCCTCCGCGAGACAAAAAACATTGATATACAACACTTTAAGATCGGACGTTAAATGGCGAAGATATAACGAAAAATATAAAATGGCGACCCCTACGTTCGGCCAAAAAAAAGAAAAAAAATATTTTCGAAATTTTCTTGTTAAAATACTTTATATTAGAGGGTGTACGGTGAACTTTTTTTTTGAGGTACGGTCTAATGGTCATGTATATCCATATAAATTTCGATTCTCACATTGGTTATAAATTTTTTTTTAGCAATTTACTAATTCTATCAAATTATTATAAATTATTATATATTAAAAATGAGCGCTAAATTGGTCAAAATTTAACAACGGCTACTTCATCCACTTCTTTGATAAATATAAAAAGTTGTTCAAGTATTTAAAAAAAGAAAGTTTTATGTTATTAAAATTTTGAAAAAAGCTTTTCACAAAAAATTTTCTCAAAATTGAACAATTAAGTTGAACGAATCTACACAGAAAAAATTACAAAATTGTGCTTGTAATATTAAACATCTTTCATAGAATATTTTTGTAAATACAAATAAATAATTTTTTAAAAAGGCACCAACAATAGGAATTTGTAAATACAAAAAATTTTTTTCTTTTTTTTTTGAAAATAATTTTTTATTTTTAAAGAATTTTTATTTAAAAATAAAAATTTACAAATATATAAACAAATAATTATTAGATCTCGAATGCGACTTTTACATATATTTTTAATTACATAATGATCCTTTTTTCTCTGTAGTCCGATACAATTCGACCTGCAATTTTTTGGATAAATTTGTGTCTTACTTAATCCCTCAATAATTTGATCTGCCATCTTTCGGATCAATTTAGATCCAACTAAATCCCTAAATATGATAGTAAATCCAATTTGATATGCCATTTTTCAGATTATATACAATCAGCTGGATATTTTAGCAGATATTCAACAATATTCATCAATGGGATATGAGTAAATATTGCGCTAGATAACTTTTTTTTACTAAAAGTGATGTGATTGTTTTTAAAATGGACAGTTAGTATGGAAAGCCTCATATATATTTTACTATATGTATAATTTGATGTGTACCACACTAGTCAAACATACATACATATTTTTGCCTTTCACACTTTATTGACATGTCTATTAAGCAACCTTTACATATGCATACATATGCATACCGCACACACACATATCATATCCATGTTAAACACACACACATTATAATTTTGATTATTTTGGGCCAGTTTAACTCTCCGATAGATAATATTAGGAGTAACAAATATTTTACTTTATTACAGACATATTGTGATGTATTAATAAAGTGTTAAAAATGACAGTAAGACATTGAAACCATAAACTATTAATGTGTTAATGAAATAAGATATTAAAGTTTTAAATAAAAAACAATACATATGCAAATTTTTAATTAATAAAATGTGTGTAAAGAATTTCAATTAAAAAATCTTATTTTCCCTTTTGCCTTTAAAATATAAAACATTTTTAATTAGTATTTATTGAACTTAATAAGTACATACATATAATACAATAAAAAAACTTTCTCTTTACAGAAAAACTATAATTAAATTGAAAGCTAAACATTTTGTTAATATATTTATTCTCAAAAATTAGAGCACAATAATCCGCCATCTCTACATGACTCAAACCATTTAACTAAATATATCCAATTAATTATGTTACTCAATATACTGTTATACACTGGTATGTACAATGCGCAAATAATGCTATCAACCCTTAGTATCCTTGCAACACGAAAAATTTTGATCATCTCTGCCACTAACTAACTAACATGTACACATATTTATACTGTAGCTATTACTAAAGCCAACGTCATTGCCAATGATTTTATTTAATTTTCTTTAATAGAAAATCCATGTTTATATGTCCTCTTCAAGTTAAAAACGAAAAGGAGAAATCTTTTAATTCCTTTGGAAATCTAAAATCCGCAACCTCAACATAAATACACATACATACAGATACAAACATATACAAATAAACAGTAAAGGTCCAAGCAAATATGTACGATTGGGGTTTTGAAATTTTTTGGTTGTAACTGAGAAGAAAAGTATCTTCATATTTATAAAGATTTATTTTATTTATTAATTTTATATTAATCATATAATTACAAATTATATCCTAATACCCTAACCGAGAACTAGCAACAAAGGCCTTCGGCTCGTTATAGCGGAAACAGACCAGAGCCTCTTGTGGGAATCAAACCCACGACCCCCGCACTGATAAGCTAGCACGCTACCAACTAGCCTACCGGGGCGCTATATTTATAAAGACTTTCTTTTAATGAATATAATGTAGATATAATTATCAAAAAGTTGTCAAAACTTCAGTTAACATAATTTAAATAATGTTTATTTGAAAACAATTTTCAAAACAATTATTAAGTAGTTATCTTAATTTGAAAAAATGCTGAAAATTTAAATTACCTTTTCACCTGACTATTATTTACAACGTCCAGCCCAAATCGCTGAAGCTAAAAAGTTGAAATTTGGTAAATAGGATTTTTGGAAATATGTACCTACAGGGAGGATGAAAAAGGGGAAAAGTATCACCCTTGACGGCCAAAACCAAACCCCTTTGACTAAAAATATGAAGTTTAAAAAGGAACGTGTCCTGGAGTATGGATAAACTCATAGATAAGACAGGATACTTGGAAATTTTAAACGGGTAAAAAAGTCTCTCCCTTGACGGCCTTCCTAGACAGCTGCCTATAGAAACCTGAAACTTAAAATATGTTTCTTCCGGACTAACTCATTGATAGTACGGGATTTTGGAAAACTTCTTTAGTTAGAAACTTGAAATTTAAAATATGCTTTCCTTGCAGTGTGGGCTAATTTACTGATAAATTGCAATTTTTTAAAATTCTTAACGGGACGGACAAAAAGTGAAAAAGTCTATCCAAACCCATTTCCCTAGAAACCTGAAATTTAAAATATTCTATTTTCGCCAAGATCGTTCTTAAAATTGAGGTTAAAATGTGGAAAGTCTCCGCCTTAACGGATTGCTCAAACCAGAAGTAGAATTGAAACACTAGACAACGAAATGGATTGAAATTTGGAACGATTGGAAATGAAAATGCACAAAGTGAAATAAATGGAATGGAACGAGTGGAATAGAAACACTAGACAAGGGGAACTAAATGTTATAAAACGGGGATTAAGTGGAATTGAAGCACTAGAAAGTGGAAACGAAGGCACTAGAAAAATGGAACGAAATGGAATGATACATTAGACAGGAGAACGAAATGAAATGGAACGGGAAACCAGTAAAATTAAAACTCGAAATGGAATAGAACGGGAAACGAGTAAAATGAAAAAAATTTACACATGGAAAGAAGTCGAGTGGAGGAATTCTAGATTTTAATGATGTACATCGATTTCAACACTAATTTTTAATTAATTTATTTTTTTTATTTTAGAAAAGAGTACGATATTGGAGAATTTTTTTGATGAAAAATTATATCCGGTTAGCCGGCTTTTTCCAACATATTTTCCATAAGTTTTTTTTTTTTTTTTTGCAAAATTTCGGTTGGAATCGCAAAATTCCGTATATGTGCCCTTTCGATCATCAAAGTAAAAAATAGGAGTTTAGAGTAGTTTTTGTTCACTTTGAAATTTAATTGATTTCTATTTAATATATTTTTGCGAATGGGTTCATATCTATGTTATTAGGAGATATAGAGAAAAACGATAATAGGAGAGTTAGAGCTCTACAATAGTACTACGATACACTAATTTCATGAATATTACCCGGACTTGGTTGGGAGAGAATAACACATCGTCTGAAAAGTTCGTAGGATGTCACATAGGTGGCGTCACTAATGAAAAATCCATATGAATAAAGTCGAATTTTGCAAAAAAAAATTGTTTTATTATCCTACGGAATTTTCAGCCGATGTGTTATATTAAAAATATTGTCTCTAAAATAAAACTGTAGTAACTTAAATTTAAGAGCTTAATAAAACTTATCTAAAATGATTTTATTTAAAGCCGTTAAACAGTCAAGTTTTTTCCTTAATTATATTGACGCATTATTTTGCGTTTATCAAAGCATAAACATCGCATTTGTTTATGAAGTTTGCATTCTGAAAAGTTATGCAATTACTACATGCCAGTTATTTTGATGGTAAAACAATTGTAATTTTTTTAAGATTTTTTACTTAGAAAAAAATTTTCAATTAGTTTTACAGTTCTTTTTTTAAACAACCTGCTATACTAATAGCATTTTGATAACATTTGCAATTGTAATTGTTTGGACATTTTTGTATTATTCATTATTTAAATTTTTTTTTTCCAATTTTTATAGCTTTACAGTTCTCGTTTTCTTTTTTTTTTTGTAAAAAAATGTACTTTATTTATACAGTTTCCCTTTATTAAATACACACCTTTTTAACTGCAATTACAATTATTCTAAACTGCCATTTGCAATTTCCTGAGCGTATTTTTTTTATTTTACTTCTAGACTTTTAAATTGCAAAATTATGTTTCAACTATTAATTTTGATTTATTCTTAAAACATTTATATCTTTCGAATTGAAGCATTGATATTTTTTGAATATAGCAAATTTGTTTTATATTTTTTCCCCCCATTTATGTTTGCCGGTGATGATAGTTCCTATTTTTTTACAAACGTAGTGTATAGACGACATACCTATACAAAAAAAAACAAACACATACACATACACACATATTGTCTGTGTATAAATTTCTACCATAAAGAATAAGGAAATTTATAAAAGTGGCGTTGAAATAGGGGGAGTAAATTGGGGTTGTGTGTATGTGATTTTTATAGTTAGTACAAAATATTAACAAAATAAATGAAATGAACGTTAGTAAGTAAATCGTATTGTAGACAGATTTTCAAAGAATTCAATTTTTAGCAAGTGAAAACAAATAATTTTATTTACCAAAAATTCGGCTTTTCAAATAAAAAATATTCATATTAACCTCCTGGTCTTAAGAGTAAATTGTTTTGATTTTTTATTGTGAAAAACGTAATGCTGTGTAGATTTAAGGGTTCCATTAGCCATACGTAACGTTACAAATCAGCTGATTTAATCTAAATAAATGAGTTAAAACAAGACGTTACATACATTCACAATATATTTTCTGTTACTGTATGTAGTTTATTTAAAAAGTAATACGAAAAGTTTGTTTTTAAATCAAGAATCAATTGAAATTCATTGAAATATATTTTTTAACTATTTGAATGAGTCATTCAAAAAACAGACTATAAAAATTTACAGGCATTCAGTAGGAGTTGATATTTTCTATTAATTGTAAAATTTTATGTTTTCTGTTTCTAAAAATTGAAATTCATATAATTCTTTTTTGTTTTTTTACCAAAATTGTTTGTACATATACAAAATTATTTCAAAAAACTTACAAGAAATTATTGAAATATACATACACACATAAAAAATAAAAATATATGAATCTGTGTGTGTTGTGTTTTGTAAAATTACATACAAATAAAAAAAAATTTTAATTTGAAAATCAAACCACAAAAATTGTTTTTTTTTTCTACGTTTTGTCAGTTAAAAATTAATTTGAAGGACTCCCTATATTTTACTACTTTTGTCGATTATTAAACAATGATTGAAAATAAACAACAAAATGGGCTGAATATAATGAAAAATCAGTAGTCCTATTTTTGATTGTATTTTCGATTATTAGATATTGTAAGTGCATGGCTAATTCAAGCTTCAAAAGTTCCATTAGTCATACGTATCTTCATGTAGTTGTCTCTTTTTAACTCATGAATTTAGATAGAACCAGCTAATTCATCACTTTGCTTATAAGTAATTCCCCGTGTAAAAAAAGATCAATTTTGAACAGATCTCATTGTATCTAATTGTACCAGGTCTAGTTAGATCTCAAAATTGGTAACAAATTTAAGATCTAATTAGATCTGATCAAATCTAGGCAGATCTGAAATACCATATATAATCAGGTCCAATTTGCTCTGGATATTATTATATTTAATAGGAAATTAAAGGACATCTTTATGTTCCAAATGGCTACGATCTCGTATTGGCACCAGATATGATTCCATATGACCAGATTTGCTCATATCTGGCCACAAAAATTAATTAATTTTCCAAAACTCGTTAGATATGAATAATTCTGGCACTAGATTTTATCAGATCTGCCCATAAAGTGTATCACATATTCCATGTCTAATTATATATGATCAGATCTGGCATCAGATCTAACTAGATTTAATCATATCTAATTATATTAAGGCGGATCTGATCAGACCTAATCTTTTTACAATGGTCTAGCTTAACTTGTTTTTTTAGCTAAACAAAAATATAATGAATTTAGTTGGAGCTCTGCATATTTTCTCTTAAAATTTTTGCTACATTTTCTTTGATTATTTTCGGTATTTTACTCTTTTAGTTGTTTTTGTTGTTGCTGCTGCTATTATTGTTCTTATAGTTATTGTTTGTTGCTGCTACTATTGCCTTTCATTCTGACAATTTCTAATCTTAATCTGCATGTCATCTAGAATACCGCATAAATCACAAAATAATCCCAAAGTAAAATAAACGCAAGTGATGATGAAGGAGAAGAATATTGTTGTATCTAAAGAACAAGAATAATATCTACATATATAAAGAAAAGTGAATATGTGAATGTTTTCTATTTTTTTTTTTTGGGACAAAAAAAAAAAATAAAAAATAATCGGGAGTTAACTTCATCTCTACTACATTTTCATTTTAACATCTATTGTTAGTTTGTTATTCCGTGTACGTTTGTCTATGTATTTGGGCAGAAATGTGTTTATGTATGTATGTGTACATACATTTTGTTAAATAAATGAAAATGTCGTAGTTTATTTTTTTTTTTGGGAAAACACTAAACAGCATTTCCGTATCTAAGATATCTTCAGATATCTTTTGTATTTTCCCAAATTATTATTTTGTTTAAGTTTGGGTTTAGTTTTTTTATTCATACATATAAATAAAATCTAACGCTACATTTGCTCCATATATAATTTACACCAAATCCTTGATATGCATCATCAATGTTAATATTAGGAAATTTAAAATTTCTCATCAGGATTGTGTTTATTCTTTAATTTGTTTGCTAAGAATTAATATGATGAAGCATTTTAAATATGATAAAAAAAAAATAATTATTTATCAAGGGACATGTGTATTTATGTTGATAAAATCAGCATTCAATTGCCTTAAGAAACACTAAAACGAAACTTCTTAATTCCATTGTAGTATACAAAATATTTACCATTTTGTGTTATACTCGTAAGAAACTATTTTTTTTCTTGCATTAATCTAATATCACATAAAATTATTCAGTTCACAGAGAACACAGATTCATTGTGACATCCGAATTCCCTGCTAACTGAATAATTTGGCTGCAGCAACTAAATTATTGATATTTCTATTTTGTGGTAATCAAATATATCCTGACACAATTGAAATATTTTGCTTTAACTTAAATTCTGTAGTAATAACCGAATTTCTGTTGTATTTACCGAATTTCTGTTGCCAAAAACAAATATATTGGTGCCCACAACCGAACTAATCGGTTGGCAAAAAATTTGGTTGTCACAATGAATCTGTTTTCTCTGTCTACACTTAAATTTATTAATCAGTAATTTTAACTTTTATTTAATTTAACATTTTTATTTAATAATTATCACATTAAAATTTGTTAATATTTTCTTAAATTATTTTTTAAAAATTAAATTATTTTTTTTAAAAAAATTAACTAGAATTGAGAAAAGTTAACTTATTTGCAGGAAAAATTGAAATGAAAACTGCGCTAAAGACACTTTTTTTAGTAAAATAAAATTTAATAAAATTCTCCTTGATATTAAAAAACTTAAAATTTCTAAACTATAGAATAATTTTACTATTGAGAACTAAATTTGTATTAGAAAACAGTGAAATTTCCTCCTTATTAGTTAATATATCATCTAAAATTTTATTGGCAGTTAGGAAATGTTTCCTTGGTTTTAAGGAAAATTTTATTTTATTTAAGTTCATTACATCATTTTTTTTTTACTAAAAACTAGGACTTAATTACCTAAAACTAGGAAAATATTTTCTAAAATCAAGTTAAATAGCACTTCTTTTCAGTGAAAATTATACTTAAATTTGATAAAATTTTTCTAATAAATCTGAAACTTTTTCTATGATAAAGGCAATAAATTTTACCATTTATTTTAAAGTACTTTACACTCATTGTGTAAGTGTTTTCCCAATTTCGGAGGACTTCCGCTATGTGAGGACACTGTTTTTAACAAGCGTTTTGCTATACATTTTTGTCTTTAAATTAAATTGAATTATGGTAAACTCATGAATTTAAAATATAAATTAAATTTCATTAGCAAAAAGAGGTAAAAAAATTAAAAAATGTACTGCAGACTATCCTGAAACATAATAAATTGTGACAAAATCAGATGATTTTCGTATTAAATTAATGGTTCTGCTTGAGAGAACTGCAAAAAGGGGCGCCCCTAAGTGACTCACGGCATCTATGGCTAAGAAACACTGGGGGTTCTTTGTCTTCTTAAATTAACTAATTTAAGTAAATTGTTGCACACATACAAAATATCACAGTTTTATTTCTTGTTATTATTGAAAAATGTGAAAATGTCATAACTTTGTTTGATGTAATTTTTAGCTTAAATTTCAATTGGATAAATTTTATGTTCTATTATTATTTTAAGTGAAAACAAAAATAGTTTTAGGCCTTCTATAAACAAAAAGTTTAACGTCAATTATAGGAAAGCCATTATGACGAAATGTATAAAATGTACTTGCGATATTTTGTATTGTAGTCAGCAAACAAAATTATTACACAAAAGCGCAAATTTGAAATTTTTACCTTTTGCTAGCAAAATTTTCAAATATATTTTAAGTTACATTAAGTTTAATATTTAAGACTGTTAAGATTAGAGATGGGCACGTGCGCGATTTTTGACTCATGCTCACGCACGATCACGAACCAAAAATTACAATCATGCACGATAATTTCTTTAATTGTTACTTTGTTTCCTTTTATAATATTTTTTCTTTTAAATTAGGAAAATTAAATAGTTTGTTTTTAATTTATTGTTTTTTTTTTAATATTTGAAATAAATTAAACGTTTTTCAATAAAAACTAATTTTTCCTTGATTTAAGAAAGATTTACTTCAGTTTTTTTTTTAATTTATCTGAAGAAATTTTAAGAAAAAAACCTATACCTAAGGTTATTATTTATAAAATATCAGAAATCTTTTACTTAAACAAACAAAACAATATTTTATTCAAATTTTAAAAATTTATCAGAACTAAGTTGCATGAAAATTTTCCCCAGTTATAGTTCATTAGTTTCTAAAATCAAATACATTTTTTTTATTACATAGGAAAAAAATGTATAACTTTGGTTTTATTTGCCTGAACTAATTTTAAGAAAACAATTTTTAAAAATTAGAAAGTAATAGACTTAACAGCTGAATTTAGAAAATTTACAAAAAAAAAGAAAAATTAGAAATTAAAATTCTATTAAAAATTTAGAAAAATTCTAAAATTTTGTTAGTTTTGCTACTCGCGAAAAAAAATTAACACATATCAAATTCAAGTTCTTTCTCATTTAAAATTAGACACATGTTTTGAACTATACTCTAAATTTTTTTGAACTAAACATAGTTTTATTATATTTTAGTATGCACATTTCTTAATACTTAAATGTTTTGTTTTTGTCCTAGAATCAAGAAATATTTCTTAGGAAAGCTATGAACTATTTTTGAGTATATAAATTATTTAATTTAAAAAAAAAAAATAGAAATTTGTATTCATTCTAAAAAAATTTTCTAAGTTTTAATAAAATTTGACTTAAATTGAGGGAAATTTTTAAACTATTTCAAAGGAAAATTTCGATTAACTTTTAGTTCATGTCTTTTTTTTTTGTTTTGAATGTACGTATTTTGGTATTCTGTATGAATGGGGTATTAAACGCCACATAAGCATATATGGGACTAAGTCATTAATATAAATTTTAACATCTTCGGGACCAATCGGGACAAAGCCAATAAGGATTTGTTTAATGCATTATTGAGATTTCTAATTCATAATATTTCAATACTTTTAAATGCTAAAGTAATTTTTTGGTCTCTCAGTTAATTTCATCTTATGATAATGAAAATGAAATGATAATAAACAATTTCCAGGTATGATGAAAAAACATAGTTTCTACATTAAACTGAATATTTACAATTATTCTGCTGAAATCATTGCCTACTTTTAGACATATCGTAAGTAAACTTTAAATAGTTCCTCACTTATTTTACACTTTGGCTTTTTTGTAATCACCACCTTGTTTAGGAAACATTAAACATAATAGCACTGTAAAACTGCATGTTACCGTTGCTGTGCTGTTACTCTACCCTCTGTTTCACAGTTTCTTTATAGTGCTAATGTTGTATAGAAATGTTGTTGAAACATTTCAATTTAATTCGCAACATACGATAACTTTGTTTTTTTTTTTTCTTGAAACTTTTACTATCCCACATATGGGGCTTTCCATATCAATTTATCGCGCTACAAGAAAAATGTAAACTGTATTAATGTGAAATTTTCAGTTTTTATTGTTCCATATGATACGAATAGCAAATTGAATAACTTTTTCCATTTTGCCAAGAAGTGGTTGAAGTAGGCGTGGTTAAAAATCAAAAAATGTTGGGTTTTTTTTTAGTATATTATTTATTTTAATTTTATGGAACTTGGAAAATGCTAGAAATTTTAACTATGTCGATAGAGGGTTTTGACAAATTGAAAAAAAAAATTCTTTTTGAATTTAAAAACAAAATTTTTTAAAAAACTTAGAATTAATAGTGAATTTTTATTGTAATCGATAACTTAGTTTGTCTAAAAATCGTCTGATTTTTATTTTTGTATTTTTTATTTTGAAAAAGTAAGAAAGTTATAGCGTTTTACTCGGTTTCATTTTGGAGAAAATATTCGTTTAATATTGTCTATCTCAAATATTCCATCAAAATTAAAATGTTTGTTCTAATAACACGGTGCTAGTTCCAAATTTTAACAAGCTCGGCTAGAAGCCAATTCGAGAACGCTGAATTCAATGGTGATAGACGTTTTTCAAAGTTACCGCTCGTAATTGCAATTTATACCTTTGGGATAATTTTTGTATTAACATCAATCCAACTCTGTGAAATACAAGTTTTCGCTTCTTTTTTTTTGGCGGAATAATTTTTTTCGCGATATATTTTTTGGAAAGAAATTTTTTTCTTAACACTTTAATATACACAAAATTTTTTTTTATATAAATTTTTGAATATTATTTGATCTATCTGTTTTAATTATATATTTTTAATTTTATCAGGCTCAAGATCATAATTTTTTTTAATGATACTAACGAATACTAAACACTAATTTTTTTATTAAATAGAAAAAATTGTAAGGATCAGCGCTAGAGGGAGTGCACACTTTCGACTCGTGCACTTCCGAAAGTGTGCACTCCCTCTTGCGCTGATCCTTACAATTTTTTCCATTTAATAAAAAAAAACTAGTGTTTACTATTCGTTAGTATCATTATAAAAAAAATTATGATGTTGAGCCTGATAAAATTAAAAATACGAAATTTTTTAATTTAGACAAATTTTATAAAAATTTTTTGCAAGTTCCAGGAAATATCACCTAACAGGGGATTCAACTTTTTCCAATGTACCAGTGCTTAAGTCTAAGTCTAGCCGTCACTTAATGGAACCTTTCTCCATGCTCGACTCAGCTGGTGATTCCTCAGCAAACTTGTTAACATGAGAATACAACAAAATTAAAATTTTTACATGAATACGGTGAAAAGCGGAAATTGTCAATAACCCCTTTTACAGAATTCCATGCCTCAATCTCTTCAATACTAAGTGCATCTTCAAATAACTTTTCCTTTATCAAGAAAAAAATTTGTTTTGAAAAAATACTTTCGCGAAAAAAATATTTCCGCGAAAAAAAATATTGCAAAATTGTATTTAATAAAGTTGGATTGATTTAAATTCAATATTTTAACACGCCTTTGGAAAATTTGAAATTTTTTTTTCCATATTTTAGTCGCATAGTACAGATTGGGGCAAAAACCATCACCTGATTTTCTTTAGCTATAACTTTTGTTTAAAGAGAAAATTCATTTTGGTTTTTAACTGAATATATTTATTCTTAATTATAATTTTTTTTTTAAATTAATTGTGGAAAATTTTATCTAACAAATGGCCGCCGTTGACGTTGATGCAAATTTGGGCTCTTTTAATTACATTTTGTATAACTGTGTGCAGCTTTTGTGGTGTCACAATCTCAATTTCGGCTCGAATCAGAGAACTGCAAATAAGAATATTTTTATTACTAATAAAAATTCTAAAAAAGCGGATTTTAGACCCACCCTAATATACATATAATGTTTTTCTACAAAACCACCCCCTTATAAAATGTGTTTCTATTTTGTTTTAATTAAGAATAAACTCATACGCGTTGTTTGTTGTTTTTTCTGATATATTCAACGCTGACTTTTTGTTAAGTGATTACATTTGCATAAAACATAAACGACAGATGATTCACACTGATTCCAATTACGCGTTCAGTAACATGATGCTGATTTTATTCTACAGTGTATTTTGTTGAATTTTTTAAAGTGAACAAGAATTTTTGTGTATGATTAAATCAAGAAAAAGTTGATTTTGCAGTTCTCTGGCTCGAATGTTGTAACTCCCCCAAGTTGTGGGACTTGTTTGCATACACCAACGAATTTAAATATCCCCATAGAAAGATTTCCGGCATAGATGAATCGTGAAATCTGCCTGGCTAAGAAAAATCACCAAAACGCGATATTATTCGCGTTCGGAAGACATCCTTCAAAATACGCATTATGTCGGGTGCAGTATTACAAGTCTTGTCCCGTCCGGTTGGAACTGCAGTCTCTCTAAAATTAGATCGGTCGCCGTTCACCGTCTGCCCTTTCGAAAACAAATGGTCCTATCTATTTTACCAACATAACTGCACACCACACGGTGACTTTGAGAGGGTGTAATGGTGCTTCATGAATTATGCGTGGATTTTTTTTTGTTCCGCAGAAGCGAGAATTTTGCGTACTGACGTGGCCGCTGAGACAACACCGCTGTGTTAACACCACTGACGAATTATTGCGTGCAAACATTGTCACAATTATCGCTCGTTCTTGAAGTGTGTAGCGATTCATAGTTATTCAAAATAAATTTCGCACGTGTCTACTTTACGAATGTCAAAACCAATCGACATACGATGCCATTTGCAAAAATGGGAGCACTTTCCAATAGGGTGATACTTCCCAGCAAAACTTTGGTAATGGGTGCAATATTCTCATGAGTTAGCTTGTAATGGTAGCTGGTTACATTTTTCATTATTTGCAAGCATTAAGTAATAAGTTACTCATTATTGATTACGTAATATATGATTTATGAATGTAAAGTAATAATTGAAATATTTTTGAAAATCTATTTTTAGATACATTACTTTGTGTTTTTTTTTGTAAGCAAAAGGGTAATGTATGTTTGTTTTGACAACACTAGTGAAAAAACGAAGCGCAACAATTCATTTAAGTTTAAAGCAATCAAATCAAAATGCTTCGATAGCTCAGTGGGTAGAGTTCTTGGCTGGCAACCAGATTTCCCTGGTTCGATTCCCATCTTGACCACTTTATTTTTAATTACAAATATTTGAAATAAAATATTTGTAATAATTTTTTAAAAAAAAAATTCCTCTTTTTTTAAAAATCTATTTTTAGAAACATTACATTTTCCATTCTCGTAACCATATAAGTAACCCCTTACATTATCACCTCTAAAGAAATGGGTATATACACTACTTTCAGGCTCATCGCCTATAAAATTCTTCAATGAAGTAAGATGTAAAGTAATCCATCGGCCCCTATAGCTATACATTGCTTTACACATTATTTGGTAATGTTTGCTTCTTCTGGGTTATTGGCCTGCCTGGTATATTACAATAAATACTTTAAGTTTGACATTGATACGATGTAATTTTTTTTAGCTTGATGATATGGGAATCCCTATATGTATATTAGGGGTATGCCTAAAATTTGGCACTGCCACTATGTAATGATATATCATAAATATGTTCGATTAAAACACACAAAACTTTAAAACGAATCCTTCCCGTAGGGAGTACAGTTTCTAAAATACTTCATTTTATAGTAAAATCTTAAAATATATTTCCTGGGTAAATGCGTAAAAAACACAAAATAAAAATTAGAAAAATAATTCTTTGAAATTTGATTCCGACTTTAATTGCTGAAAATTCGCACGATTTGTTAATATAGAAGAATATGTGTAAATTACACTTAAATGAAAGACGAATTTATAAGCTCCTAATAATCCTTGCATAAAAATTCAAAATAATTGTCAGAACAACAAAAATTTTTGTAAAATAAACCAATTTTCGTTTATTTTACGAAATTTTTTTATTATTTACATAGTTTTTTTTTTTGTATTTTTATGTATTAATTATTATCAGTTTATATACACTCAGATTATTATGTAGTTTACTATTTATAGTGCTTAATAAAAAAAGTTTTCAGTTCAGTTAAAAATAAAAGAACATATGTACATTTATTTTTCAAAGAAATATTTATTTTTTTTTTATTTATTTATTGTACATAATGTAATATAAAGCCACATAGGCCAATAAATCATATTACAAAGCAAAATTCCTGAATAAAAAACTTAAATTTAAAAAGAAAAAATTAATATATATATATATACACAATAAATTAAATATTAACTTTAATATCAGAATATATATATAATGGACTTATTGGCTCCCCAGCCGTAATGAATGTTAATTTTACGGTTTTAATAAAAGTAGATTTCTAGTCCCATTAACAACAGCTTTATTAAATGAAAAACAAAATATATAAATATGAAATAAAAAATTTCTCCAAGAATATTTCAAATGTTCAGAGAATAATCACACTATTTAAGGGTTTTTAACAATATAGACTTAATTTCAAACCACATCACAAAAATGTTTTAAAAGTTTTAAACGAAAGACGTTATTAGAGTGAGAGAAAATACGTAAAAAATGTGGCAATCTATTCCAACAGCGACAACCCTGACGAAAAATGATCGTTCAAACAATGAGATTATAATTCTGGGAATTAATAATTGTGGATTCCTACTTGAGTGGGTAAAAGTAAACATGCGATATAAAGGGGCAGGAACACATGTCTTCATAACTTTATAAAAAAAGAGAATATTGCGATACTGAACGAAATTCCTAAAGGAACATCCTAGAAAATTCTTAACATACTCAGATATATGCTCACGTCTCCGAATACTGTACACAAAACGTGCAATGGTATTAACAATTCTGTTTACTTTAGTAAGGTTCACGGAATTTGAACCAGAAAAAATTTCTAGGCCGTATAAAATTTGCGGCATCAAGAGAGCATGAGCCAATCTGCGTTTCACATTATAAGGCAAAAATATGTTTGTTGAATAAAGTTTACGCAAGACAGCCGATACTTTACAACTCATGTGATTAATATGCCCCTCAAAGGTAAGTTTGTAATCAATAAAAACTCCCAAACATCTATGTTGATTGACGAACTTTTTTATACATTTGTTTAAAATGATTTACTGTCAGTTTCATTTAATTTTTTCAGTTCCATTTTTTTTCTTTTGTTTGAAATTTAATAAAATTTTACCCACAAAACGGAAATTTGTGGTTTATTTTATTTCGTTAATGTTATTATAAATTTAAATTTTACTTACTGTCTGTTTCAAACAAATTTTCTAAAATTTCCAATTTATTTTTTTTTTAACTTTAAAACATTTACACAACATGTGCCTATAGACTGTGTGAGTATACATTTTGTAGATTAAAAAACAAACAAATATACAAAAAATGGAAACAATTTCAAATAAATTAATAATCAGTTATTTTTTTACGGAATCGGTAGATAAAATTTTAACATTTATTTTTAACTGATTAATCATTTGGTTTTTTACGGATGTGTCAATTGTTTTAATAACATTTAAAAATAAATAACAAACACAATTTGATTTAAATGAAAAGTAAGTAGACCGGTTTTAAAATGAAATATCATTTCTTTTAAATGGTATTTTCTGTTATTTTAACTTAAAAACTATTTTAAGTGTTCTTCAAATATATAAAACGAATTATAGTTTTAAAGTTTTAGTTTTCCGAAATAAAATCTAAAATGCTACACTCAGCACATTTCAACTTTAAAAATGTCAAGATTAATCAGAAACTAATGAATCGATTTCAAATTATTTAATAAATTCAAAAGTATTTAAACTTTTTTTTTTCAAGGCCCAACTATAATTAATTTTTTTTATAATTAAAATTAAATTTTTTTATAATTAAAAATAAGAATTTCTTAAATTTTGTTTCATATCAAAACGTTGGTTAAGTTAATTATAGTTGGGCTTTGATAGTTTTTTTTTTTATTTTTAAGTTATACCCCTTACGTATATTTTGCAAAAATATATATTTTGTGGTTAATATGTATAAAAGCAACAACAGCAAATATTTACAACAATTTTGTTTATATATAAGCCTTATGTAAATATTCAAATAGATTCTATCATTGAGGTGATACTTATTTTGTCAATAGAATACTAAGCTGAAGCAATAAATGGTTAAACTTAAACGGAAATTTTCATTTTTAATTATACCCTGTCAAAATATGCAATATTCCACCATTTTCTTTTTTAAATATATTTGTGATTCTGGAACTTATGGTTCAGGTTATGGCAAAACTATCTTTCTCGCATATAAGTTTTACCCTAATAAATCTATTTATAAATAGACATAAGGAAAAACAAACTTTATAATATTGCTGCGTAACTTACAATATGATAAAGTTAACGCATTTTGGTTTAAACTTTTAACAGCAACTAGATTCCTCGCCTGCAATATTATGCAAAAAAAAGAAAAAAAAAACAACAAAAACTAAAAACGTTTAAGGTAGTAGATGAAAAGTTAGTACAAAGTTAAAAGATGTCTATAGTGTATAGAGAATTTTGAAGTTTATGGCAAGAGCAGCAGCAATAACAGCAAAAGCAATGCAATTAAGTTAACAACAATTTTATAACGCAATACACTTAAGTGCTGGCATATATTGTATATATGTACGTAGCATGCACAACTGTTGTTTAGTGTTGTAGTCAATATTGTCGTCATTGAATGCAACAGCAGTAACAACAACAACAACAACAACATTTACCACTGATGCAAACACATACGCACACACACATACACATATGTTCAAGTGCATGCATATAAAATTGAGTATATACGTCAAAGTAAGAGAGTTGTTAAGTAGTTTGTAGAGAATTGTTTTAAAGTTTGATAAATACAAAATATTAAAAGGAAATTTTATTAAAGTATAGTTTTAGGCTTAAACAATTTTAAGAAGTTGGAATCATATAAATGTTATGTAGTTATTGATGATATATTTTCATATATAAGATTATATATTTAGTAAATTGGTTTTAATGCGGCTTTCTTTAACTAAATTTTGTTGAATAAAATGTTGCGAGTGTAAATAATTAAATTTAAATTGAATGGCTACATAAATTTTTTTATTAATATTTTCTGCTCAAAAAAGAAGTAAATGTTTGGAAAAGTAAGGACTTTTATAAAATTCCGGATCTAAAAATATGCATAAGTAAACTTTAAATACCAAGTGGAAATGGATAAATATATGAACATACATGGGCTTTTATATAATCATATATGAGTATATACGGCCATGCATAGTGCAATATATGACCATATATGTTCTCATATATGACTATACATGATGTCATATATGACCATATATCTTCGGTTCCGAAATTTGAGACGGTATATTTTCATATATGGTCATATACGGTCATATATAATCATATATGGTCATATATGAACATATATGGTCATAAATGTTCATATATTATTAATGTATGCTAATATATGTTCATATATTATTTATATATGCTCATATATGATCATACATGACCATCTACCCTCAAATTTCGAGCACATTTTTCATTACATTCTCACACATTTCGCGCGGTATTTCAATAATTTCATCACGAATATTTTGTTTGAGTTGCTCAAGCGTTTCTGGTTTGTTTGCATAAACCTTGCTTTTCAGATATCCCCACAAAAAGAAGTCCGGAGCAGTCATATCAGGCGACCGTGGAGACCAATCAACATCACCATTTCTTGAAATAACTTGTTGTGGAAAGAGGTCTCACAGTAATTCCATTGTTATCCTGACTGTATGCGATGTGGCACCGTCTTGTTGATAACACAATCAAGCCCAAAGCATGCAGTTGTGTCGTTAACAAGTTTTCAATCATATCACGATATCGCTCCCCATTCATAGTTACCGTTACTCCGTTTTCATTTTCAAAGAAGTAAGGCCCAATGATTTCTCCTGACCAAATTGCACAACAGACCGTCACTTTTAATGGATGCAAAGGTGACTGATGAATAATTTGAGGGTTTTCCATTGACCAGACGACTATTCTGTTTATTCATATATCCATTCAAATGAAAATATGCCTCGTGACTCATTATGATTTTTTCATGTAAATCGGGGTTGTCATGGGCGAGGTGTAACATCCTATTGGCATATGTACGGCGGCGTAAATGGTCTTGTGGAAGAAGCTCCTGTGTCAACTGAATCTTAAATGAAAACTTAATGCAAATCCTTGTGCGAAATTGTGGCCAAAGTTGTTCTTTGAAGACCAAGCTCCTGAGCACGGCGTCGAATTGAGGTTGATGGATTGTTTTGAACACTTTCTTGAGCAGCAGTAATGTTTTCAGTCGATCTTGCAGTACGTTGTGGTCCATGCTTGGACCTATCACCTACATGCCCTCTTTCTTTGAAATCATTCACTACACGATAAATAGTGCGTTTTGTTGGTACGTTGTGTCTCCCAAAAATTTCACGTACCTTTCTCATCGTCACAGTAATCGATTATTGATTTTGATAAAATGTTTTAACGATTGTGTTTTGTGTTGGTTTATCGAATATTTGTTCATAATAAATTTGCCACGTGTCTACTTCACCAATGCCAAATATGAACTGTCAAGACTTATGTTTACCAAAATGGCGGCAAAACAAAGTAGTATACCTTCCCGGCGGACACCCTGTATTTAGATTTTTACATGGGTATTTATTTTTTTTAAGCCATCTTTAAAGACTTTTTTACCGCCAAAGCATGGTCCTGTTTTTTCACAATTTAAGAGGCCGTGATTTAGACAAATCTGATTCGATTTTAAATTAACCTTATCAAAGCTTTTTATCGAGATCTTCTGTATTGGTAAAAATATTCGAAAACTACTCTGTAAGAAAAAGGGGTCAGTTGTAGTTCCAGCACCTGTCTGAAAAAAACCTATCCTGTGACCGGTGAAAACAGGGCCGGTTTAAAAGTATCTACTTCTTGGCTGGTGATCACCTACCTATCTCTGCCCTTGATCGGTGGAAAAAATGGCGGTCTGAAAAAACCTGTCTCTCATGACTGATGAAAACAGGACATATCCAGCACATATCAGTAAATTAATACGGATATGCTTGAGAAAACGTTGTAGGTGATTTTAAAAGTCAAAATTTAAAAACACTGCATTCTAACGTTCAGTTGAAATGTTAATTGAAAAATTTAGAAGACAAATTTGATGAAAGTTTTGGAAAAAATATAAGCTTTAAATTTCGTTGGCATATTATTTTAAAGTTTTTTTGTTTTTTTAATTTTACTTTTTTCTTTTAAGCGCTTTTTAAATATTTGTACTTTTTTGTTTAAAATTTCTTCGCTTTTAAATTTTTTTTGCTAAAGAGTTTTTGCTTATAATAATTTAATTTTTTAATTTAGATTGATTAAAATTTATTTAAATTTATATAATTAAATTTTTTATATAAATTTCTAAATTTTAATTGATTTTTTTCTGCATTTTATTAATGTTTTCTTAATTTAAAAACATTTTTTTAATTTCAAACATTTTGTTTGTCAATTTTTAGTTGCCCTACAGGGAATGATGAGTAAATTGACCTTAAAAGACCTATCCCGAGACCGGACACCCTAGGTCACTAAATTGAAACAAAGTGTTTTTTTTTTGTAGTATTGGTGTGTTTCCTATGTCCATTTTTTTATTGTCATACATCTTGTTTTCCCTTTAAGGTCGAAATACATAAAAAAACTCTATTTGCATTCATTCCACAAAATGGAAAATCTGTAAAATAGTGTTATTAATGGATCCGGTGTGCAACCAGGGCAACGTAATGTTAAAGAAAATAATAAAAACCATAACAAAAAAAAAAAAAAAACATTTCTAATGAAACACTATTATTTTTTGACATCGAGAGCTAAACAAATAAACTCTTTACGCTTTTAAATGGCACATTGTAATTGTATTTGCTATGAGACTTCTATGTAACATATGTGTTTTTTTTTTGTTTTGTCACATTTTGTGACAAGAACTCATTTAAGGGTCCATTACACATGCAACATTTAGCTTCAACATCACCATGCAATAGTATCACTGGCATCATCGTTGTCATTGTAAATAACAACAAGGACAAAACAAAGCAGAGCTTTACTTGACTTGCTTGGTTGTCTTTTAATGACAAAAATCGAAAAGAAAGTAGAAAACAAAAAAATACCAACAACAAAAAAAAAAAAACCCAAAATAAACACAATCAGTAGATAAGGCGTATAACTTGGCAGACAATTTGCCACTTTAATTGCTCCAATTTTTTGTTTTCTCTTCTTCTTCTTCTATAGCATTCTTGTGAAACAACAATTATTGGGTATTTGGAAAAAACAAGCATTGGTATTAAAGAAAAATAAAGAGTTTGCTTTCGAGAAAAAGAATTGAAAATAGTATTGGTTTTTTTTTGGAGTTTTTGAAAAATTTTTGGTTGGTTTTATGGCCATTGATTTTAAGAATTGTATTGTCAATACTATGGTACGAGCAAATTTTATTGGGAAAAAATATACAATAGCTGCAAAGTAGGCTACAAATTTAAAAACTATGGACTTTTAAAAGTGTGATTTAAAATGTGTTAAATAAATCTATTGGATAATAAAAATTAAGGCATATTTTAAGGGGCATTATAATATTATGGAAAAATTTAGCATAAAAGTAGGCATTTATTATATTTACTTTAGTTTAAATTTATTAAAACCAGCAAATCAAATTTCTTCTATTTCTATTTCAGTAATAAAATTCAGCACATGTTAATTGAACAACAGAATACTTTTTATACCCTCCACCATATATGGTGGGGTTTGTCATTCCGTTTGTAAAATGTCGAAATTTCCATACAAATTGGTGTATTTAAGCACAATTAGCACTGGTACATAATATATTTGTAAAAGGGCAGAACTTGAGCAGGAGTATTTAGGGCTTCAGGTTGAGTTTGTAGTGGACTGTATAGCTTGGGCACCTAAATATGAAGAAGAGTTAGGCCCTTTGTTCTCAGCTTATAATTTCTTGCAGCTCGAGACAATTATAAAGGAGTTGTTGGTTGAGTTAGAAAAATGGGAAAAAGTATAAAAACAACAAAGAATTAGTTTAGTGTATTTTAGGAAGTGCTTTATTGTGCTCACCGTTTCTGTTGAGGGTTACAAAGTAAGTGAAGTAAGTAATTATTTTAGGTATAAAGAAACTTCAATTTATCTTTATGTTTCAAAACCAGAATATGAATTTAGATAATTTCTATGTTGTTTACAATTCACAATAATTCATAGTTCATAGTTCAAACATTCCAACTATAACTATTTAATATAAGTTCAATTTTGTTGGCAAATTCAAATACTTAATTTACAATTCTAAATATATAAAAAATTTTGTTTATTTTAAATTGTTTATTGTCTAAATTTATGAATTTAGACAATATTTTTTAATATTTTTTCACCAGTCGCTCAGAATTGAATAAAATTTAGTATCATCTCAAACATTTTTTTTTCACCCCAAAATTTTTTTTTAACCACAAAATATTTTTTTTACCTCAAAAAATAGTTTTCACCTCAAAAAATTTGTTTCACCTCAAATTTTTTTTTTTTACCAAAAAATTTGATTTCACATCCAAAAAAGTTTTTCCACTTCAAAAAATTTTTTTCACCTCCATAATTTTATTTCAATTTTTTTTTTTTTACTTTATTTGTAACAAAAAAAGTAGAGAACATTTTTTTAAGGATATTGGTGGATTCGGCACATCCAAATTTAAGCCTTTTTTTTACTTGTTTTTAAATACATTTAAATTATTTACTTTTCTCCCTTTGGCACTTTGCATTACATTACACCATACATTCGAACAAGATGACAATAAAACGTGAAACAAAAATTTCTTTACATAAACTTTCGCAAAAATTAAAAACGTTAGTTAAAATTTTAACAAAAGGCACTGATACAAATAAAAAAAGGCTTTTACACAAAAAGTCAAAAGCATTTTTATCCAATGGAACACTTGTGAAATATGATGGTGTATGAAATAATATAGGTGTAAAAATGTGTTTTTCGAGAAGAAGTGCTGATGACACTGAAGTGATGATGAAAATGTATCTATTTTATTATTATTTTTTTTTTATATTTTTACTACAATCAATAGCAAAATTCAGAATTTTTAAAGACTTTATGGAGAAAAAAAAATTTGTATAAAAAATTAATTAATTAAAAAATTTTTTGATTCCAAAAAAATATATATATATTAAATTACATCCATAAAAAATTCTTTGTTACTCTGTTTGATTTTTTTTTTATCGAATGTGTCAAAATTATTAAAAATTTCTTTGTTGCTCTGTTTGATTTTTTTTATCAAATTTGTCAAAATTATCCTTAAACCATACTACCTTTTGTATTATTAAAATCCTTTAAAATATGCAACATTTACTAATCCTTAAACTATGCACTAATTTCTAAAATTTGATTCTTTATAAATCTCTAGTATTAAAACAATCTTTGTTTTATAAATAATTACTTATGTATGCTTTAATCTTATTACACATACCATACTTGGGAAGTTTTCATTATCATTGAAAATTTGTGACCATTTAAAGGTAAATAAAGTATTTTATATTAGAAACCATTGTAGTACACTCAGTTTCATCATATAGATGAATTTATTTGATAAATCGTTTGTAATCAAATTTACATTCTATTTATAAAGTTTTCATAAATATGATGAAACTTTTCATAAAATTTTACTAAACATGTTTTTATTACTTCTTTATTATTATATAAAAATCATTAATATTTTTTTAATGACCTGTATCTCGAAAACTGAGGGAGATAATAAAATTGTGTCATTAGCCAGTGAAATTCCGAACCAGATCATTTTAGTAATATTTTAATGAAACAGCTTCGTCATATTTATGAAGTCTTGCATTGTAAGAAAATTAATGAAGGTTTTCATCATATTTTTAAAGTTTTTTTTTTATAAATATAATGGAGCTTTTTCTATGAATGTTCATAAAAACTAATTACTTCAATCATTTGTTTCCAAAAAAACTGGTTAAAGGAAAACGAACTATGGTTTGGCCAGGGAAGTTATAATCAGAGCAGCGACTTTCATGCCCAAAAGCGATTATTTTGACCAATTTCTTTTCAGTGTTAAGGACATTGCAACAAAATGCCATCGATTTGTTGTTGCATAAATTAATAAATTGCCAACCAAACTAAAAAGTGTATTTTGGTTGCGGCAACCAATTAATGCGGTTAACACAACCATTATCAAATGTCATTTAGTTGTGTTAACCGAATTTTGTTGTGCCAACCAATACTCAGTTGTATCAATCAATTTCAGTCGTGTGTATTTTTGGATATTTGGACTTTAGGATATTTCTGTTTAAATATTTAAAAATTTTAAATAAATATTTTTGCATATTTTGCGTATTATTGCATATTTTTGCATATTTCCTTTAAATTAGAATTTTGCTGTAATTCCTTACACTCACCAAAAAAAGTGTGAAAATTTTACTGTTATTACGGGAAATTTTGCTAACTTGAGCGCAGCGGTTTTTTGCTAATCATAGTAACACATGTCTGCTGACGTGTAGTATAATGACATTTGTAGAAAAAATTAGCTGCCGGTACTAAATTTTAGTAAACATGTTGTAAAGTGGAATTTAAAATCTGTTTGCTAAAATCAGCAAATAAACTTTATTAAATATTATTAATATTAGTACAAAATTTCAAATTTATTTTTGCTATCGAGCATAAAAATTTTTTTTATTTTATTTATTTTTTCAAAAAATATTTTAGACAAAATTAAAAAAAAAAAATCAAAATTAAAAAAAACAAAGGAATTTATCATTTTGTTTTAATTTGCTAATTTCTGTTTTGAAAAATATTTTTAGTCATTTTTTTTTACTTTTAAGGTGAAATTTTAATTGCTTTTAGGTCTGATTTTTGTAAAGTTTTTTAAACTTTTAGAGTCAATATCTTCAGTTCCGATCCCTTTTTTTAAATCTATTTAATATTTTGTGGTAATTTAAGTTTGTTGGTCTAACTTTTAATTATTAGAAATAACATTTCCTTCAATATCCACTTTTTTTAAATTAGTAAATTTTTCTACTAGTTTTAGCAAATCGGTTTTCAAAAATTTGTAAAATGATTTTTAGCAACAAAAATTTGTAAATATTCTGTAATTTGTAAAATGTAAATAGCAAAAGGATTTGCTAAGTAATAACTTTTTTTACTAAAAATCAGTACAAAAATATGTAGTAAAGTGGGATTGAAAACCGTTTACAAATTTTTCAACTAACTTTTTTTTCTGAGTGTAATATAGCACATACTTAAAGGAGGAGCATCCCGTCAAACATTTCTATTGGATTTCAGTTTTAATCCAGTGATCCCGAGTTTTTTTTTCAAAAATTGCATATTTTTATATGTATATTTTTTGAATTTTTAGTGCATATTTTTCGTTTTTTTTATTTTTTAGAGCATGTTTTCCGTTTTTTGCTGCATATCATATTTTAAGCTTATATTTTTTATGGAACATTGTTTTTTAAATCGGAACAATATGGAAGGGAGTGAAGAACAATAAACATTAGGAATGAATTGAAAGGGGGCGGCGGAATTGGAACACTTAATACGGGAAACGAAATAGAAGGGAAAGGGGATTGAGGTGATTGGGAATACTGACGCGGTAAACGAAATGAAATGAAGTGAGATTGGATTTTAGTGATATATATCTAGTAGATTTGAAACACTAGACAAGGGGGACGGAATGAAGGGGAATTTGAACATCAAGCATAGGGATTAAAATGAAATAAAGCGCCCCTGGATTTTGGTGATATTAACCCATTTGAACATTTTTTATTAAAATTTTACCAATTTCTTTTTTCAATTTGATCATTTTTTTCTATTTTGATGTTTTTAAAAAGCTAATTTGTCAATTGTATTTATTTATTTAAAATGCAAATTTGTTTGAAATCATGAATCAGTTTTCTGGGTGCAAGTCACATGTATGACCCTAAACCATTTGATTAACAGAAAATTCGGTAGTCAGCCCCAATCTGTTTTCTCGGTTTAACTCCCATCTATGACACATACAATAATTTGTTTATTTTATTTTGTGAGTTTTGCTTGGTATGCATTTCATTAAACTCAACAAAAAGAAAAAAAAAATCACAATTAAACAATACACACAATTTTAGCCATATCCTCCATTGTCTGCAATTATTTGCTTCATAACTTTTGTCCCCGCACCAACTCCTCTTAACCATCCCAACAAAAGTTCGTGCCCAAATGCACAAAAACACATTAAAATTATCCACAACCATATTCATAGATGTTGTGTTATATTGCTAGTAGACAAATAAACGCACAAAATTACCAATAATCAAAACTATGCATGCAAGTTTCCGATAAAATAACATTATTGACACCCTCATGTATTATTAGAATGTTATTTGGTTTTTCTGATAACTTATAGACTTTGTTTTGTTTAATACTAGAAAAACAGAGAAATAATAAGAACCCAGCAAAATATTAATTTTGCACATAGAAGATTAAGAGTAAATCTAGGGAAGGAGAACATTAACGTTAATACATAAACTTAGAGAAAATTTTTCTATTTAAGGGCACGAAGAATGTTAATGAAGGTCAAGGGCACGAAGACGATGAAGGTCGTAGCTGACAAGAAAATGCATTCCATTCGGCTGTTGTCAAAATAATTTTTTTTTTGTGTATTCTCCATGATTACTAAATAAAAATTAGGAAAATTTTTTCATTGGGAAAAAAATTTTTTCTGATCTCGAACCAGAATAAAAATACATTTTCGTACATATATTTATTTTTTGAACCATTTTTTTGGCATAAAAAAATTAACATACATCAAAATTCTGGTCCCCGTTTCATTCCATTCCCTGTCATTTAGTACTCAAATTTCACCCCTTGCCCGTTTTATTTTCCATCTTTGTTTCATTCCCTTCGAAATATTTTTTTTACTAACAATAAAAAACAAGATTTAGATTTTAAAAATTATATTTATTTTTCAATATAATCTCCTGAAACTTCAATACGTTTAGTCCAACACTTTTCTAATTTTCCTGAAGCTTTGCAAAATAATCGTTTACAGCTGCAATAGCATCTTCATTCGCGGTAAAATACTTGGCAGCAAGCAAATTTTTTGGATTTGGGAACCAGTAGAATTTACAGGGATCTAAATCAGAAGAATAAGACGGGTGGGTCAAGCAATACTTATTTCAATTTCTTTGAATTTTGCCATTGTTAAAACACTCCTGGTTGATTGTGTTGTAAACCAGGAAACGGTTACAATAATATCTTAAATAAATATATAGTTTTAGCTTTTTGGAGATAGTCGATCAATAGAAATAAAAAAATTGTAATACCAGAAAACCGTTGCCATATCCTTACCAGCCAATTGATTTTTTTGGGGCACTTATTTGGTGAACTTCCACCATCTTCAGCTCATTGTTTTTATTGTTCTTTCGTCTCTGGTGTGTAGTGATGGATCCATTTTTGATCAACACCCTGCCGTAAAAGGGCCTTTCCCAGGGCACGTTACGGGACCGGTTCATTGTGATGGGGACCGTTTTTTTATATGAAAAGTAAATGGGATTGTCCTAGGAGGGAGTAAATTGTCAATTAACATGTCACAGGACTCGCACTTTCAAACTCACCACGTGATACAGGCTTCTAAACCGAGCATGTGGTAAGTTTTTTTAGAACCGGTACTGTTTTCACTTAAAACGGGACTAGTACTTTTAGACAAAATACGTGATAGAGGCTTTTTATACCGATTACGTGATGGTTACTTAAGAAACCGATTTTATTTTCACTTACCACAGGACTGCCACTTTCAGACCTATCACGTGATATAGACTTTTAAACCGTTCATGTGGAAGGTACTTTAGGAAGCGGTCCTATTTTCATCTATCTCGTGATATGTATTTTCGGAACGGGTGCTTTTTTCACCTATACCGGGACAGGTCAAAATTCAAAACTCACACCTTTTTTCCCGCAGGGCAGTTATAAAACGATGCTTTAAATCTATTTTATTTCGCTTAAATCGATCCAAACAAGCTTGTGAACATTTTCATTCAAAGGGGTTTTTGATCAATTGTTAACAAATGCGGCAGCCATCTTGAAAAATAAAATGAACTCGACATTTGCGAAGCCTATGGCATAACCTGTTTTACAAACTTCCTTTCGTCGATCGTCTAATACTTTCTCTAATACAAGTGTTGTTGCAGTTTCGTGTTTCATCTTCAATGCTTGTACGAGCACATTTAAATTCAGCAACCCAATTTTTTACTTCTGCAAACTAGGGAGCACTTTCACCTAATATATTCACCATATCATTATGAATTTATTCTAACGATAAACCATTCTGATGTTAATATTTAATGACACCACGAATTTTTAATTATTCCATTATAAAAAAAAAATACTGGAGGAGCGTCGTTTTTTGAACAGCTGTTACTATACGAAGGAGTTGCCAGATCGAATTGAAATTTAACATGTGTTCATATGACACATGGAAGTTTCCAACTTTTTGCTGTTTTAAACCGTTATCTCTGTGTCAGGGTAAAAAAATTTCATACGGCCCGTATAGGAGTGTTATGTTGATTTAATAAAAAAGTTGTCCTGTGGCAGTTTTATATGGATCCCTCGGGATCTCTCCCGGCCCTGGTCTATCGGAGTATGCTATATCCATTTGAGTTAACGCAAAACACACCAGCAATAAAAAGTACATCAGTATTAAATGATTATAACCTCAATATTTATGCTGGGTTTTATAAAAAAAATTTTGTTTGATATCTACTGGTGCGGGTGTATGTATTTAGTACGAGACTATGATGTTAACATAACAATAAATATTTTGTTGTATTTGTTTTATGCATGTATTATTATCATTTGTGTGTGTAGTCTATGTACACAACTACAACTAAACTACTCGAATATAGCAAAATTTTATAAAATGACAATAAATTTTTGAAATAAACAGTCGATATGCTGTAAATATATTGGTTAGAGATTTCAAAATGAATTACGCATACATTTTAATTTATAAGGAAATAAATAAGTTTGATTTTTATATCTAAAAACCAATGAATTTCCCATACTAACACATACACACATGCCTAAAAGTAGGCAATGAATTTAAATTTTTTTTTAGATAGATACGCATAAAAATATTTTATTTTGTACAATATAATAAATTTTAAATTAAAAATGCATTAATTAGAATACAAAAAAAAATATATAATAAAAAATTAAAATAAAATTTCTAAATAAAATTCTCACAACAACAAAGAAGAGTGTTTTATAAAAGAAACACAACATTTAAAAATATATACGAATGATTCCATGGAGCTTATTTAAGAAAAAACGAATTTTCAGGCTACACTTCATTCGATCCGAATGGAACTTGGTATATGTATACTCCCATGTAAAAAAATAGCTCTGATCAAATCTGTTTAGATTTTTTAAATATGATTAAATCTAATTAGATCTGCAGCCACAGCTGATCATATATCTGATAATATATGACATATGAGATACACTTTATGGCCAGAAATAACCTCACCAAAAAAAGTCTTTAATGGCAACTGAAAATTTTGCTGTTATTACGGGAAATTTTGCTAATTTGAGCCGAGCGGTATTTTTTTTTTTTTTTGCTCATCATAGCAACACACGTCTACTGACGTGTAGTACAATGAAATTAGTAAAAAAGTTAATTTCAGTAAACTTTTTGTAAAGTGAAATTTGAAATCGTTTTGTTAAAAATTACCAAAAAATTTACTAAAAATTATTAATATTAGTACAACCAAATTAGTGTAAAAAATTATTAAGATTACTAAATTTTAGTAAATTGCTGTAAACTCAAATATAGCAAAATTTTAATTTAAAAAAAATTATTAAAATGCACAAATTAACTTAATTATGTTTAGATACACTTTTTACACTTTAAAGCTGCTAATTTCTTTGGAAATTGCCTTACGAATTCGAATATACAAATTTATATTTTTTTTATCGAACATTTTTAAATTTAGATTTTTTTCTAATAAATATTTTAGGCAAAATTAAAAAAAGAATCAAAGGCTTAAAAAATTGATAATACAGAATCGAATTTATCACTTTGTCACTTTTTGTTTTAAAAAAATATTTTTAGCAAATTTTTTGAATTTTAAGGTCAAACTTTAATCGGGCTGATTTTTAAAACTAAAAAAGTTTTTTAGTGCTATTTTTGGACATGAGGCAGTTGTGAAAGGTATTTTAACTTCAATTAAGGTAATTTGAGTGTTTGTAAGTATAAAGTTTTAATTATAAGAAATAAAATTTCCTTCAAAATTCAAATAAAATATTGTGTAAAAGTTCTGTAATTTTCAAAATGTTAATAGCAAAAAAGTTTACTAAATAATATTTTTTTTTACTAAAAACCAGTACAAAAATAGTAAAGTGGGATTGAAAACCGTTTACAAATTTTTCTACTGACTTTTTTTCTGAGTGTAGTGCGAAATTTAGAAAAATTTGTAAATGTTGCGGTCAGTTCATATGTGATCATAAAAAATAAGATTTGTCGAGGTCATCAAAATAGGGTTTGTTTCTCTTTTCACCGAGGCATTTCTTTAGGTTTAGAAACAAGAAATAGTCACTCGTGGCATAAATTGGGGGATGGAGCAATTCATGTATTTTTGTCATGTTAAAATAATCATAAGTTAAAATAAATGTCAAAATTTTACCTACCAATCCTTAAAAAATAAATGCTTTTTTTCATTTATTTGAAATTATTTCCGTTTTTGTATTTTTTGTTTTTAATATACTCGTACAATACAAAACGTATGTATGCGTATGAAGCTATAAACACTTTTTGAATGAATGTGTTTGTATATGTATGTGTGTTTATGAAGTTCTTGTAATTTGTATTGAAAAATTTTGTATATATACAACCAATTTTAATAAAAAAACAAATTAAAATTTTTTGAAAACTTTTTTATTAAACTACAAACAGTTAACTACATAATATTCTGAGTGTATCAATGGCTGTAAAACACAAACTAAATGGATTCATTTAGTTTGTTCAAATTGTTGACAGGAGTCAATAGACAAAAAGTCAAGGACTTACTGACACCGCCACGAAATTGTCCTGATCGCAACGTCCTCCTTCGGTGTTTTGATAGCATTTAACCCCACCGAAGTAAAATAACAAAACAGGGCTATTAACTAAAAAGACAGCTTCAACAATTTTCGCCAACTCCCTATCAGATGGCGAGCAACAACTGTTCTAAAATGTATCATCTCTCGAAATTACAGTGTTGCCATATTTGAAGTCCTTCATCTTTTACCAACTTTCATCTCTCCTCTATTCCCTTTCTAAAGAAAGCAATACATTACGTGTAATAAGTAGGAAGAATTTCCTGAGAGTTGCTTCAATTAAAAAAAAAATATGAAACTAAATCTGATACTCCAGATCTGCCTAGATTTGATCAGACCTACTTGGATCTCAAATTTGCCCTCGAAATTGAGATCCAATTAGATTTAATGAGTTGCTTTTCCTTTTATAGCTAATGAGTTCCTTTTGAAATTTTTGACGGGCTCGAGGAGATTTTTCAAAATTCTTTGCTATTCTCGTGTAATCGCTGCACTTTGAAATATTCGCGAACTAAAAGCATTTCACGATTTTTCTAATCCTTTGAAAATGTACATAAAATTAAACTTTATATAACACAGAGTAAAGATATCTTTCAAACAAGATAGGAATAGCACAATGCGTTCAAAAAATATTATTGCAATATTGAATTGAAATTATTTCATACTGACAGCAAGGGCTTGAGCGAATGACGTTGTTTCTTGGAATCACCCATATGGTTAAATTTTCATTTACCAGCTTTTAAATTGTTTAGGTCAGTTAATTTGGAAAGAAATTATTTTACAAGAAAATTTATTTACTATAAATTTCTTTTTAATTGTATTTTTTCTATTGTTCTTATAAATACTTATTATTCCAAACATTTTTGTAAAAAATGACACCATAAATTATTACAATTTCTTTAATTTGGTTTTTCAGAATTTTTAAAATTATTAAGATAATAAATTTATAACCAAAACACACACAAATTTTGCAAATACACTGATACAAAAAGTTTAATTATATTTCTGAAAAACTTTTTACAGTTTAAGGTCAATGAAATATTATTAAAATATTGATATATAATATCAAAACAAGTCATAAGAATTTGTTTTATAAACCTTTTTTATATATATTAAGCGTTGATGAATATGACCCTAAAGCCAGATTCACAATACTGGTGTACTCCACTCAGCGGAGTGGATTTTGTGCCTTTCTCATTCGCACTTACATATATTTTGTATCATGCCATCTCTATTTAAGTACAATCAAATCTGCAGCGTGGATTACTACAGAATTGGAAATGACTCCTAAATGTTTAGTCATATTTTGTTTTCAGCGTTTTATAAAAATCGATGAAATATTTTTTTGTTGGACTAAAATGTATTTAGCTTCTTCCACATATGATGAAGATTTTATTTTTCAGTGTACATAGTATGTGCAAAAATTGCAACCAATTAGAGTCTTCATTGCATTGTGTTTCCCATTCAAGTAAAAGTAATGAAAAACCTCAATATAATATATAGAAATTCAAATTTTCTACATTTACACTTAAAAGAACACGTAACCACAGCATTAAATTTATTGCCTTAACGAGTATGAATAAGAATAAAGAAAAAAAAAATAACTAAATAAATTTATAATACAACTTAAGGTAAAAAATTTGGTAAATTTTTCCCCCTAAAAAAAAGGATTTCTTTTTAAAAATTATTATCCTAGAAACGAAGAGAGAAAGAAAACTTTATACATAGTAGTTGCTAAATGTGTAAGTGTGGTGCTGATAATAAACCCTTTCATATGTAAGACACGTACTCCTCAACTACATAAAGTACCGAGATTTTTCCTGAGCTTTTTTTTCTCAAACATTCTTTCCAAACAGTAGCAATCTAAATAATTTGCCACAAAAATAAACACTTCAACGTGCGGTTTTTTTTTGTATAAAAGCTGCAAATAAATTTTATAGATGGAAAATGCATTTAGAAGTAAAATATAGTGTCCACTTAAAAAAAAAAAGAATTATATACTTCATATATATGAGTATTTCCATACCAATTGTCCCACTTTCTACTGGGAAATTTGTTCAAAATAACGTTGATAGGCAAATACAGCTAATATTGATATATTTAAAATTTTTTACAAAAATATTATTTATTAAAATTTAATTCAAATTGGGCAATGTTGCAAAGTGAAAAAAATTCAGATCTAGTTCTTAATTTTTAGTATAACAAATAACTTAATTTATTTAAAACTAAAGCAAAATTTTTTAGTTTTTTTTTTTTAATTTTGGAAAAAATTTTTACATATTTTTCTATCAAGAAAGTTTCGAGGTTTTATTATGAGTTTTCGTTTTGAAAAAAATATTCATAGAATATTGCATTTTGCAAATATTCAATATGTAAATTAATTAAACGTTTATTTATCTCTAATATATAGAAAAAATAATCGGGCATGTTCTCGAATTAGTGCGAATTCTAATGCGCGTAAAATTTAAATTTATGGCATCTATTTCTCTGTACAGGTTGGTTGAAAAGTTCCTGCGCTCGAAATGAAAGAATACTGTTTTTGTTACGAAATATATTTTTTTATTCAATTTAATCTCCTAGAAGCTCAATTCACTTGTTCCAATGATGTTCCAATAATTTTATTCCATCCTTATAATGGTTTTCCGGAAGCTCTGCAAAATAACCGTCTACGACTGCTATGGCCTCTGAAGAGATCGTAGTCACTGGGAGCCAAATCAGGTGAATACAGTGGATGTTCGAGCAATTCGTACTTTAATTCTTTGAATTTAGCCATCGTCAAAACACTTTTGTAAGCAGGTGCATTGTCATGATGAAAAATGATTTTTTTCTTCTTTAAACCAGGTCTTTTCTCACGAATTTTTTCATCCAGCTGATCCAAAAGGCTGCAATAATATTCAGAGTTGATTGTTTTACCTTTCTGAAGATAATCAATCAACAAAATTCCTTTTGCATCCCAAAAACTGATGCCATAACCTTCATTGCTGATCGTTGTGACTTCACCTGCTTTGGAGCTGAACAACCAGCTTCAGTCCATTGTAAACGTTCTTGTTTCAATTTAGGATCATGGTGGTAGATCCAAGTCTCATCCATAGTTATAAAACGACACAAGAAGTCGGTTTTATTCGGCTTAAAACGCTCCAAATTACGCTGAGAAATTTGTTTTCGATCCAGTTTTTGGTGAATTGTTAATGTGTGCGGCACTAACTTTCCAAACAGTTTTTTCATACGTAATTCTTCATGTAAAATATGGAGTACTCGTTCGTCTGAGATGCCTATGGCATTAGCAATTTCACGCTTAGTCAAACTTGGATCTTTACTAACCATATTATGTACCTGCTCAATGATTTCTGCTGCGTTGCAGTTTTTGGTCGTCCTTTAAGGCTGGTACGACCACGTTTAAATTCACTTGCCCAAATTCAACGGTGCGTTTTGAAGGTGAGGACTCCTTATACACTTCTAACAATTGTTCATAAATTTTCTTTGCTTTTAAACCTTTCAAAATAAAGAATCTAATGACTGCACGATATTCAATTTTTTCCATATTAAAAAAAAATCAATGACACGTCAACTTCAAATGGCTTGTAAACAAAGAAAGAATTGACAGAATGACTTGCAACTTTGCATGTGTTCTCAGGACAGTTATACCAACTTGAGAAAAAAAAAGTTTGGAGCTAGCAGTGCCATCTCTTGGTGAGCGCAGGAACTTTTCAACCAACATGTATTTTAAAATTTTATTTAATTCAATTTAAATTTTACTGCATTAAATGACCACTGTACAATCATAATTCACTTAAATTTTTAGTGAAACATAAAAACATTGAGCAAAAAATTAAGAAATTTTCACTTTCACCTAAAAGTGAAATCCAGAATATGAACGATTAGTTTTTTACTGAATATTTACGATGTACAATAGCGAAAAAATATTTTCTTTAAAACGAAGCAGCGTAACACACTGAAACTTTTGTAAAAACCGCGCTTTGATAAGAAACCTGAATATTGAAACATATACATAGTTCGGTTGCAGTCTCTGATATTTTTTCCGAGATTAATTTTTTTCTTTCATTTATTAAAAATTTTAATTTTCAAATAGTTCCGCAGAATTTCGTTTGGAACTTCCTTTGACAAAGGAATTTATTTCAGTATATTAACTTTTTAATCTGATTAAACTTTCAACGAATCAATTCTCAAAATTCTTTTCGTTCACTGAATTATTTTCCAGTTTTCAATCAATATGGTATTCAAATAATTAATATGATATTTGTTGATTATTTTTAAAAAGAATCAAATAAATTGACAACACAACTAAAAATGATTGTTTGCGATCAGCAGATAAGATGCGGTGTATAAGTTACGGGTTCTTTAAAAGTTTCATAACTACCTTCTGAATGAACTGATCACTAAGGCCGAGTTTTTGGGATGTAGATTTACTTTAAATTCAGTTTTGGGCAGTTTCTAACTAGAAAACTGCTTTTGAAATTTGGTTTGTGTTGTTTTATTTTAATGAAGACCAAACTTCTATGCAATGAAAAGTTGTTCCGACAAATTTATAAACAAATTCATAAACTTGGAAATGGCTGACTAAATTCGTTTTCGGTTTAACTAAACCAAGTTTAACTCACATCCCAGAAACTCGGCCTAAGCGCTCAGGCAGCGCTGTCATAATTTGGTTGCGTCAAAAATTTAATCTTCCTACTAAAAATCAATTTTATTTTAAAATTTTGCAGTGTTATAGCAGATGGCATTTATTTTCATGTCAACGTAATCTACTTGTCTATTAAGGCAATTTAATTTTGTAATTTTGAAAAAGTTCAAAATTGTTGTACAGTGTAATTTTTTTTTACTTAAAATCGGTACAAATTTTTCTACTAACTTTTTTTTCTGAGTATACTCGGCCGACTATGTACCGTCTCTGTAACTTTTTCTATGTAGTGTGAGTTTTTATTGATTTTCTAACGGTTTTTATTTATATTAACACTTTTCAACACTGTTTTTTTGCATTAACAATTTGACAAATTAACAGACTCTTCTCAGTCTTTAGTTAATATTCATTGTGTGCACATAATTGTTTTTAGTGAATCTTGTGTAAATTAGTTTTTAATTTTATATTATTATTTTAACATTAATTTCAGATTAAATATACAAAAAAAAAACAAAACAAAGCATAAGTGAACAACAACAACAACAAAAATATGAGATAAAATAAAGTGAAAAAGTAAATTTTGGCCGTAACTACATTGCAAAAATCAAAATGGCAGGCGCATATCAACATGTGCTTACAGAATTTACTTTGAAAATCTGCAAAGGAACCAAGAAAAAAGTTCTCAGGCTCAACAATTTGCCAGAAATTCCAGTTTAATTTCGTAAGTGCGTTGCCGTGGTAATTTGGCATGTGGTCCTCGGAAGAAGTTCTTACTGCCACAACAGAGTTCAAAGAAACAAAGTGCAAATATACTCCTTCATATATTTTCATCAAGAGGACAAATGATTATATAAATTCAAATAACATGTGGTAAGTCTTTTATCTTAAATATTTATTTTTTAATGCTAGTATGTATGTCCACAACAAACACATAACCCTTTGAAGGTCAACCTTTTTTTGAAGTTTGCGTTAACCGTTACTTTAAAAAACTTAAGGTGCCCTTACACCTCGCAATGTTCTTGTGCCACATTAGAAGGTTGTACAATATATTGGAAACGATCAAAAAGCGTTTGATTCTTTTTGCTCAAACAAGAAAAGTAAAAAATATTTCATACAGTGACTCACAGTCAAAGTGTGCCAGGCAGAATTTTCAAGTGAAATTTTTAATACATAATAAATAGAAAATCTGATTGGCAAAAATAAATTTTTTTTTGATTTAACTAAAAAGCTTAAAAACATAACAATTTCCGATAGATTTCTTAAGTAATATAAAAAACAACAAAAACTTAAAAGAATATTCAAATGTGCATCACAGTAAAAGTGAGCCACTAAAAGTAAATGTGCTTGATATTTAATACTAATATTTTGTTGGACCTCCTTTCGCTGAAATAACGCCGTGCAGACGTCTAGGCATCGATTGCAATAAATTTTAGGTGTACGAGCTAGGAATTGCCCTCCACTCTTCTTGAAGAGCATCGATTCGGCATTTTTGTGAGGTAATGTCATTAACATTTCGGATATTTTGGTCAAGATGGGCCCATAATTTTTCAATTATATTCAAACCTGGAGATGGTGGTGGAACTTCAAGAAGATGTGGGCTGGTAGAAGTAGAAGTCATCTTCGATCCCAAGTTTTTCAACACTGGGCGTGACGTTTTGCTTTAAAATGTCTACATAAACAAGTATGTATGTTCACAATTCCCGAAATGTGGTGCAAATTTTCGGTTCCGCTTCCTGACATGCACCAATAAACCATGACAGAACCACCTCCACACTTGGGGTAAGGTTTTTTTCCTAAAGCTGGGTGTTCTTTTGTCGTCATACTGTAAATAAAAACTAATCAAAAATTTTAGTGGATATTTACTCTATTTTAAGTGTGTATACCTTTTGTCAAAAACTCCCCAGCAAAACCACACAATACCAAATAATGGGTTAAGTAATGTATAGCCATATGGGCCGATGGATTACTTTACACCTTACTTCATTGATGAATTTTACAGGCGATGAGCCTTAAAGTAAATACTCATAACTTTAGAGGTGACAATGTAAGGGGTTACTTATATAGTTACGAGAATGGAAAAAGTAATGTGTCTAAAAATAGTTTTTAACAAAGGGGAATTTTTATTAAAAAAATTATTACAAATATTTTATTTAAAATATTTGTAATTAAAAATAATGTGGTCATGATGGGAATCGAACGAGAGAACTCCGGTTGCCAGCCAAGAACTCTACCCACTGAGCTATCGACGCATATAGTATTTGATTGCTTTAAACTTAAATGAATTGTTGCGCTTCGTTTTTTCGCTAGTGTTATCAAAACAAACATACATTACCCTTTTGCTTACAAAAAAACACAAAGTAATGTATCTTAAAAATAGATTTTCAAAAATATTTCAATTATTACTTTACATTTATAAGTCATATATTACGTAATCAATAATCAGTAACTTATTACTTTATGCTTGCAAATAATGAAAAAGGTAACGAATTATCATTACAAGGTAACGCATGAGAATATCGCACCCATTACCAAAGTTTTGCTGGGATTATTTGAATCGTGAACGACATGAGTCCGTCATACTTTTCTCTGTAACGCGGCAGTTGTTATAGAATGCCTCCTATACATTTTTGTGTGTGTTTGCAAGTTAACGTGTAAACAGGTTAATATTTGTGATGGTCAGAAATTTATTTGAAAAATCTAAAAGAAAAATATCTGACATTTTTTACAAGATGTATGTATAATATTTTAGATTATATTTTGTATGTATGTTGCAACGAAAGTTCATTGACAAGTTTTATTGACAAGCTTTATTAGTACAAAATATTATTTATTTTTTAGTTTCTTGTGAAATTTATCTTTCATATTAGATGCTGTGATTGCAAATTTTTTTGAAAAAAAACATGCAATTTCGTAAATCATGTTTACTAAGAATTTGACAATCATTGTCACATGCGGAATACTATAACCAACCAAACGTACAAGGTTATTAAATGATATTGACAATTGCATATATGATTTTCATAAATAATTTAATATTAAATGATATTATATTCTTTTCTGAGAAATTATATTTTTTTCGCTTTGTTTAAAAATTCTATATTTTGAACACAAAATAGAAAAATTAAAAAATTGCGAGAAAAAATATCCTGTAAAACGGTGTTAAATCATTTACGAATCATCTACGATTTTTATCGTTGTGTTTAAGGTAAAAGCAGATTTCTTAAAAATTCGCCAACAAATTATTATAATAAAAATCTTGGAAAAAGAAAAAAAAAATGGTAAAACTAGTTTAAAAGTTTTTAATAAATGTTCCTGCAAAACTTAATATCTTCTAGCTAAGCTTTCTATATAAAAATTTGCATAAGATTATTATGAGATCCATATTAATGAATTGCTGGAATAATTACAAATATTAATTTTTATATAAATTCTCTAAATGGATAAAACGTCCTTATTCGAGCGTGACATTCAACTATTTATTTCTATAACTATTCTGTTAAGATCTACAAATTTAAATAAAAAAATGAGTTTACTACTACTATTTCGCCAATTTATAAATTTTTAATATTTTGTTTTTGAATGCTGATTAAATTTTGATTTAAAATCCATCACAAAACATATTATGTGTCTTGATTTTCGGATGTTTTGCTCTTTCAATTGACTCCAATGGTAGCACCAAGTGATGATCAATCCTTATTAAAATTGTAATTTTTCTCATTTCACAATAGAATATTTTGCAATTGTAAAATTTCCCATCAGTCATAATTTTCCAATTGGGATTGGTATTCATAGAACTGTTGTTGTACAGGCAACTTCAAATGCAATATCGAAACTTTTGTATTAAAAAAAATATATACATTAGTATACAGCATACTAGTTACAAAGTTTCGACAATTTGGACAATTACTAACAAATGAACCGGAAAATTTCAGTTTTTTTTTATCAATAAATTTGTAACAATGTTATTGCCATGTTTAAAACAATTGATAAATTAGATAATAGTTGGTAATGGAAAAAACAGTAACAATTTAATATTTCATTTGCAGAAAATTGAAAAAGTTTTTAATAAATTAAAAACGGAAAATTATAATTTCAATGTAAGACCAGTTTGTTTGTGTAAAATAGTTTTTTTTAATTATTTCTTTAATATTTATGTGTTTCGACAACATTTCTGGTGATACAAATTTAACATGTGATTATATAAAGAAGTTCTGGATAATTATATCTTCAAAAACATAATTCCTTAAATCAATTTTCCAATCAGATTTAAATTTAGACGAATTAATTCGCGCATTAATTTTTCTGATTGATTTATTTACTACCATAATTCAAGCTTTATCTTATTAAAAGATTCAAGTTGATTTAAATAATTCTTTTTATTAATAAAGCGAAATAATTCAATTTGAAAAAATAAATTTTAAATCAAAGAATCAAATCAATTTTGATTTTATTCGTTAATCAAAAAAAAAACAAGAATTATTTTTAATCTTGACTATGATTTGATTCGCGAATTAAAATAATTTTTCATGGTTTCATGGAATTTTTATAAAACACCCTCCTAGGGATGTCTTCCGGACCTGGCCCATTTTTATTATCGCGGTATATTAATACTCCGTTTAATATACCGCGCTTTGCCCTATCTCATCCGTTCTGCCCTACCTCGCTTAGTTTTCGAGATACCGACCATTTTAAAAAATGGTAATTTTATAAAATCGCTAATGTGTAGAAAACTAGGTGAGATTTGCAAATCAATTTTCATGTCTTTTTATTTTGTTTTAATTTGCAAATCAAATTCACCCTTTTTTAATTCGCGAATTAAGAAACGCATTGCATTTGAAATGATTTGATTCAATTGAATCAAAAAAGATTCAAATAAAATTGTTTTATAAAATATGATTTTAAATCTGATTTAATAAATGAATTTATTAAATATTGAATCAACTCGCTGATTTGCAAAGAATTTTTTTTTTCACGAATGAATTCAACAAAGATTTATTTTTTTCAAGGTCTGTGGATAATGGTAAATACACTGGTCTATTATTTGTAAACTCATTAACCAGCTATATTTTATTTAAAAAATCACAATCAATCAAGAACTTTGTGTACCTTTATTGCTACTTTTGTTAATTTTAATTACATTAACCGTGACGTGATCGATCCTTTTAAAATAAAAGATATGCATTATTCAATTATAATACCACTGCAGTTAATAAATTAAGTTCAATTTTTGTTTTTAATTATACAATAATTTTTTATAGTTTGTTTAAAATATTCACTTTTTTTTTATTAAATACATTTATTTATATCCAAAAAAATTTCCCAAGGCATGCTAAAAAAAAGTGCTGCCAAGTTAAATGATTATGAAATATTGTTTTTTTAGTACTTTTTGCATATTTTTCTATACATTTTTTATGTATTTTTTAATTTGGTTAATGGTGGCAACACTATTAAAATTTACACTTTTTTTCCAGAGCAAATTTTTACACTTAATTGTGTCAGATTTTTGGAAAATTATTCCCATGTGTTTGTTGTTGTATATGAGGAATATATGAGGGAATTAAGTTAATTCTTATTTGATTCAAAAAAATGGCAGATCAAGTTAGATTCAGCAATATATTTGGGTATTTTGAAGGATCTAAATTGATTCGAAAAATGGCATATCAAATTAGATCTAACAATATAGAGCATGATGCACGATTTTAATTGTAAATAAAGCAAAAAGTTTTCAGAGAATTATCTTAATATTTTTTATTACAATAGAAGGATCTATGACAATTATGTGCGAAACAAAATTTCGGCTAAATCCTCGCCACGGCTTCGGTGACATACCGCTATCCTATGGTTTATATTTTCAATGACTCTGAGACATAATTTAGGTTCTATGTAATTAATGTGCCCAATTATGACATACTTTAGCTCTTGAATTATTCTTGGCTTATTGAAGCACACTTTTTCTTTTAAATATCCCCAAAGAAAGAAGTCCAACGGTGTCAAATCACATGATCGTGGCTGCCAATTAATATCGCCACGACATATGAGAACACGGCCATTGAATTTCTTGCGAAAAAGAGCCACTGTTTCGCTGGCTGTGTTGCAAGTAGCACCATCGTGTTGGAATCACATATCGACCAGGTCTATATTCTCAATATCTGGCCACAAAAGTCCGTTATCATCTCGCGATAGCGAACACCGACGACGAGCCGAGATTGACGGCTCTTCTGTCACACTATCGCAAACAACAGCAAGGTTTTTCGCAGAATAAACTGGTTTGCGGAAATTTGCCCACAATTCTCCCGATTGTGACCAACAAAATCAATCACGAAGTGCGTTATTGTGATTTAAACGCCCATTTTCGTAAAAGGCTTCAACAATCTTAACGCGCTGTTCAACTGTGTGTGGTTGAATTTGTCAAACACTGAAACAAAGAAATGTCAAATTAAGTTGGGCAAAGTACTTGACGTTAAGGAGTGACTTAAAATTAACTAAACGGATTTTTTTTAAAACACTGAACGGAAATACAAAATTTTTAAATCACTGAACAAAAATATATATTTTTTTAAATCATTCAGCGAGTGAAAGGTTACTAAATTAAACCCATATTTTTTTTTTGTTCTTTTAAAAAAAAATTACGCGTAACTAGTGATTTAAATCTTTAGATTTGATGAAAAGAATGGTTACAATTTATTTAATTTTTAACTCAATATTGGATTTGAACGCGTTCGATTAAATGAATTCACCCGATTTAAATAAAATAATAATTCGTTCATTTTAGATTAAAACTTAATTAAATTTATGGCAAATTTATTTTAAATAAAATTAAATGTTTAAAGCTCTGTTCCGAATGCAGCGAGCATAATTAACCCTCTTATGCCTAAGGCCGCTAAAAAGCGGTATATGGATCATTTGCATTTTTGATTAAATATCAATATTTTTCTTAAAGACATTGTATTATATCAATAGAAAACATAATAAACTACTTTCTTTGCTTTCAAACATTTATTCTGCAGTAAGCGACTTTAAAGCGAGAAGAATGTAAAACCAAACTTTCGTAAAATTTAAAAAATTAACATTTTAAAAGAAAAAAATATTTAAAATATATAAAAAACACTGATATTATTTGATTATTGGATTTTTGATTCGTCTCCAACCTATATTGTGCTATATCGCCCAAAGTAATAAAAATATTATTTTTGCTATAGTTTGTGTTCAGTTCAAATTTAAAGTATAAATATTTTCGATATCAGGATCATTAGAGGATTAGAGGATTAAGTAGCAGGGATCAAATTACAACCATGTTTATTTTTTTCTCTTACAATAATAACATTTTAACGTTCACTTTCATTTAAACTCATGGCAGCGAAATTTCAATAATAGTGAAAAAATTCCAAAGTATTGTTCAGGTTTAGTAAAAAAAATCGTTAAACCTAAAATATTGCAAAATGTTATGTAGAGTATCATTAGAGTCTTGAATGACTTTTATTCTTAATAAGAATTTTGTTAAAATCGTAACAAGTTGCAGAGTTATGACAGTTTACATTGCTGATAAACTGGTGTTACAAAAAATTTGTTTTTTTTAAAGAAAAACACAATTCAAACTTTGTTTTCTTCTGTCTTTTTGATTAAATGGAGTTTTTGGTTAAACAAAAAATTTTTTTAGTGCCACATGACACAATCACTAAAATTAGTGTCAAGCAAAACTCTAACATAAACACCACTAAACCACATAAACAATGAGGCAAAAATAGTTAGTTTTGCTTGGTTAAAAATAATAAAAAATAAAACTAAAATATGAAGGATGTTTCTGAGTTTATCAGTTTCATTGTGTGCAGGTATTTGTTTAACTTCTTAACTCTGAAACATTTTACATTGTGATAATATTAGGTGTATTTAAAAATATTGGTGTTGTTTATGGTTATGTTAAACAACATCAGTTATTAGTTTCTTTATGCAATTTTTATATATAGGGTGATCCATTTCGAGATACTTTTTTCAATAGCCTTTTTTTTTGACAGATCATGTGTGAGTCGTGTCATGCTGTCATGTTATTTTTGTTTAGTATTGTTTGGCATTTCATAATGGAAAGACTTACGCCTGAACAACGTTTACAAATCGTTCAACTTTATTACGAAAATTCACGTTCTGCGAGGAATGTGTTTCATGCACTTCGCTCAACTTATGGTCAACATAATCGGCCTACTGAGCGTACTATTCGCAACACCATCACCCATTTTGAGACCCAGCATTCATTATTGGATAATATTCGACCGAATAGACCACGTCCAGCATGCTGTGAGAAAATATAGCAGCCGTAGCTGAGAGTGTACATGAAGACCGTAGAGAGACTATTTGATGGCTGAAAGCTCGTGATCTCGGCGACATTTGGTTTTAACAAGATGGCGCCACTTCCCACACATCGCATTAATCAATTGATTTATTGAGAGATTACTTCGGTGAGCACATAATTTCACGTTTAGGGCTGGTCGATTGACCACCAAGATCGTGTGATATCACACCGTTAGACTTTTTCCTGTGGGGATATATTAAGTCTAAAGTTTATGCGGACAAACCCGCTTCGATTCAGGCCTTGGAGGAAAGCATCACGCGTGTCTTTCGCCAGTTACCAGTTAAAATGCTCGAACGAGTCATCGAAAATTGGACTTAACGGATGGACAATCTGCGACGTAGCAACGGCCATCATTTGATAGACATAATCTTGAAAAAATAAATGCCAAAGAATGTTCTTTTAAATGATAATAAACATTCCCCATTAAATTTGAATTTTCTGTGTTTTTTTCTTTAAAAAAGTAGGGAACCTCGAAATGGATCACCCATTACTTCGAGGAGTTTCGTTTATTATTTCTAGTTTATACTGAGTATATTTACAAAAACAAAGCAAATTAACGATTTTTAGCTAGGTTGATACACAGTGGTTATCAAGTCCTTAGATTTATTTATACCCCCAATTTGATTCACATTATGTGAATCACCTGTTGTAAAGTCAAAAGTTAAATGACTGTTAGCTAAAAATGTTTAACAAACACATTGTTATTATGCTACATGCATTTATGTATGTTTACTGCTGTTTTTCTCTACAATTCTCTGCTACTGCTGCTCCTATTACTTCATCATCGTCATCATCATCATTACAAGCATAATGTTTTAGTTTTTCCTTTAGGTCACTTTTGGCCTAGTTAATAACTTTGTTTTAACAAATATCACACCCAAATACAAATACATTTTGATGTTTAACAACATGTTTTAACCAAGTTTTATTACTACAACAACCACAATTTGACACCTTGATTGATGGATGAATGGATGAATGAATGGATGGATGAATAGTTTGCCTGTTTATAAATCTTTAGTTTTAGCAACAATTCTTAGTTCATGCAGTAGTGCAAATTTAGAAAAAAGAGTTTAAAAAACTTTAACTAAATGCAATGAAACTTTGTTTTAAATTGATTTTCTTCAACTTTCTTAAAATTGTTTTATATTCATAAAATTTAAATTTAATTGTTTAAAATTATGTTTAAGAAACTTGTTGTTGTTGTTTGTGTGATTATGATTTTTCAATGCCACCAGAGTTATGGCTTTTTGAAATTATGTTATCACTTCATATATCAATAACACTTTGTCGGTACTTTTTACGCACCTCTTTAAATGGTGTATTGATTTCAGTTGCAAAACAAGTTTTTTTTTTTGTTTTTTTTTGTTCAGTTTTATTTTTCATATTAGTTTATTGAACCATCATTGTTCGCGATCGTTGCACATACATAAATATGACAAGATTTTGTTATGTTCAAAGGAAATTAAAACAATTTAAAATTTTAATCTAAAAGAAATTATTTTAAATTATGTGAATTTATTTTTTTTTTTTACAAAAAATAAGTTAACACTGTTTATAAATTGTTGATATTTTGACATTAATGGGATGTTTTTTTTTTTATAAAAAATGTTCATTAAAATAAAAGTAATAACAAGGTAAATCTACTATGGGAGATCTTTTTAGAAAAGCTGCTAAAACTTGGTTAAAAAGGGATTAGCAGATAAAATTAATAAATAAACTAAGAACAGAAAAAATCTGTTAAATTTCCAAAAAAAAAAAAATTGGACACTTATTGTACCAAGTTTTTCAACCTCATTTTTTCTGTAACTCGTTAAGTAAATAAAATCTTATTTCATTGACAGATATTGGCTTGTTTTTCCAACTCATAAAGTTACCCGTTAATTAATTGTTAACTTAACCTCAATACTACTATTAAAAAAAAAAACAAGTAAAAAAGGCTTAAATTCGGCTGTGCCGAATCTTTGAATACCCTCCACCAATGTTCTCTATTGCTTTTGATACAAGCAATGTAAAAAACTTTTGAAGTAAAATTATGGAGGTGAACAAATTTTTTGAGGTGAAAAACTTTTTTGGATGCGGAAACGAATTTTTTTACGTGAAAAAAATTTTGAGGTGAAAAAAATTTTTTAGGTGAAAAAAATATTTTGTAGTGAAAAAAAAATTTTAGTGGTAAAAAAAATTTTTTAAGGAGAAAAATATTTGAGGTGTACAAAATATTATCAATTTCTAAGCGATTGGTGAAAAAAGTATGAGAAAATATATTATATACTAGTCGCTACTATGAAATTGTACAATACACCAATTTGTATAGAAAATTTAGAGATATCTTCATTCATAACTTTTTAACCGCTGGACCGATTATGCTCATTTTCGATACCAAACTGCTCGGGAGGATGTACAATAATCTGGGTAAAAATAGGCACCCGCGCTAGCGTCTTTGCGTCGTGATTGCCATTTCAACAGACAGACGGACATCGCTAAATCGACTTAAAATTGCATAAGGATCAAGAATATATATACTTTATGGGAACTTAGACCTATATTTCGACATGTTACAAACGGAATGACAAACTGATATATACCCTCACCATATATGGTGGAGGGTATAACAACAGACACGGGAATATTTCTCAAATGAAAAATCTTAAAATTGAAAAGACTACCAATTAAATTAATTTAGTAAAAAATAAAAGCTATAACTTGTTTTTTTTCATTGGAACCTTGAATTAAGGGGGGGTAAAGTTAATTCGTAAGAAAAAAAAGGCATTTTTTGTGAACTTTTTGTAACGACACAGTTAAAATCTCTTTATTAAAACTAATAGGACATTAAAGTATGACATTTCAAGAATGTTGTATAAAATTTTATAAAAATGGCAGTGATTATTCGGACGTGTCTCAAAAAAAAAAAAAAAATTGAATTGCGGTACCCCTCATATTTTGGTGCTGGGTCGTCTGAAATCAAAAAATCAAAGTTCATTCGTTAGATAGTTTTTCCCAGGTAACGCTGGGAGGGTTTTTATAAATTTTAAGTTTTCACTTTTTTTTAGTGAAAAAATCGGCTAATTTGTTATTGTGAAATAAAAATTTTTAACAAATTTGAAAAAAAAAACTCTCCAGCGTTACCTCGTAAATTATGTATCATAATAATGTTTAAAATTTCAAAAGTATCGGTGCAGTAGTTTTGAATTTTTGAGGGGCACCGACTTTGAAAACGTGAGTTGTGGGAAAAACGCTTTAAAGTTTTGAACACAAAAAATCTGGTATTGAAGGTTTAAAACCAAATTTTATCGGCTAACCTCACACTGAATCATCAATGCCAGGTTCATAAAGGATGCTGCTATCATCCATGATGTCTAAAGCACCTTTTTGCTCCTGTCTACGACGAATCCTGCCTTCTTTAAATTGTCTTTTAGCTTCCTGCTCTGCTTTGCTTATACGTATGGAGTCAGTTGATCACGCCCAGTCATAAGCACTTGATCAACTATTGATTCCCATGTCTTGCATGAAGGTTAGTAAAGCAAAAGAACCTTCATTAACGACACTGGCTGCTACATAAGCTGCAATTTTAACGATGACAGAGGTGCCACTCAAGTGCTTTGGTGAGATTTTCCAAATAATGTCGATATTATCTCGAACCAGCTGATTGTTTATCAGATCTTGTAATTTTTTTATGCATTTTAGTAATAGTTTAACACAAAACTTAATGAAAACGGAGCTAAAATAATACGAAAATAGGAACGCACGTGTATGTCTGCTCGATAGAATATCTACTGCTTCACTCAATTTTATACTCTACACTGACATACTTGACTTAAAAATACTCGTAACTTCGTCAATTTTGCTCCAATCGACTTGAAATTTTAATAGCCTTTTTCCACTGAGCTACATCTTTCATCTTTTATCAATTTGCAAAAATGTTAACATCTTCTCATAAGAATTATACAGGCCAAAAATTCTTCATCTTTCTAGATGATGATCCTTTCTCATTTTATTCTATCTTACATCTTTCGTTATTTTAAGTGTCATCACTAAAAAATGACAAAAAAAAAATCGATTTTCTTTGTACCATCACTAGCAAACTGGCATTGCAGAAAATAAACAAAAAAAAAGAATTATTCAACAAAGGAAAATGAGCGGCACATGTAAGAATTTCATTCTTATATATACCAAAAGTTCTTCTTCATCATCTTCCAGAATGATATTAAATATTTCATTGTACTGCATTAAACTTCGGGTTTGTTCTTGCAAGGCAACAACTACTCCAATGATGAATGCTTTATCTAAATCCATTTTTTATTTTTAATAAAATATATGCGTCCTTTTCTTTTATTTTTTGACAGCTGAATAAATGGCAGATGAAAGATGTTGCCAATGTAAACACTTGTTTCACATTTTCCACATCTTCCACGCGTTTTACAAAGATGTTGTTCAATGTAAAAAGCCTATAACACAATATTCTTAACATATTAAGCATTTATTTAAAAAAAAATTAAAAAAAATAAAAGGAATTTGCTGACTGTCGACTCATCCACTCCCAATGATTCTGAGTTTGCAATCATCCAGATGTTCTTAATCGGATTGAAATCGGTAGATTGAGGAGACAACGAGATGACATTAATATTATTTTCCTGTAACTAAGCTTTCGCATTCCTTGCCGTTTGTTTGGGGTCGTTATGGTTTTGCAATGTCGATGATAGTGATAGATGATAGTTCAGCATACGACAGCATAACTGAGCTAAGAACGTCTCTATAAATTGTGAATGATATTATAACAAATATACGATGAATTGAGCCAATTCCGTTATCCGAAAAAACCTCTACACCATAACAATTCCCCCTCCATGCTTTACTTAGGTATACCCCAGATAAACTTTTCGACTTAAGGTCGATGAACATTAGTTCCTCCATCTGATCCTCAGAGGTTAAATTTTGATACATCTGACCATAAAATATTTTTCCATTGCTGTTGTGTTCAATTTAAGCAAGCCCGGGAAAAGTCAAGCCGAGCTTGACTCTGACAGGTATTTTTTTTACATTTATTTCTAACATCTGGACCATATTTTCAAGCTCTTAATAGCGGATAGGCTGACATCCAGCGAAATTTCGGCTTCTCTGGTAACTGCTTGGGAAATTATTTTTCAATCTTCTCTTACAGTTGTTACACGGGGTCTTCTTAATGAATTTTATGGAATATTTAAAAAAAAAAAATTTTTTTTTGAGATATCCCATTTTAAAAGTCATTGTGAGCGTCCCGGTATGCTAGTTGGTAGCGTGCTGGCTTATCAGTGCGGGGGTCGTGGGTTCGATTCCCACCAGAGGCTCTGGTCTGTTTTCGCTACAACGAGCTGAAGACCTTCGTTGCTAGTGCTCGGTTAGGGTATAAAAATATAATTTGTAATTATATTTATTTATTTATTTTATTTATTAATCATATAATTACAAATTATATGTTAATACCCTAACCGAGCACTATCAACAAAGGCCTTCGGCTCGTTATAGCGAAAACAGACCAGAGCCTCTGGTGGGAATTGAACCCACGACCCCCGCACTAATAAGCTAGCACGCTACCAACTAGCCTACCGGGGCGCTCAATGTTTAATAAATAAACAAATAATAAAATAAAAGTCATTGAATATTTTGGACTTAAAAACAGAATTATACTTGTTTTCAGACATTTTGCACTAAAATTAATATGACAAAGACTACCCTTTTAATATGTAATTAAGACTATTGAAATGCAATAGTTTATTTATTAATCCATATTGTAATACAAAAGCCATCCAGGCCAAAAAGTGTTAATAAAATGTAAAAATGTTAAAAAGTTAAATGCTAAGACAATTATATTAAAAAATTAAAAACATCCAGGCAATTTTTTTAATCGGCTTGTCGGTTGTCGAATTTGTAGTTGAAATTTTTGACTCCATACAAAATGGTTTTGCGTAAATTGAAAATGTTAAAGAAATCAAATTTTGATTATGTATTTTTTATAATCTGATTGGTAAAATTTTTTTAAAGTTGTGTTTTTAACGACTACGGCAACCGTAATAAGGGCTAATGTTAATTCCTTCGTTAGAAGTAAGAGAAATGACAGTTGCAAATGAAACATAGAAAAGCTCAAATGCGATCTCAGTTCCAAATATTTTGAACACCACTGCATAAGTTATCTACCCCTTAACCAATGCTACAATAAAACTGTACTTTAATATCCTAAAAATATGATATAATTTTATAATGTTATATATTTGTTATCTAATCCCTTAAAATATGCTACAAACTTTATCAATTACTATTAATAGCTTTCCCAGAAAAATCTTACGCTAACAGATAGATTAAAGAAAACATAAAACAATAAATTTGTAGGTTTATAACATTCTCTTTCTTACAATTTAATTAGACAAATGAAACAGAAATATAAATTGCCTATATTTAAGCCAATACTTTGTTGTTGCCGTCTTTCGACTCTTCTTTACTTTACGTTTGTAATAATTGACGTAGTTAATTAATTTTGCTACTATATATATCTTACGTTAAATATATATAAATATATATATTGTATACATGTGCGCCATTATTTTCCAACATTTACCAATTAACAATATTACATTTAAACAAATATTTTGTAGCAATATAATGTTGAAATAAGCTGAATAACCGCCTAAAAGCAGACAACACAAAAATGTAAATTTTCTTAAAAATAGACAACATGTATTATGTAAATTCATTATCTTTATAAACACACGCTTATGTTGAATTTCACAAACATTTGCATAATTTTAGTCAAACATACACATACACATCCACATGATATTAGATACAAAAATACTCAAAAAAAAAATGGAAAGTTTTAAAAGGGTTCAAAATATAAAATACTTTTTACTTGGGCTTAGCATTGAGAAAAAAAGGCAGTAATACTTTAAGATTTATTTGACAGCTAATAAATTTAACACATACTTAGACTCATACACTAATACTAGCATACATTATACAAAAGAAAAAAATAAACACATCTAAAGAAACACTTATTCACATACACTGGCATTTACACCCATACTCGCGTTCACTCTATTAGCTTTCACACATCACATTAACACGTTTCACATTTTAGTTTAAATACTAATCGAACCTTGGTATTTCTTTCTTATGTTGACTTCTGTTTAGGAGTACAAAATACTAATAATAAGTGTTTTTCTAAAATCCGGATTTTTATTTAATCGAATCACATGTGATATTTTTAAAATTAAACATGTGTACTGTACGTACAGTACACTAAAAGTAAACAAAGTGTACGTGTACTGTACGTGTACACTAAGGGTAGTGTACTTCAAGGTAGTGTACGTACAGTACACTAAAGGTACACTGAGGGTAGTGTACCTACAGTACACTAAAGGTACACTGAGGGTAGTGTACCTACAGTACACTAAAAGTACTCTGAAATGTTCTGTACGTACAGTACACTAAGGGTATTGTAATGTATGCAGAAGGTAATGTATGTATGTACAGTACACTAAAGGTCGTGTATGTACAGTACAATAAAAGTACGCTAAACTTAGTGTACTACAAGGTAGTGTACGTACAGTACACTAAAGGTAGGACGCACAGTACACTACAGGTAGGACGCACAGTACACTACAGGTAGTGTACATTCTGTAAACTAAATGTGTTGTACGTACAGTATATTAAAGGAGTAGTACGTATAGTACACTAATGATGGTGTACGTAGAGTACACTATTTTATTATTTTTTATTTTTTAATATATCTGAACTAAGTTGCATGAACATTTTTCCTAGAAATAGTTCATCAGTATTTGAAATCAAATAAATTTTTATTATTATATAGGAAAAATTTATTACTTTTTGTTTTTAATTGTTTGAACTAATTTTTAGAAAAAAATTCTTAAAAATTAGAAAGTGGTATACTTAAAAGCTGAATTTAGAAATAACATAAATTAAGTTCGACTACTTTCTCATTTTAAGTTACACATTTTTTGAAATTATTTTCCAATTTTTTTTTTTAACTAAACTTAGTTTTATTATATTTTAGTATTCAAATTTCTTAAAACTAAGATGTTTTTCTTAAAAATTGGTAATTTTTTTTAATATATTTGTTGTTTTCCTAAAATCAAGAAATATTACTTAGGATAGATATGAACTATTTCTGAGTATATAAACTATTTCGTTTTTACACAAACAGGAATTTTTATTCTTTTTAAGAAAATTTTTCTGAGTTTTTATAAAAGTTTACTTAAATTTAGGAACATTTTTAAACTATTTTTAAGGAAATTTAATTTTTAGTTCGTCTTTTTTTTTTTTTTTGAGAGAAATTTTTGCTGTAAAGGTATTTTATTTATTTGGTTATCGGTTTTTAAAGAGTAAAGATGTTTCAGTTATTTCGGTAATGGTATTTTAAGAGCGACGATGTTTTTTTTTTTTTGGGTGCTATTCTTTTTTATAAATTTAAAAAGTAAAAATAACGGTAACAATATTTTTAATGAGCTATATAGCATTTATCTCGGTAATGGTATTTTATGGGCAACGGTATTCCAATGGTTTTGGTAAAGCTATTTTTAGGGAAATTATATTTCAGTTATCTCGGTAATGACATTTCAAGGTGGAAAATGTTTTTTATTAAAGGTTTTGCTTGTCCACGCTGTTTTGAAATTGTAAATTTGGTTAATATGATTATTTTTTTTACAACAATTTCAGATTTCTTAGTTATACAAAACCGGTTAACCCGAGTTATAACTACTCTTATTTCGTTCCCATTTTTGTTGCTTTTTTTTCTTTTCATTTCTGCTAAAAATTCTTTATTGTTACGTTGTGTATGTGTTAAATAAAATTTGGGAAATAAGAAAATTTATTTGTATTAGTGTGTTTGTTTGAATGTTTGTGAGCTTAGTGGCATAAAAATCTTGCCAACGTTTGCAAATGACATTTGATTTCTTTTGTATTTTACGTGCTCCAACATTATTTGGCTTCATCTTTTCGGTTTTATTTTTCTTTAGAGGAGTGAAAATGAAAATAAAAAAAAAAATGAAGAAGATATTCACACATTTCACGTTTGGTTAAAAAATAAAGAACACATGTTGACGCGTGATAATTTAAAAATAACAAAATAAATGAAAAGAAAAAGATTTTACTTTTTCGATTAGGAAATGGTATCTATGGAATAGATTTTTTTTTAATTTAAGAAAAATTTTATTAACTGAAAGTAAAAATTTAAGTTGCCAGTAGATTGTTTTTAAATACCTATAAAATTGTTGTGGATTTTTATCTTTATCATTTTAAAATTCGAAACGTATTTTTACCTTGTTTGAATCCGATTTTCAAAGATTTATAACAATATTTTTGTTAGTTTTCTAAAAAAAAATATTATGTTCGTTGGGTCCCCAGTCACTGAAACTTTTACAGTTATGACTGAGCAGACGAGTTGGCAATGGCAAGCTCTGCTTTAAATGCCTTCATTGCGATGTCACTCACTGTACCTCTGGCAAAGAGAGGAACGGGTGCGTGACATACAATGTCATTCTAGATGAGAAGGAAAAAGTTAACATCTCCTTTGTAGTTGCTCGGGACTACAGGATATTAGACATCCGTTATCCTAAAATTTAGGATTGGGTCTACTAGTTTTCCGCATATCTGATCTATAACAGTGTTGAGGTCTTTCAAAATGTAGTCGCTTGTGACTCTATTTGATGCTTACGAGGTCATAAGCTTCCACTTGAATGTTATGGTGAAAATTTTCGATATGGTTTCGAATAAACCATTAAAATTGTTCTTAAGGCTTTTCATACCAACTGTCCAGTTTATAAATCTTATAACATATCAATGGCAAACTTACAGTATTTTTGGTCCCTTATGATACGAATAAAACATGGAACAATTTTTAAAAGTTAGTAAAGTATGCCTGCTTTCATATTGTCGAATTTAGAATATATTATTCTGAAAGAAGGGAAATAAAGGGTGATTTAAGTAGAGATACTTTTTTCAATAGCCTTTTTTCGACGATCACGTGTGAGTCGTGTCATGCTGTCATGTTATTTTTGTTTAGTATTGTTTGGCATTAAATAATGGAAAGACTTACGCCTTGGGCCGGTGGAATCATCGGTCCATATTTCTTTAAAAATGATGCCGTTATCGTGTCATGATAACCGACTATTTGATGCCTGAAATTGAAGCTCGTGATCTCGGCGCCATTTGTTTTTAACAAGACGGCGCCACTTCCCACACATCGCATCAATCAATGGATTTATTGAGAGAACAATTTGGTGAGCACATAATTTCACGTGTTGGGTCGGTCGATTGGCAACCCAGATCGTGTGATATCACACCGTTAGACTTTTTCCTGTGGGGATATGTAAAGTCTAAAGTTTAAGCGGACAAACCCGCTTAGATTCAGGCCTTGAAGGAAAGCATCACACGTGTCATTCGCCAGTTACACGTCGAAATGCTCGAACGAGTCAACGGATGGACCATCTGCGACGTAGCAACGGCCAACATTTGATAGACATAATCTTGAAAAAATAAATGCCGAAGAATGTTCTTTCAAATGATAATAAACATTCCCCATTAAATTTGAATTTTCTGTGTTTTTTTCTTTAAAAAAGTAGGGAACCTCGAAATGGATCATCCATTATAACTGTTTTTAGTTCAATTCATTTAACCGTTTAAACCGTGAATTAATATTTACTTAAACTAATTATATGGGACGCTGTCTTAATTTTTAAAAGCGCCCTTAAAAATATGTGGATTGAACCCAGGTTATCGATGTTATAAAAACAGAGTTGCCGCTATAATAACAAATTAGAAATAAATGCATGTGAAATAGAAAATAATAAATAATGTTTGTTGTATGTAATTAAAACAAATTATAATGATTTAATGTTTTTTATTTTTTATTTGTAAATTTATTAAGCACCTTAATTTTAATCTATTTAATAAATAACATAATTATACAAAAATTCGGTTAAATTGTTTGGCACAAAAATTTGATTATAAATTTTATTGGAAAATTATAACAATACCTTATAAATATTTTTTTTTTAGCATTAAGTGAATTTCCAAAATAAATTTTAGTATTAAATCACTTTTCCTTTTTCATAACTTTCAAAGGAGTTTCCGTAGGTCAGACCTTAATAAAACTTAGATATGTTTTAAATTTTGTTTGGCAAATTTTTACTGTAGTAAGTTTTTTACTACTGCCATTATCCCCCAAGTGAATGCCCGTGAGGATTATGACATGTCACCGTAATATGCTGTACTCCTATGCGAATTGAGGGTTGATTTGTTCTTACTCTTATTCTATTTGACCCAATTATCCTTATTTACCTTAAGTACTTTGAGTTGTACTAAAATCTCTTATAACTATGTTTAGTTAAATGTTAACTTTTCCCCCTTATACTATCTATTCCTCTTTACCTTTCGTTAAATCAGCTGCAGCCTTTAGCGGTATACCCTTATCATCGATTTCCACTGAGGGAACTAAGGGTGGCTTAAAACCGTATTCCATATGCAAGTTACGACCAAAATCTGGACTTCTCTTTAAATTATGACCATTACGCCATCTTTGAAATTCATCAAAATTTGTTTTATAACCCTTGCCAGGACGCTCGTATTGCTTGCCAACGTCCATTGAAGAAGAGGCTGATAGATCTAAAGGCAAAGTATTATAATCATATCGATAACGAGCACCCAAGTCCCAATTAGATCCTCTGGGACGAGCTGGTGGTGGTTTTAAATCAAATAGTATATCGGATATTTTTTGTTTGTTATAGGGTTTAGGTGTTAACTTGGTACTGGTTTTGGGTTTTAAAGCTAATGGAGAATTTTTGTAGGCTTGTTGCATCTGTGGTACTAACTTTTTCAACATTTTTGCATAGTAAGACTGCAAAACTTTTGTGGGAATGCGAGTCAAAGTGCCGCCACCGCCTTGAGACCAGGGTGTGGCAAAATCCGGTGTTACATAATTGGGGCCTCCATACGATGAGGGATGGTAAGGGGAAGGATGACCATATGGTGATTGATCATGTGGTGTGGGTATATGTAAAGCTACTGGAATTTTTATGGGTATAGCTACCGGACGATCAATATATTTATTGACTATTTTTTCCTTTTCCACAACTTTTTGTACTTCTACTGGCACATGTTTTTCCACGACTTTTTCAACAACTTTTTCCACCGGATATGGTACTGGTTTCTCGACTATAGTCTCTACAGGATAAGGGCGGTCTATAAAATGCTCTATGTGTATAGGTACACCAACAGGTTCAGGTACTGCATAAGGCATGGGTATATGTTTCTCGACAATTTCTTGTAAAATCACTGGAGGTTGTTGATGATGATGATGATGTTGTTGTTGTTGGTGATGATGATGGTGGTGTTCCTCTGCTGGTAAAGCATATGGTATTTGTACTGGTGGTTGATAAGGCTCCTGGGATGGTTCTTGCTGATAATGTTCTTCCTGATGATGCTCATTTTCTTCTTGATTATGATGTTCTTCCTGATGATAATGTTCTTCTTGAATGTGATGTTCTTCCGGATGATGTTCTCCCTGAAGAAGATGTTCTTCCAGATGATGTTCTCCCTGCAGAACATGTTCTTCCGGATGATGATTTACATAATCTTCTACTATATGCTGAGAATATGGCCCATGTTCTTCTTGATGAGTTTCTATATTTTGAGCGTAATTATCATGGTGTTCTTCTATCCCCCGATTGGCTGTTTCTATTATATGACTTTCTTGTATAAGATTTGATTGTTGTATGGGACCAATTTCTGCTAAATCTTGTGATGGATTTATAACATGTTGTTCGTCTTTAAGAGAAGCAGCTGGTTCATATGATTCATGAATATTTTGCTCCTCCAATTGCTCAACATGTATAGGATTCTGGGAAAGTGATACATATTCGTTTTGATTAGAATGGTGTTGTTCTGGCTGGGCTGATTGTGGTTCTAATATATCACGATATTTATGTTCGGGATAAATGGTCTCATGTTGTTCTATTAAACGCCCATCTTTTTCGGTTATCAATTTATTGTGAATGTTTATGGATTTTTGTACTTCCACAAATGTATATCCACCATTACTTGGTTTAGGATTATTTTCTGTTTCTTCAGTTTGGTGGTCCTGCAATTGCGGGGAGCTAAGGCCTATAGCTTCAGATACAAATTCATGTGGTGATTTAAGATTTTTGGCAGGGACCGTTAAAGATTCGTGGGAATGTGCATATGATTGTTTGGGTGTTTCTTGTGTAGGAGGTGCTGGTGTATTTATGGTTACAAATACAATATTAACTGGTGTAGCCGATGGTGGTTCTTGATTTTCTGAGCCAACAGTTTGGTAAACATCTTTATTGCTTAATTGTTGACTATTGATAAAATGTGTTTGTAAATCTTGGTACTGTTCTTGTTGCTGCTGCTTAGGTTGTTGCTGTTGTGGATGCTGTATATATTGCAATTGTGCAGCCGGTGGCACAGTTTGTATATGACTTTGTGCTCCATTATGTTCATAATGAAAATTGCCTTTAGACACAGGTGCTGGATTAGGATCCTGTGACAATATAGGATGTTGGAAATTTTTTAAAAATTTTCTTGATGGTGCTTCTTGTAATGAATTTTGTAAATATTTACTTTGTTGTACAAATGATTGATAGGAAGGTGAATGTCTTTGTGCTTGACTTTCTAGTCTCTCCAATTCCTCATCTTGTGCCTTCTGCAAACTATCATCATGTATTATACGTATATTGTATTGATGATTTTGGGTGGCTTGAAAATTTGTACTTTCTGCTGGTGGTGGTTTTTGATAAACCTGATGTACAACATTTTGTGTTTCGGCAATTTGATTGTCATCTTCAGGAGCATCAACAAAATCATCAATACTATCATCACTTTCATTTAAAATTACAATGGGTTCATTCACCTTACGCTTCGTTCCATTAGCTGAAAAATTGCCTTCAGGATTTATCAAAAGACTGGGTAAAACAGAAGCCTCTCGAGCAGCTCTATTAATTCTTAACAACTCATCTTTGCTTATAGAATTACTGCCATCTCTGAACTCTTCACTGGAGTTGTAAGCATTGTTTGGATCAGTAATAATTTTTTCCACTACTATTTCCGTATGTCCAGGACTAACTTCTCTTCTGGTTTCTCTGGTAACAGTAGTTGAGACAGTAATTAAAGTCGTATTTTTAAAAGGCTCTTCTACTTTTGGTTTTGTGGTTGTTACATCTTTTTCTTGTGTGGTGGAACTAATGTTTTGTTTCTGCTCTTCTTTAGGTTTTATGGTTGGCATTGGTTTAAATGGTGTGGGAGTAGATTTTATAACTGTTATGGGCGGTGGTTTGGTCGTTGTAGTGGTAGTTTCGGGATTATCCGCATAACTAAATCGAAATATATCAGAAAATCCTTTGGGAAATAGATTCGTTAACACTGCATTTATTGTCGATTGTCGGGAATATTCCTCTCTTGCCGCTTTCTCTTCCGTAGGATCATTGTAATCTAAATCGAATGGTATATAGGCATGGGTTGAAGTGGGCTCTGGTATAATCACATCAATGGGGGATGTAACAGTAACAAAAGCATTGTCCAAGTCCTGAAAGAGAGCAAACAAAGTTATTGATTAACAGGACAAGTTTCAAAATTTAAATATAAATATTGAAGTGGTAGCTATAGAATGAGATATAAGCTTTGAAATAAACAGTCTATTTCAGAAAAAAAGTTAGCAGTAAGTTGTGTATTAACTAAAACGTTAATACTGAACTGTTTTGCAAACAGCCGAGATCTGAGTGTTCTAGAGTACCTTCTTAGGTAAGGTTAAACAAGAGGAATCGGAAGTGACGAAACTCTTCACTACCGCCCAGCCGACTTTACTCAAGATAATATTTCTTAGGAAAACTTTTGACTTAAGTATTAAGCAAGTCTAAAATCCAGGCATCACCTACTTAGACGTCAAAATTTTGTCTAAATGCCAAAGTTATTGTGGTCATTCAGTAAAAGGATATGAGATAATATGAGCTCAGCGATCTCAAGTCCTATGAAGGGTGGCTAAATATTCACTGAAAGGGTTTATAAACCAAACCGTTAGGCTGAAATATTTGCAATACTGGTCTCAAAGTAGTGCTTTTCAAAGGCCGCCCGTCTATTTACTAACTTATACAGCTTTTCAAACCGTGTGAATTTTTTCCCTCAAGCTGAAAGTTTGGATATGTTCAGCCAATCTCCAAAAAGAGTTATTATTATAAATTGGCGTTGAGCCAATTTTACGGCACACGAGCTAGCCCTTCACAGTCGACTCTCCATCGTTTGGTGGCAAAATTCGAGACGACCGGTTCGGCCTAAGGAACGCCAGATCGGCCGAGAACATTGCTGCGGTCTGTGAAAGTGTGCAGGAGAACCCGAGACCGTCAATTCCTCGCAGTGCACAAGAACTCAGCCTTTCGCAGACTTCAACTTATCGAATTTAGCGTCGGGACTTGGGCCTACACCCGTACAAGATCTAACTGTCCTCAAATTATATGGCCATAGACAACACCGTTTATTTGCTCACTGGTCTTGGGAGCGTTCGGGAAAAAAAAACAATTTTGGCCGAAAAATTATCTTTAGCGACTAAGAGCATTTTTGGATGAATGGCTACGTTAGCAAGCAAAATTGCCGTATATGTGACGACGCCAGGAGCGCTACTGAACGATAATAACCGAATTCTTTTGTCCCAAATTGAACGACATGTGGTTCCAGCAGGTTGGCGCTACGTGCCAAGCAGCGTACGCAACGATGCACATTCTGCATGAACGATTTGAGGGTATGGTTATCTCTCACAGAGGTGACGTGAATTGACCCTACTAGACATTTTCTTGGGTGTTTCCTGAAGTCGCAAGACTTTGCCAATAAGCCGCAATCGAACGATGCCCTTAAAGTCAACATAACCGAGGCCATTGTTAAAATTCAGCTGGATCTGTGCGGCAGTCATTTGGAGTCAATTGGTTCACTTGGATCCGTGCCACCTTAATTAGCCGCGGCAGAGATTTTAATGACTCCATACAATATGACATGCATGGGTCTTTCAAATAAAAAAATAATTTCGTTAATACCTCAAACATAGCTTGTTTTTATTCCTTTTAAACCTCTACCCGCCCCTATATAAATCACCTTATTCTTTGGGGACTTTTTCTATAGAAGACCTCCCATATTATGCAGACTAGACTCTTTTTCTATAGATTCCAAGCACTTTTCCCCAAAGGAAAAGTCTCAGATTTTAAGAAATTTTTCCTATAAAAAATTCACACACTCAGAAAAAAAAAGTTAGTATAAAAAAATTGTAAACGGTTTTCAATCCCACTTTACTATTTTTGTACTGATTTTTAGTAAAAAAATTATACAATTTACAAATTACAGAATATTTACAAATTTTTGTCGCTAATTTCAAAAAACATTTTACAAATTTTTGAAAGTCGATTTGCTAAAATTAGCAAAACAAAATTTACTAATTTTAAAAAAGTCGATATTGAACGAAATATTATTTGTAATTAAAACTTACACCTACAAACTTAAAACTTACATCTACAAACTGTTACATTTATTAAAAAAAATGGATCGGAAGTGACGATACCGAATCAAGTCTAAAAATAGGACATCCACTTAAAATAGCACTAAAACGTTTTTTTGGTTCTAAAAGTAAAAAGATTGACTTAAATATTTTTCAAAAAGAAATTATAACAAAATGATAAATTCGTTTATGTTTTTACCATTTTTAAGCATTTGTTTTTTTTTTTTTAATTTTGTCCAAAATATTTTTTTAAAAAAATAAATAAAATAAAAAAATTTTGATGCTCGATAAAAAAAAGATAAATTTGAAATTTTGTACTAACATTAAAAATATTTAGTAATTTTTTTTGCTGATTTTAGCAAACAGTTTAAAAACAGAGTTTAAAATCTCCACTTTACAAAAAGTTTACAAAAATTTCATTTCATTCTACTAAACTTCAGCAAAAAATACCGCAAATAAGCAAAATTTCAGGTAATAATAGCAAAATTTTCAGTTGACATTACAGACTTTTTTTGGTGAGTGCAGATTCTTAAAATTGTTTTCTGTAGAAAACCCTCAGATTCTGAGGAACTTTTCCGTTGTTTTAAAGGGTGGTTTTTGAAATCACTAAAAAGAAAAAATAAACTTCGAGATAATATTTTCTTCAGTATAGTCTGGAAAATCATTCAGAATCAACAAAAAAATAAATTTTTGGCGGCCACAATAAGCCAAGTTGAACCTTCCGAATAAGCTTTTTAAGGATGTGTTCGTGTTATACATGTGTCCAAAAATCTCATGTCTTGCTTTGGAAACCCTAACTTGTTTTGAAATATTTCTTATATTTATTTTTAGAGAGTTTAAATTAAAAGTTGTATCCTTCCTTCACCTTCAAACTTTACATTCTCTCATTCTTACCTTTTTCTTAATTTCTTTATTGTCATTTGCATTGTCGTTTAATAAATGTTCTTGAAATTGTTGCGTTTCCTCAACAACTTGTACTTGTCGATGTCGATATTGTTGTTTCTGTTGTTGTCGTTGTTTTTGCTGTCGGTGCTTTTGTTGCTGCCATTGTTGTTGTCGATGTTTTTGGTTTAATATAAAACTTGCCAAAGTTGTTGATGTCACATTTAAAGGTGGCTGTAAGGGCAGCAATGATGTTGTTGTTGCTTCTGCATTATTTAAGAATTTGCTGACAGCTGATGTTTCTGTAAACTGTTTTAAAGCTGTTGTTGATGTTGCCTTTTCTGCTGCTGCTGCTGTTATTTTTGTATCAGTTTTTGTTGTTGACGCCGTTTTTGTTGATGTCGTAACAGATGTTGCTTCCGTTTTTGTTATAATTGTTAAGGTGGTTAGTAATAGTAAAATACTGACAATAACAGTTGGTATTAGAAATTTTCGTAACATTGCCAATCTAAAAATAAACAAAATACAAAATAATAAATTATGCATTAAAATTTGAAGTTCGTTTTAAAGAAAATTGTTTAATTTATTTTCTGTTGTTAAAACAAACATACAGGTTGGTTGAAAAGTTTCTTCGCTCACCAAGAGATGGCACTGCTAGCTCCAAACTTTTTTTCTCAAGTTGGAATAACTGTCCTGAGAACACATGCAAAATTGCAAGTCATTCTGTCAATTCTTTCTTTGTTTACAAGCCATTTAAAGCTGACGTGTTATTGATTTTTTTTAATTTTATCATTAGATTCTTTGTTGTAAAGGGTTTAAAAGCAGAGAAAATTTATGAACAATTGTTAGAAGTGTGTAAAGAGTCCTCACCTTCAAAACGTACCAGCCTTAAAGACGATCCACACGAAGGACGACCAAAAACAGCAACCACAGCAGAAATCATTGAGCAGGTACATAATATGGTTAGTGAAGATCCAAGTTTGACTAAGCGTGAAATTGCTAATGCCATAGGCATCTCAGACGAACGAGTACTCCATATTTTACATGAAGAATAACGTATGAAAAAACTGTTTGGAAAGTAAGTGCCGCACACATTAACAATTCAACAAAAACTGGATCGAAAACAAATTTCTCAGCGTAATTTGGAGCGTTTTAAGCCGAATAAAACCGACTTCTTGCGTCGTTTTATATCTATGGATGAGACTTGGATCTACCACCATGATCCTAAATTGAAACAAGAACGCTTACAGTGGAATGAAGCTGGTTGTTCAGCTCCAAAGCAGGTGAAGTCACAACGATCAGCAAAGAAGGTTATGGCATCAGTTTTTTGGGATGCAAAAGGAATTTTGTTGATTGATTATCTTCAGAAAGGTAATACAATCAACTCTGAATATTATTGCAGCCTTTTGGATCAGCTGGATGAAAAAATTCGTGAGAAAAGACCTGGTTTAAAGAAGAAAATAATCATTTTTTATCAAGACAATGCACCTGCTCACAAAAGTGTTTTGACGATGGCTAAATTCAAAGAATTAAAGTACGAATTGCTTGAACATCGACCGTATTCACCAGATTTGGCTCCCAGTGACTACTATCTCTTCAGAAATCTCAAACAATTCCTTCGTGGAAAGCATTTTTCGTCGAATAGCAGCCGTAGACGGTTATTGTGCAGAGCTTCCGGAAAACCATTATAAGGAATTATTGGAAGATCATTGGAACAAGTGTATTGAGCTTCTAGGAGATCATATTGAATAAAAAAATATTTCGTAACAAAAACAGTATTCTTTCATTTCGAGCGCAGGAACTTTTCAACCAACCTGTAAACACAGCCTGTTTTTATTATTTTAATCAATTAAATGGATAACATCTTTAAATACTATAAATGACTTTTATGTTTTATCATTTGTAAACTAATATTTTTCTTTAACCCATTAAAGGCAGCCATTACTTCTGAGGACCTAAAAATGTTAAAATTTTTATTTTCAGAATTTTTTTTTTCAGTTGAAGTAAAAAAAATATATATAAAATTGTCACAAACATCTTTAACTAATACAAATTTAAAATAAATTTTTAAATTTATTCATATTTTTCCGTTAGTGGGTTAACATTTTTCAATTACTCTGAAAGTTGACAATATTTTTTATTTTCTTTAAAATCCATTAATTTCACATACAATACACATGTGTAGCAGGTTTTCTTGTATATTTGTTACTTGTTACATTTATTAAGGTAAAGTGGCAAGTAACATATAAGTATGTGACTAAAAGTTGTATATGGCTTTGTTTTTGTTTTATATATTTTTTTCGGGTTCGTTAATCGCTAGTTTTCTCAATGTTTGGTGTCAGTGACCGTAAAGTGTCATAAGTTTTGTTTGTTTGTTTTCATGAATTATGAAAATGTTATATATGAAGTTGCATAAGTTTTTCTCCCCTCTTATTTATTTTTTATTTTTGGCAATGTTAAGGCCATACAAATACTACATTTGAAAGTCATGGGTGTATGACTTTTTAACACTCCCCAATTATTTCACATAACTTTAAATTGAATTGTATAAAGGGAAATCTTTAACTGAATAATAAGAAAATAATAATCTTATGTGTAAATAAATTATAAAATATTTGACATTATTTATTTTTGGCGATTGTTTAAATAAAATAAAAAGTCAAAATATATATTTGAAAAAAAAAATGTTAAATAAGTTTTTTTGCTGTGTAACATTTGACTATGTTTCTGGTAGAAGGAAATGCTATTAACGTATCTTTGAGCGAAGTTTTCAAAGCAAAAGCTTAATAATTGTTCTGAAATATATTTTGAATATTATCGCAATTTTGGGGATTATGACCGATTTTTTTTGGACATGAGAAAGTATGATATATGACCGTTTACGGTCTTAGTCTCCATGGGGATTAAGACCAATTTTTTGTGGCTGATATTTTTAGTCATTATCCCCATTTTCAGCCTTAGGCCGCTATTCAAAAAATTTTGTTTCAGCGAAGTGGGCTTAGGTCATACTACATAGTAGAGAATTATTAGTAACGCCATTTTCAGTAAACGTGATTTGCAAATCACTGTTCAACAGTGACAGGGGTTTCAATGAGAATAAAATAAGCGTTTTAAAACTACATGGCGATTTTTTGATAAATAAAAAAAAAAACTAAAACAACATTTAATCGATGAATATAAAGATCCGTTTTATTTGTGAGATTGTTAAAAAAAAGTCACTGTCACTAAAAAATACCATATATGACAGCACTCAATGAAGTTCAAACACTCAAAAAAATGTATTAACTACAATTAAATTTACACCTTACTAAAATAAAAGCTATATGAGTTTTTCTTTAAAATTAGTAAAAATGCTTCAAAATAATGCAAATTTATTAAATTTTAGTTTACGAAAAACTTTCATTAACTTAAAAATAGGAAGGCATTTTCCGTTCTCTATTTGGTGTAAATGTTTTTTAAAAACGTTGAGAAATTGATTTTTTGTTAGTAAAAGTCTTAAATGTAAGAATTTATAAACTAAAAAATAAGGAAATTTAAAATTGTATGAAAATACAAAATGAAAATATGGGAATTCTTTAGTTTAAACATTTTAACTTATTTGAACACAGTACGTTAACTTCCTTTATTTAAGGAAATGTTTTCTTTAGCATTTCTAAAAAAATTGAGAATATTTTTAACCATAAATTTCTCATTTGGTTTATACACTCACAATATTATTTCGTTAAAAACAACCTAGAATAAATATTAAATTTATCGAAATACAATCAAAAAGAGGACTACTGATTTTCCATTATATTTCACCCATTTTGTTGTTTATTTTTAATCATTGTTTAATAATCGATAAAAGTAAAAAAAGTAGAAAATCGTTTAAAATAACCATCAAATTTTTACTGACAAAAAGTTAGAAAAAACTACTTTTGTGGTTTGTTTTTTAAATTTAAAGTTTTTTATTTGTATGTAATTACAAAACAGAACACAACACATGCAGATGTATATATTTAAATTGGCTTTGTGTGTATGTATATTTGAATAATTTCTTGTAATTTTTATTGAAATAATTTTGTATATATACAAACTATTTTGGTAAAAAAAAACAAAAAGGAATTATATGAATTTAAATTTTTAAAAACAGAAAACATAAAATTTTACATTTAACTGAAAATATGAACTCCTATTGAATGTCTGTAAGTTTTTATAGTTTGTTTTTTTGAATGACTGATTCAAATAGTTAAAAAATATATTTCAATAAATTTCAATTGATTCTTCATTTAAAAACAAACTTACGTATTACTTTTTAAATAAACTACAATCGGTAACGGAAAATATATAGTTTATATTGTATAATTTTAATGGTCTTATTAATATTTAAGTAATAAATTTCAAATTGAAAATATTTGTATATGTATTAACGAAAATAATCTTCTGATAGGTTTCGTTAGATTTTGTGATGCAAACTAAAAAACTTATATTAATGAGAATTAGAAATTAATAAATATTAATAAGCGAAATTTGTGTGTGTTTGTATTTTGAATGTTGTACATAACATGGAATTAATAATATAGACTAAAAATAAAATTTATCCAGCATTACCAAAGTTTTTAAGAATAATTCTTCCCTCGTTAAATAATTTTTACTAAATCTAAGAACAAATTTATACTAAATTTAATTAAAAATAAATATGCAAAATTTTAGAAATAATTTAAAACGAAATTTTTCTACTATAAGAAAAAATTTACTTAATTTAAGTAAATTGTTTGTACCTGACTTTCTTTGTAGTCCAAATTTCTTAAATTTTAGTTAAATTACTTAATACCCATGTACCCATGAACATACATGATCATACATGGGCTTTTATATACTCATACATGGGCATACATGGTCATATACGTCCATACATGATCTCATATATGACCATATATCTTCGGATCCGAAATTCGAGGGTATATGGTGATATATGTGCATTAGACCGTACCTCAAAAAAAAAAGTTCACCGTACACCCTCAAATATAAAGTATTTTAACAAGAAAATTTCGAAAATGTTTTTTTTTTTGCCGAACGTAGGGGTCGCCATTTTATATTTTTCTTTATATCTTCGCCATTTACCGTTGGATCTTAAAGTGTTGTATATCAATGTTTTTTGTCTCGCGGAGACCGATGTTTTCCTCGAAGGAGCCATTGACCTCAAGTAACCCGTTCTAGTAATTATCCACCAGATCTCAGTTGCTACCACCTTAATGTACTACCCTAATATTTTAAAATGAAAGCTCGCAAAAGAGCAATAAACTTTTGCTAGGAAAGTATTCCAATAATTCCAGCGGAACTATTATTTTATTTTTTTTTAATTTTTTTTTGCCGAATGTAGGGCATTTTTAATTTTTTTGTCATATCTTCTGTATTTACAGTCGGATCTTAAAGGGTTATATATCAATGTTTTTGTCGCAATGATACCAATTTGTTACATCAAAAATCATTGACCTCAAGCACCCTTTTATACTACTTAAGGGGTAACACCTACGTAAAAAGCCTATATATAAAAACTTCCTTTTTTTATTTTCTTTATTTACGGAGTTGTGTTAACAAAGATTGGTTTTCACAAGATTTATGAAGGAGTACAAAAAAATATTTGTTTTACACAAAGTTTTACAGAATGATAGTATACTTACAATAGAGGTCTACGGCACGCAGCATTACTTAATCAATTTTTGGTGGATTTCTCTGAAATTTATAATGCATATGGAAAACTAAATTATCTATGGATGCGCGTAGGAGTTTTGGATAGGTCAAATACTTTTTGACTTAGAGCTGTTTCTTTACGAGTATAAAAAATAGATATTTTAATGTTTTGTCAAATATACCCAAAAACTCATACGCTTTTCTTTAGATAATTTAGTTTTCTATATAAAGTGTATGTTTCAGAGCGATCCACCTAAAATTGGTTAAATTATGCTGAGTGCCGTGGATCACTTATAAAATAACACAAATTTTAATCGATCATATTTTGACGTGATTCAAGTTGGCTGTATTATTTGGCTGTATTATTTGAGTGAAGAGAACTTCAATATGGACTTCTTAATAGCTATTATTTGCGATGGAACTCCTACCAACACTGGCTACAAAAATGGAGTCATTGTAAGAATGGAACGCCATTTACAGAGACCTTTGCAATGGTTCGTATGCCTATAATTTAACCAATTTTAGGTGGATCGCTCTGAAACATACACTTTATATAGAAAACTAAATTATCTAAAGAAAAGCGTATGAGGTTTTGGGTATATTAATTTTTGACAAAACAGCGAAGTGTTAAAGTCAAAATATCTATTTTTTATACTCGTAAAGAAACAGCTCTAAGTCAAAAAGTATTTGACCTATCCAAAACTCCTACGCGCATCCATAGATAATTTAGTTTTCCATATGCATTATAAATTTCAGAGAAATCCACCAAAAATTGATTAAGTAATGCTGCGTGCCGTAGACCTCTATTGTAAATATACTATCATTTTGTAAAACTTTGTGTAAAACAAATATTTTTTTGTACACCTTCATAAATCTTGTGAAAACCAATCTTTGTTAACACAACTCCGTAAATAAAAAAAATAAGAAAAATAAGTTTTTATATATAGGCTTTTTACGTAGGTGTTACCCCTTAAGTAGTATAAAAGGGTGCTTGAGGTCAATGATTTTTGATGTAACAAATTGGTATCATTGCGACAAAAGCATTGATATATAACAGTTTAAGATCCGACTATAAATACAGAAGATATGACAAAAAAATTAAAAATGCCCTACATTCGGCAACAAAAAAATTAAAAAAAAATGAAATAATAGTTCCGCTGGAATTATTGGAATACTTTCTTAGTTACGAGGGCGTTTCCAAATATGGAAATTTTTCTTTAATTTCTTTTTATCTTGATACACTTTTCCCAGCATTGTTCAATAGCTTCGATACCCTGTTTTTAGTAAGAACAGTTCAGCTGCTTAAAAAAGCCATCAATCGCAGACTTCACCTCTTCATTGTTAGCAAATCTTTTACGACGGAGCTATTTTTCAGGTATGAAAATATAAAATAATCCTAGTGAGCAAAATCTGGAGAATAAGCTGCATGATGATGCATTTCGATCTTTAATTCATTAAACTGGTGCATTGTCTTGTTGATACTACCCTTTCTTTTTATTCGGGGACTAGCCTTACTCTTGTGATAAACATCTTGGCAAATAAATATCAGTCGATTGTACAATATCAAGAGTTGTTAAAACAGAAGCGGGGAATAGCCTTACTTCTGTGATAAACATCTTCTGTGATAAACATAAAAGACGTCATGACCTTGCCGGCAGTTGGAACTGTCTTCACCTTCTTTGGACACGATTCTCCCATTACAGTCCATTGCTTTGACTGTTCCTTTGTCTCAGGTGTGAAGTGGTAGACCATTTTATCATTCATGATAACTTATCGGTTCAAAAAACTCGGCTTTTTTTCAGTTTAAACATCGCAAAACACCCCATTGATAAATCTTCACGATGCCGTTTTTGTTCTATTGTGAGCAAACATGTTACCCATCTTGGGCACAGATTTCTCAAATTCAAATTTTCGGTAAATATGCGATTTATAGCACTTTTTGAATATGCCCATCATTTCAGCTAGCTCCCGCACTTTCAGCCGACAATAATCGAATACCATTTTTTGGATTTTTCTCACTACAATGTTCGTCTTGGCAGCTCCAAAGGCTTTAATATTGGTGAGACTTTTAAATGAAATTATTGAATTAGATAACGGTGACCAATTGTTTCCATGTCTACAAATTCACGGAGATCGTTTATTTTTGATGGCTCAAAAAAAAAATTACTAAAAAAACGTGACGCCTTGAAACTTAAAACATATGTTTTATAGGGTTGCCACTTTTCACATAAGATTTTTTTGAAACTACTGCCGCCATCTATACGTCAGGTCGTCTAATTTTGGGACCGTCCTTGTACGTCCTTTTGAAATACGCTTTTAATGCTCATGGAAAATATGTCAATTTTTAATTGGGGATAATGACCAAAATCATGTTGGCCATTCTATTCATTTTGATATGCGGGTTCGGCCATAATGGGTTATTATGTCTGTGGGGGTTATGACATGTCACCATTACATGGTTGATAGGGTGGTACAACTGCGATGGAAATGTGCATTAAGTTGACAGTTATTTTCACTTTCAAATTTTATTGAATATTATAACTAGAAAATTATTCAAAAAGGACTAAATCTTACATTGTAAAATTTTGAGCCAAATTTATTTTCTCTATGGGGACGCGACACGGAATTTCGTAATTTACATAAATCACGCGTGAGCGTGAGCAAAAATTTAAATTACTTAGTTTAAATATATTCTAGTGTGTTAAACATGAAAATCGCATAAACATATTTTTTATGGATTATTTTTTCTTCTTTATATTTTTCAGATTTTTCTCAGAGGCAGTTTGATTATTTAGACCATATATAGGCCAAAGAACCACACACTTACAAGTTCGACGTCGCAAAATAATACTAAAACATGAAATCAGCAATAAAAGAAAATTAAGGTAAGAACAAAAAATATTGAAATATAAGGCCCGGCCGATTCGGCTACAGACATACCAGAGAGGTACGAGGGCGGATTAATAAGTCCGTGACTTTTAAATGAAACACAGTTTTTTTTTTCAAAAAAAAAAAATTATTTTTCAACATAAATCTCCTTTTAGCTCAATACACTTAGTCCAACGTTTCTTCAATTTTTATATCCCTTGCAAGAAATAGGATTTTTCGAGGTCCATAAAATAGGCATTTGTTTGATCAATAATTTCATCGTTGGAGCTAAATCTCTTTCCACCGAGCCATTTGGAAATAGGAAATAATCACTGGGGGCTAAAACCGGAGAATATGGCGGATGGGGTACCAATTCGTAGCCCATTTCATGGAATTTTGTCATTAAGACTAAACACGTCAGACGATTACGTTTATGGTCAATTGAGAGCAAACGCGGCACCCATCTTGCAGACAGCTTTCTTAAATTAAACTGAACATTTAAAATCGAAACCACACTGTCATAGGAAATGCCTATGGCATCAACAATCTCACGCACTGTTACTCTTCGATCGGCCAACGCCACCATATCGTTGATTTTTTCGACACTTTCGGGTGTATTGACCTCAATTGGCCGTCCAGAACGTTCAGCGTCATTTGTACTTGTGCGATCACAACGAAAGTCCTCATAGTATTTATCAGAGTCCCCATAGTATTTAATAAGCTTTTCCTTGGTTTGATTGAGGGTTTTTTTCGCAAAAAAATAATGTTTAATGAGCACTCGAAATTCACATTTTTCATTTTTAAAAAAAATCCACGAGGTTGTATGTTTTGAACAGCTGTTAAACGCAAAGTAAATAACGGAACTTACTCAAAATTTTACAGTAGTTTATTAACAGGTGGTACTTGATGGTGGCAGTGTTGATCCGACCTCGTATTTTAGCATAAAATGTTACTCAGATGGCCGGCCTACCCAAACACCAAGTTTCGGTCTTGTTGGAAATGGTCCAACCAAAAATATCATTCAATTAGGAATTAATAGTAAATTTTATGGGGTTCACTGATAAATTTACTTTCAAATAAGGAAATTTTATTACAAAAATTTTATATGTCAAGAATATAAAAATTTAGTTCATACATAAATATTTCTGATTCTTTTAAACAAACTTTTGTTTATTCAAGTGTCTATTTTTTCGCTAAAATTACATATTTGATTAGAAGTTGCATCTTCACTATAATGTCCTTGAATCCTTAAACATCTTTGTATCGACAAAAAATATAAAAACCTTGATTTCTCAAAAACGACCCATTGGCAAAATATTCTTGCCAAGATTAGGTTCAGCACACCAGGTTTTTTTTTTTTGACAATATGAAGCAGCAGAGGTTTTTTTATCTGTTGTATAGTGAAATTTAAATTTTATTTTCTTATAATATCCATTTTAAAATTTTTCTCGATATTTGCCTTTTCAGATATTTGCCTCTTCGGCATCGAAAAAATTAATCATTTAAAATAACTTAATTCTCACCATTAACTGCTTCAATTCAGATGCAAATCAATTGTAATTTAGTACACTTTAAAATTGTTTTTAAAATTCATAACACTTGAAAAAAGGACAATCTAGTTACACATTTTTTATTTAAACGGCATTAATGCTTTTTTCATTAGTTTAAGATTCTTTTTTTTTTATTATATTTTTTCAAATTTATTTTTATAATTTTTAATTGTGTTTAACATTTATAATTTTGCTTCATTACACTTTAATTCATTTCCTTCATTTTAAAGTCCACCTTTTGATTCCATAAATTTTTTTTTTGAAAATAAAAATACTTCCGATATTTTAATTATTTTTTTCAAACTTCAATATCACACAAACAATTTAATTCAAATTGAATTTAATGCGACACTTAAATATTAATATCCCGATTAGTGTCCACAAGAGTTTAAAAGTTTTTTCTTTTACGATTATTTAACAAAGCTTAAAAAAAAAGGATTTTAATATTAAATTTCAAAATTTTAAATTTGAAAATATTTTGTTAACGTTTTGCTGCAATCAACACAACCGTTACTTTGCTGTTACTGTGAGCGAATGAAAGTGAAATTGAAACGACTTGAACATTTTCATACCAATATCATCACTACGTCTTAGCGGTGGCATAAGAGTTTAAACACCAAAATAGTACAACAAAAATGCATAAAATCAAGTCAACATGTTGAAGATGTCTGGTTTAAGCTTATAAAGTAAAGAAACAAATCCTGAAAAACTAAAGCAAGACAACAGCTTCCGAAAGGTTTTTTTTTTCATATTGCTTGGAATCAATGTTGTTGTTATGACTTTGTTAAAACTCTTGCGCAACTTTTTTTTTTCTTCTGCTTTTTCTTGCACCATTACATCTGATACGCAGGCGCTGAATTGTGTTTTGTTGAGGGGGAAAAAAACTAGTTTTTATATTAACGCGCTGTTTGAAATTCATTGAAAATTACTACATAAAATAAAATAAAAAAAAACAGTCAACAGAGTATGAGGTAGTAGCTAGAGTAGTTGGCTTCAAACATTGCACATGACCTTAACGCAAATACATGCGGCATGCCGCATGCATAATGCAGATTATATTAAGACAGTCAGCGCAAAGAGCATGTGCTATAAGATGATGATAAAGCAGCTGCTGGGAAAATTTTAAACTGGTTTCAAACAACAAAAACAAATCAATAAAAATCATTAAGGAATTTCTTTTAAAACGTCATTGTAAAAAAATGTATAAGAGATAAATAGAGAAAGCCCTTTGTTTAAAAAAAGTCATTAAGACGTAAAATAAATGATCATTAATCATCATTTATTTAATAATTGGAATTTTTATAAATTTAATTAATTTTTTATAGCAGTTATTTGCTTAATTAAATTGATTAAGATAATAAAATTTTTTAAAAACGCTAACCCCGTTTTCGAACTACCTAAACATGAAATTGGCCACCTAAAAAAGCAGTTTTCTATTAATTTTTTGTCCTTTAGAACATTTCAATTCATTCAGAACTTGGGGTTCCACCATTATGTAAAGGCTGATTCTAATACTGATATTTTTTTAAAAAATGTAGAAAATTAACTAAACTCAATTTCTTTTGGTATATTATGGCTTTATAAAAAATAAAAATTTTTTTTCCCATTATTTATGGAACACGATTTCATTGATGTCGCTGCCGCCAACTGCGACATCCACGAATGGCTTGGATGATATTAGCATTAAGGGTGTGGATCGTTTTTGGAATATTTGCATATCACTAGTGTTTATCGGGACCTCACAAGCAAAAGTCTAAAATAGTTAAATCGCAGTTCAGAGGCAGCCATCGCCAAGATGGCTTTTTACAGGATTACCGAATTTAGAGCCCAAAAGATCGATTGATTACTGAGCTGTATGATGTGCCATCCTGCTGAAACCAAAAATTATCCAAGCTCATATCTTCCATTTTAGCCCCTTTAAAAGTCTGTCATCATGTCTCTGTAGCGCACGCCACTACTACATAATCCGCACCAAACTGTCACTCTCTGGAGATGCATTTTCTTCTAGACAATGACGTGCCGGATTTCCGATCTCCAAATGCGGCAATTGTGTTTGTTGACATAGCTGCCGAAATGAAAATGCGCCCTGTCAAAAAAGATTATTTCCTATGGAGCTTCTGTAAGGCCCAAACTTATAAGCCGTAATGAAGTGTGTGGTCCTTTGCCTTCAATTTCTGAATCAGTTGGACCTTGTAAGTGAATAATCCGAGATCTTCGTGCAAAATTCTCATCATGCCGGTGCATGAAATGCCAAATTGTTGACATCGATGTTAAATCAATGTTATTGGATTGAGTTGCACACTTTCGGTCGTACGATGACCATGAGTGCAGTGTACTAGCGTACAGCTTGCGTGGTTGTTGATGCATTTCGCCCAAAAATTTTTTTTTTTGACAAACGCACAAATTGGATAACACAGCACTTACTTTAAAAATAAGTTTGCAAAATCTCCCTACGTTGTTTCAGTGTAAAGCAGTTGCGTTCAACTCATATGCACAATGTGCAAGCTTTTACAAAAGAGCTTTTTCACCTATAGCGAGCTTCGACGATAGCTTTTACATATATGAGGGTGGAAACTTTGAATTTCGAAATGTTATAAGTTGTATAATTTATTTAAGACAAAACACTTTAATACTTCTTTTGAAAGATCTTTAAACAAAAAACGCCATCTTCAAAAGGCTTGCTGTGCTTTGTTATGGATAGAGCAACAACAAAAGGAATCTTTTCTTTGATATTTATATCATATTGAAATTGGTCGATTGGCAAATTTTTCTTTTGAAACTTTAATTTCAGTTCATCTACTTATTTGGCCGTATCTAAATTTTTATTCAAAAATCTCTTTCGGCATGTATTATAATGCCTTTTAAAGGTATGTTTGTGATTGTGTTTAGCATTATAACCACAAACCAAACATACGGGATCGACGTCATTGTTTTCAATAAACAAAAAAACTGTTCCCAAGCTTTATTAAATGTATTTTTCTAAGTGAACATAGACTGATCGTTGAAAAGTATTGACGTACTGAATTTTCCGTCCCTGAAAAAAAGCTCTTTACTACAAACGCAAATATCATAGTATTAGTGTTTGGACGCCACTGGTGTAAAGCGACTTATTTTGCTCCGCGGAGCTTAAACACTTTCTGATAGTCAATATTTCGAACAGAAAAAATTTATCAGTGTCAAAACAACATATGATTTCAAAATATACCTATTTTTGGACCACCCTGTAGTTTCCTTGTTAAAATATTTCAACTCGTTAATAACCGAGGTGATGAAAAAATTTTGACAGGTTGTTTTAAGATATATTTGTGCTATCATACAGGTTGGTTGAAAAGCTCCTGCGCTCACCAAGAGATGGCACTGCTAGCTCCAAACTTTTTTTTCTCAAGTTGGTATAACTGTCCTGAGAACACATGCAAAGTTGCAAGTCATTCTGTCAATTCTTTCTTTGTCTACAAGCCATTTGAAGTTGACGCGTCAATGATTTTTTTTTAATATGGAAAAAATTGAATATCGAGCAGTCATAAGATTCTTTTGAAGGGTTTAAAAGCAAGGGAAATTTATGAACCTTCAAAACGCACCGTTGAATTTTGGGCTGGTGAATTTAAACGTGGTCGTACCAGCCTTAAAGACGATCCACGCGAAGGACGACCAAAAACTGCAACCACAGCAGAAATAATTGAGCAGGTACATAATATGGTTAGTGAAGATCCAAGTTTGACTAAGCGTGAAATTGCTTATGCCATAGGCATCTTAGACGAACGAGTACTCCATATTTTACATGAGAATTACGTATGAAAAAACTGTTTGGAAAGTTAGTGCCGCACACATTAACAATTCAACAAAAACTGGATCGAAAACAAATTTCTTAGCGTAATTTGGAGCATTTTAAGCCGAATAAAACCGACTTCTTGCGTCGTTTTATAACTATGGAAGAGACTTGGATCTACCACCATGATCCTAAATTGAAACAAGAAAGTTTACAGTGGATTGAAGCTGGTTGTTCAGCTCCAAAGCAGGTGAAGTTACAACGATCAGCAAAGAAGGTTATGGCATCAGTTTTTTGGGATGCAAAAGGAATTTTGTTGATTGGTTATCTTCAGAAAGGTAAAAAAATCAACTCTGAATGTTATTGCAGCCTTTTGGATCAGCTGGATGAAAAAATTCGTGAGAAAAGACCTGGTTTAAAGAAGAAAAAAATCATTTTTGATCAAGACAATGAACCTGCTCACAAAAGTGTTTTGACGATGGCTAAATTCAAAAAATTAAAGTACGAATTGCTTGAACATCCACCGTATTCACCAGATTTGGCTCCCGGTGACTACTATCTCTTCAGAAATCCTAAACAATTCCTTCGTGGAAAGCATTTTTCGTCGAATGAAGAGGCTATAGCAGCCGTAGACGGTTATTTTGCAGAGCTTCCGGAAAACCATTATAAGGATGGGATAAAATTATTGGAAGATCATTGGAACAAGTATATTGAGCTTCTAGGAGATTATATTGAATAAAAAAATATATTTTGTAACAAAAACAGTATTCTCTCATTTTGAGCGCAGGAACTTTTCAACCAACCTGTATATCCAAATTTTTACAAATTGGATGGCTGCTTAGAATTTTTTCCTTGAAAGACTAATAAACATTTTCACCAAAGCTATTTTTGCACTCTTTGATCGCAATATTTTGTTGTGCATAATATATCTTTCATATTCATATTATCTTTTCGCATATTTGTTTTTCCTCGACTTTATTTTGTCGACAAATTTTTGCAGAAAATCTTATTTCAAAAATGGGTTTCGCGGTAATCAATATGGAGGGAAATTGATAGTCTTAGGCCCGAATATCCAGTTAAAATATAACAAACAGTTATATGGTAAACAACAACAAATGTGTCAGTTAATGTCACAGTTAGCAGCTGACGGGCCATTATAAAAATGAGGCATATGTGTTTAACAGTAGTAGCTAATCGAAAGTAAAGATACTCCGACTCGTGGTCAAAAGTAGCACATACACTTAAACCCAAAATTCAGCTTTTTGTGCGCTCTCATCTGGTTTCGAATTTTACTGAGGGTCGGACCACCCCTTTACCTCAAATAGTCGCCATTTTTCTAAGTTTATTTAAGTCTCTAGCCAGTCTCAAACCAGGCAGGTTTATTAGTTTTTTTAAATAATTTTTTTTCTCGAAAATATTACCTAAAACATATTTTTAAAATGTTTATTTTAAACCTTTTTTATAAATTAAAATATTGTTATAACAGATTTAAATAACCCTATTGACTAATTAATATTTTGTAATAAATGGTTTTTGGTTGTTTAAAAATTACTATTTCATCTTAATTATATTTATATAATTGTTAAACTTCCCAGTAAAAACACACATCTTAATTTTTAGAAAGTAAAGCAATGTGTAAGCTATTATTGTTGACCAATTATTTTATATTTAGGAATAATTTTATGTTTTGAAATAATGCTAAAGGTAATGTGTTATCATTACTGGGTAATACACAATTATTACCATATTTTTGCTGGGTTTAAAAATATTCAACAAAATGAAAACCCACTTCACTTTTTGCTTAATTACAATTTCTTTTCGATCCACATTTTGACATATTTGTGCTACTGGCTCAAAACAAAATTACACTTCCTTCCTCATAGACCAAATTCATTATGACCACTTTATAATTTGCAAAAATGTAAGAAAAACTAAAAAGGAAGCATAAAATACAAGAAAAAAACTTCATATTAAAACATAAAACAGACACCCAATTTTATTTCATTTAACAAACAATTCCATTTATTTGCAAGTGTTTTGTTGCTGTTGTTGTTTTATTATTAAAAGGAAGTGTTTATATCTTGTCTATAGCCATCCATCATCTAATTGTGGCTGCTGGATGTGTTGCACTTTAAAATATGGTTAACAATTGAAAAGATAGTAAAGTTTTTTTTTATGAAATTTCCTTGAATCTGAAAATTTTATATTTTTTTTTTTGCCTTAAATCAAATAAAAACTTGTATTTTTGTGGCTTTTTTAAGAAAAACGTTTGTTTATAAATAATGTAAAAACTTAGGTAAATTTTACAAGTTTTTACATTTTTTAGCTAAAATCTTGGAAAATTTTACTTTTTTTTAAATTACACAAATTTTGGGTAGGGCATATTTTGGCAATCATTTGTTTACCTGAAGAGACCCAAAAAGTTTTGTAAATTTTGTTAAAATTTTTATTAATACCCTGATTTTATCAAAACTTTCAACTATTTTAATTACATTACATTTTACAGATTTTTTAACTAACTTATTTATTTGAGTAAACAATTTTCGATTGCATTTGTTGTTTTTTTTTTTTTTGCTTTAATCTTGTTTTATTTTTATTGTTACACTTTAGTCATTATATAATATTTCTGCTGCATTTGTTTTACTAAAATTAATAAACTATTTGAAAATTTTAAACAAAAAGAGTTTATATGCAGTAATTGGAATTGTGGTTTATCTGGTATTAATTATACAGACATATATTAAATTATTTAAAATAGTTATATGTTAATTATTTTATTTATATGTATGTAATTTAAAATTTCCAGAAACCATAAATTAAAATTCCAGAAAAATTAAATTAAATGTTAAAAACAAGAATTTGTGTTGTTGTTGTTGTTAAACAATAAAGTGAATAAGGTAGAATTTTTAATTGATATTTTATAGAGGATAAATTAAAAGCTAATGGATTGTATTTAACGGTTATTTTGTTAAAATTTAATTTTAATTACAGAGAAAATGTAATTATAAAATGTTGTTATGCATAAAAACATAAGCTTGTATTTTTGGCTCTTACCTATGTATCTATCAAAGTTAAGTATTTAAAAACCTACAATAATATCCTGTTCCTCGATTTCGAACGAAAGCAAGTCACTCGAATTCGAATCAATTTGGGTTTCTCTATTTTGAAAGCCTTCGATCGTCTCTACTTATGTGTGCCAATTTTTGTTTCTTACGCATTTACAAATCACAGCGATGCCAGATCATATATTTTGAGCATTAGTTATAATTTTCTTTAAAAGTACCTCAAATACTACTTATCTGCTTAGAGATAAAAACAACCCTGTTTAACAGTGATCAGCTGTATATGACAAATGAAATAAAAAAAATAACAATAAACAACTCAATTTTTATTTGAGAATGTGTTTATTTGTGAAAATTTTTGTTATCGATTGGTTTTGGCTGGGATTGATGTTCGGAGAGCTTTTCTGTTGCCTGTTGTCTGTTCGGTGCGGTCCTGTTAGCTCTTGTAAAATAAAAGATGTAAAATAAATATGAACTGCTTGGGGCAACCGTAATCCACAACCAACACACATTTACCTTTTACCACTCAGCAACAGCATAATAGGGGGGTGAAACGGAGTTTAGTTTTCTGATCAAATTTTCCCCCTCTGCGGAAAATTTGTTTGCTCCGAACACCAGAGTCCCTCTGGCAAAATCACGACTTTCATATAAAATACAAGCGTCTTCGGCTGGTCCATTGCTGATTTTTTTAACTAAAATTTAAAATTCTTAATAAACTATAAATATTTGTATTATTTTGTAGTTACCTAAAACGAACGAACGTGTTCTTTCAAAATAGAGGAGCAGGCTATAAATCGATTATACGTTAAGGCGACAACACAGCTATAGGCCTTTTGCATATCAAATTTTTATTAAAATAAAATTATATTTAGCATGCAGACTTTATTAAAAAGTTCTGAAATTTTTGACATTATCCTCAAAAAAAAAGAAGCAAACTGTTTAAAGCATTATTTCAGTTTTACCAATTTTTTAAATACTCCCCAAAATAGTTTTATTAACAGAACCTAAAAAAACGCAAAATTTAAACACATTTTGAAGGTAAGGAAATCTTGTGGTGAATAAATTCAAAAAAAGGTTGAGGTTAATATAAAATATCTTTAAGCCTCTGGGAAAAAATTTGAGAAAATATTTTTTTTTTCACCAGGCGCTACTATTAAATTGTACCAAAATGCACCAATTGTGTTCACATTTCTACTCTTAATTTTGGAATCTTTTTCACGATTTTTCTCATTTCTAACGATTTTTCTCATTTCACATTTCTAAATTGGGCCTTTAGCTTTTTAAACCTGTTTTTTTACCTAAAAGTACTCATCTCAAGCAAAAAATCCGGTTCGTTTCCTTTCAGTTTCGGAGAAATCGGAAATCTTTCAAGGAACCAATAGACCCATTTTTAGTTAGACAACTTTCAGACCGATATTAAATACTACAATTTTAGACATAACAGATCAAAAGCAAAGTGGGAAGCAAAAACCATCATCTGATTTTCTTTCGTTATAACTTTTGTTTAAAGTGAAAATTTATTTGGTTTTTAACTGATTATGCTTATTAGCACTTTTAAATTTTGTTACAATTAATTGTAGAAAATTATGTCCAACAAATGGCCGCCGTCGGCGTTGATGCAAATTTGAGATGTTTTGATTACATTTTACACAACTGCTCAGCATTTGCGGTGTTACATTGTCAAATTCGGCTCGAATTTTGTTCTTTTACTCTTCCAAGGTGCGGGGCTTGTTCGCGTAAACTAACGACTTCAAGAAAGAAGTTCGGGACAGTCAGATCTGGCTGCCTAAGGCAATCACAGAAAAGCGAGATTACATGCGCAAACATTCTTCAAAACAAGCATTATGTCGCATGCAGTATGATAAGTGGCCCGTCCTGTTGGAACCACGTACCCTACAAATCCAGATTGTCAATTTCCGGTAAGAAACTTTCAGTCAGCATGGTTCTACAGCGGTCGCTTTTTGCCGTAATAGCGTTACCGTCGGCTGCTTCGAAAAAATAAGTTCCAATTACCTTTTCCCACGCAACAGCAGACCACACGGTGAGTTTAAGATAGTGTAATGGTGCTTCATGAATTATGCGTTAACCTGAAATTTTTCTTAGTGACTTGGCCGCTGAGATTAAAATGAGCCTTGTTGCTCATCATCAATTTTGATTGAAAATCATTGACAGCTTAGGCGTATAGCAATTCATTGTTAATTACACGTGTCTATTTGACACGTGTCTACTTCACAAATAGGGTGATTCTTATTAAAGTTTATATAGGTCCAATGCTATTTGACATTAGAAACCCTTTAAACTCTTAAAGTTTTTGAAAAATCACCTTTTACAGCAGATAATTTTCTATTTTGCTGTATGGTTTTTCAAAACAAATCAATCAATAAATATTAAAAAAATACAGAAATACGAATTCGGTACTTATTTCAGTAACTACCAGTAAATCATTAATCTTTATTTTAAAGTAATGCAAAAGGTAACGACCTAGCATTACATAGTAACCTTCACATGATTGGTCTTTAAAACATTTTATTATTTTATTTTTACCAAATATTCACTATCGTCATTTTGCACATTTATACCTCGAGAGCCGTCGGGTTGATATTAACGGCCCGTACCAATTCGCAAACTTAAACACCGAATCCAACAGATCTTCTATTGGACATTTTGCTCTAATGTTCTCTATTTTCAAAATATAGTATTTTTTTTTTATAAAAAAAATCAATGTCGTATTTATGGGTATATCCCAGCAAAACTTTGGTAATGGGTGCGATATTCTCATGCGTTACCTTGTAATGATAGCTCGTTACCTTTTTCATTATTTGCAAAAATAAAGTAATAAGTTACTGATTATTGATTACGTAATATATGATTTATAAATGTAAAGTAATAATTAAAATATTTTTGAAAATCTATTTTTAGATACATTACTTTGTGTTTTTTTTGTAAACAAAAGGGTAATGTATGTTTGTTTTGATAACACTAGCGAAAAAACGAAGCGCAACAATTCATTTAAGTTTAAAGCAATCAATTCAAAATGCTTCGATAGCTCAGTGGGTAGAGTTCTTGGCTGGCAACCAGATTTTCCTGGTTCGATTCCCATCTTGACCACATTATTTTTAATTACAAATATTTTAAATAAAATATTTGTAATATTTTTTTTAATAAAAATTCCATTGTTTTTTAAAATGTATTTTTAGACACATTACTTTTTCCATTCTCGTAACCATATAAGTAACCCCTTACATTATCACCTCTAAAGTAATGGATGTATACATTACTTTGAGGCTTATCGCCTCTAAAATTCATCAATGAAGTAAGGTGTAAAGTAATCCATCGGCCCTTATACATTACTTTACCCATTATTTGGTAATGTGTGGTTTTGCTGGGATCTTAAGATGTCAAGCTAGGGATCGAAAAATAAAAATATGGGTATTTTGACTACCTTATTTCCCATCCCTATTTATTAAAAAAAAATTACACAGGGGAACAAAAATAGTTTTTTTTTTGGTGCCAGAACCTTAGTATGTGAATGTTTCGTATAGAATTCAATATGCTGATTCTGAATCGGGTTTCCAAATTCTAATCTTAAAATACATTAAATTGTACTCTAAGAATTTACATTGCATAATAACTCTAAAAGCAGAGATTATCCGAATTTTTGAAATCACAGATTTCGAAATATGAAATACTCTAAATTTATGGATTTTTTTTGTGATAGATAAATTAAAAAACTAGTTTTGATAAATTTTAGACATCGAAATCAGTGTTGATCAAAACTCGTTTTTAAGAAACTACACTCAAAAATTTGTAAAAACTTGTTTTTTACGGTTTACTATGTAAATTTTTTTGTTGTTTTCAATTACAAAAAATTTGCCGATTTTTTAAGTTTAAGCAAAACCTGTGTTCCACAGTGTTATTGTCATTTTTAAAGACGTATTAAGTAATTGTTAATTTAAAAATGAATCAAGTCATCTATTAAACCGTATTAAATGTTGTAAAGGTATTCATGCATTATGCCTTTAACATCAAACAAATTATAATAATATTTATTTTTCTGAATTATTACCGATGAAAATGGTAATAAAATCAAAAAATTAAAAATAAAGTTATGTATTGTGTAATGTAAATTAAATAAAACAAACATAAATTACAAGGCATAAATGGAAATACAAAATAAAAATGTTATTTAAAAAAAATATATATATATATAGTAGAACACACATAAAATATGCATGTTCAAGCATGTTTATTTTAATAATGAATGTCTTGCAATTAACTACCAATAGTATTCAGCAATGAAAAATATTTATTTGCATACAAAATAAATATTGTTAACAAAAACGATTGTTGTTTGTGTAGTGAAAAGAGAATTATTGTTGAACATGTGAACAAAGGATATGTGACGACGGTGTATACGGTAAATAGTGGCTTGAAAAGGATGCTACAAAATAAAGAGTCAATTATAACATATATTGATCATATTTTGAAATGGTAATTAAGATCCAAAAAGATTACATTGTAGATTTTCATTGAAAAAAATTCTTCAATAAACAAAATCTGTCCAGTGGCTTAAAATTTATGTCATTTTAACATTTACTTAAATAAACTAATAATATCCTGTAGGTATATTTACTATTCGTTAAAAATTCAGTAAATATTAGAACAAGTATATACTCGTACATTTAATATTATCCTACTCGTATGTAGTATGTAAATTCCTTCTATATATTTGTACTGTATATAAACAGACAGAAACGTATTTATGCATAACTGAACAATAACAACATTACACTTATAAAATGTTTAATTTGTCTGTAATTAACTCAATTAAAAATCACAGAAAATAAAAAAAATTGATTTCATCATTATAGTGTATTTTTCATTTTTTTTATATAATAACAAAAAAATTGGAAAAACAAACTTAATTTAAATCAACGGAACTTATAATCAATGCATTTAATTATGTTAAAAAAATATTTAATGAAATTCCTTTTACGTTTACGTGTTTGTTTAATAAATAATAAAAAAAAACAAATCATATTTTACCATTTTGAATTTATTGCTTACGAAACACTACTACACATAAATACAAGTGCGCACATTAGGGTGACAGCATTTTACTCTTTTTTTTTTGATGACGAATTTCGAGGAGCGCCGGTGGTGACACTTGGTCCCAAATTTATATATATATTTTTTTTCATTGTTTATTACACCTGTCTAATATAGACAATAAGTAATTTTTCTTACGGCTAATTGGGTGTTAAATTATCCTAAATCATTACTTAGAATAATTATATCTAATGATTAGTGTATTAAAAAAAATATATATATATGATACATAGGAATATCCTTTATCCATTTTTACGTTAAGAGAAGCGGTCAAGTAGTCCCGTGGGCGTAATACGCTTTAGTCTTCTGGGCACCAAAGTTTCGTTTACCGGCAGTTGTCTAAGTTGAGTGTTCGCATGTGAAGTGAGGCGACTTGTATGTTTTAAGCTGCTGTTTCGAATAACTTCGTTTATAGTTTTAACGCCTAGATCGCGGTGAAGGTCCTCATCTGTGATATACCATTCAGCATTGACGATAGTTCTTAGTATTTTGGACTGTATACGCTGTATAATTTTTCTGTTTGAGTTGCTTGCAGTTCCCCATATTTCAACTCCGTACTTCCAAATGGGGGATATTATTGTATTGTATATTAGTAATTTGTTTTGAATCGATAGTTTTGACTCTCTGCCTAGGAGCCAGTATAGTTGCCTGAATTTATTTTTTAATTCATTTCTCTTTTGAATAATATGATCTTTCCAGATAAGTTTAGAGTCCAGCAACATCTCAAGATATTTAGCTTTTGTATCTATAGGTATTGGCGAATTGTTAATGTAGATCGGTTGGTGGTCAGTTATTTTTCTATTGGTATATATGACTTGTATTGTTTTATCACTGTTAACCTGAATTTATATGTTCAAAATTTGAAATAACATTAATCCTTCTTTGCCTGATTTTTCTTTTATTTTGAAATAAATCACAGTATGATGGAAATATCCATCACCATGCAAATTCACATGTTTAGCTCTGTTGTAATTAAATAAATTATCAAACACTTAAAACAAGCCTTTTTTCACTCATTATCACTAATATATTTCAAAAAATTTCAGATTATTTTCCTCAAAATACACAAAATTCTACACGTTTTTCCTAACCACAACAAACAGTGAAGCGACAAGTTAAAACCTGTTAACTGATAGTGATGCTTTTTCTTTTTTTTCACAGATGTGTTAATAGTCATGTAAAATGTTGCCCGCAACAATCAATTTACAATACACCTGTTTGTGTGCATTTTTTTAAGTAATGTTATGATGGAAATTTCCATCATCATGCAAAGAAGGGTTAAGTAGCGTCACACTTCAAACAAAACAAAAATCTAAACATAATCATGTACATATGTGATAAAATAGATCGATTTCAGATCGAACGGTTTTGAAATTTCAATCCTGAATTTTTTGTATTATTTTTCATTTCAAAAATGTAAAAAGATTTTTGGTCCAATTTAAACGATTAAACATAATTTTAATTCTAATTGTCTTTTGTATTCTCTTTTTAAAATTATATTTTTAACCAAATCGATCAAATTTTATCACATAGCTGATTGTAGAAAATATTCAGAGGTATTCGGTGCTTAATAATTTTGCTGGGGTTATCCTAATTTCATCCGAATTTTCTGCATACATATTTTGCATCAAGTGTCACCAAATTTTTGACAAATCTCTGTCACCCTAGCATACATACACTGAAAAAAATCCATATGTAATCTATATAAGAAGTAAATATTTCGTACAATGTACAAAGTTGTACGAAATATTTATTTATTTTGCACGCTAAAAATCTTTCGTTAATTATACGAAATTTACGAAAATTTTTTTCGTAACTAAAAATTTACTGTACTAAATTTTTATGAAAAAATAGTACAAAAGTACTTATAAATTTGTTTACAAAATACAAAACAACAACACGAAAAGTTTTCGTTAGTTTCGTAAAATTACTCAATTCTTGACTAAACTGAATTTCGTAAACTAGACGAAAATTTCGTATATTCTACGAAAAAATAACTATGAAAGTTTATTTTTTTCGTAAAATATTGCATGAATTGTTTTTTTTTTCAGTATAGTAATAAATTCAAGCCTTTCTCCTATTTTTGGTAGCTGTTTATTAAATTTTATTATTGCCATTGCTATTTTATTACAGGCATGTGTCAATAATTGTCAGTTATTTAAGTTTTTTTCGATTTATCGCTATTTTAGTTTTGGTGGTAGTAGTTAAAGTTTTTCTTATGTTTTATGTTTTTCATTGCCTATAAATATTTAGTTGTTTTGATGTAAACATTTTATATTATATTTTGTAGCAGTTTTTCTTTATTAAATATTGTCAATTTCAAATTTTCTTGTTTTGTTGCCAAAGTCAACATAACTACAATGTTTGCAAAATATTTATAAATAACATACATATAACAAAAAAATAAAATATTCAAGTCATATATAGTCTGAATTTATATGTGGAAATTTATTTATTATAAAATCCTACTCATAAGGAGAATGCACTGAAGAAATTGCTAATAAGAGGGCGGATTAAAAAGTTCGTGACATTTTACATTAATTAAAAATCATCTGATAATAGACTACTGTTATTAAGTTTGGCAGCTATTCAAATCATACAACCTCGTGAATTTTTACAAAAATTAAAAAAGTGTATTTTAAATGTTAATAAAACGATAGTTTTCGCTGGAAAAAAAATTAATCGAAAAATGCTTGAAAAATTCCATGGACGCGTAAGTGATTTTTGGCTAATGCTCAAGCACGCTCACGAACAAAAATTTGTAAAATTACTTAATATTTAGTAAAAATAAGAATTAGTAAAAATTAATTAAGATCAAGAAATTCTTACGAAGAAATTTTCACGCACAAACTATCCCGAGCTATTTATTCTTACTCATGCTTACGCACGAATCGTGTGCATATAGTAGTTATCACTTATAATCACGCGTTAATCTCGTGACTCACGAACATTTCTTGACACGCGCCCATCTCAACACCACCGATGAGTAAAAGTTAAGGAGATTGTTGATGCCATAAGCATAATATATGGCTCTGTAAATTCGATTAAAAAATGATCAAGATGGGTAAACGTGGCACCCATCTTGATAATTTTTTTCGCGGAATGTTTACTTTACTACATAACCGAAAATCAATTAAATCGAAGACCGTTAGCTAAGTCTTGGGCGTATTGTTCTATTTGGGATATTTGTTTTTTCCCTGAATTTGTACTCCATGCTACAAAATAACTAAAAAAGCGGATATCTCTACTTATATTTCGAGCGTTTATTTCTATATGAATCCCGTTATTTTTTTTTCGCAATTTTCAGGGATTTTTATAATTTTTTTGATATAAAATTTCTCGGAGATATTTACTTCACACTATCACATAACCCAAAATCAGCAAAATCGGAGGTAACCGATTCTGCAATTTTTCCACCCCATATATGGTAAGGGTTTGTATCAGATTGTCATTCCGTTTGTAACATGTCGAAATATAGGTCTAAGGCCCCATAAAGTATACACATTCGCAATCCTTATACGATTTCAAGTCGATTTAGCGATGTCCATCTGTTGAAATGGTGATCACGACGCAAAGACGGAAGTGGGGGTGCTCAGCGGGGGTGCACCTAGATTAATAAACATCCCCCGAGAAGTTTGGTATTGAAAATTATCAAAATCGGGCCAGCGGTTAAAAAATTATTGAGTGAAAATGTGAAGGTACCTTTAAATTTTTCATACAAATTTCATAGTAGCGACTGACAAGTAAAATATTTTCTCTTGATTAGAATTGAATATTATTTTATATTCACTTCAAAAAATATTTATCACCTCAAAAAATATTTTTCACCTCAAATAATATTTTTCGCCGCTAAATCTTTTTTTCACCGCAAAAAATTTGTTTCACCTCAAAAAAAATTTTTTTTACCAAAATTTCACTTCTAAGCCTTTTTACATTATTTGTATCAAAGACAGTAGAGAACATTTTTTAGCCGAATTTAAGCCTTTTTTTTTACTTGTTTCTCTTAATTTTAGTTTTCGTAGAATTTTTGTTCGCGATATTGTTTTCCGTCAAATTTTTATTTTATCGGAAAATAATTGTAGTGAAATTGTTGGGTCATAAAATGATTTTATCCAGCTAAATAAAATAAAATATCAAAACATGATTTTCTTTTTTTTGCTAAATTGTACTTTCCGCGGAATTTTTATTTCCTCGACATATGTATTTTTTAGTGCGGAGAACTTGAATGTTTTCTAAATTGGTAAAGTTTAAAAAGGACTTCATTTTAGATAGAAGAGAAAATGAGCAAAATTTATTATTATTTTAAAAGAGATAAAACGAATAATGAATACTATTAAATTTTACATACAACTATTTTAAAATTAAAATTTTTCATTAAACTGGCATATTTCTTGATCTCTTAACATCTTTGAACACTATTACACTTTGTTATTTATTTTATCTTTTAGTTATTAATGCGAAATATTTAAAACCACACTTGATATATATTTTCATAAACAGATAAACCGGCTTTTTTTCAAATGTTTTAGCAAAAACTTTAGGCCAAAAACTAAAGCGCGTCCTACAATGTCATTAAACTTTAACAAGTGATATCTCAAAAATATATTCAATTCAAGTAAAATTGAAAAAAAAAAAAATCATTACAAAATACTATAAAGCCATTGAACGCTAAACGTTGATAGAGAAAGAGAAGCAACCTGTAACAAGTAAACCGGAATATTGATAAAAAAAAAACAAACAAATCAAAGGAATTTCAATGTTTGCCTTAATAGTTACAAAGACATGATTGGATAGTTACTACAAGTGGATGAATAGTAAGTAGCAATGCAACATGTCTCTAGTACCACACACACACACAACATAAGAGTCTCCTCTAACTCTAAGGCTAGTTGAAGCAAAACTTATTTTGATGTTGGTTGGTCATCATGGCTGGACCATAAACTCTTATCAAAATATCAACTTGTTTTCCAATTTTCCACAACATACTCGTAGCATAAACATTTCCCTTTCATTTGCCCATGTTGTTTGTTGTTTGCATATTTAATAAGTAAATTTTAAGCAAAAAGGCCTTGAAAGTTTTTATTTGAACATGCATAGGGTATGTTAATTTTTAATTTCAGCAATTTATTTAATAATAGTAATTTTATAAAATATAAAACAGGTTGTTTTCTTTCTTTTTTTTTTTTGTTCGTTTGTGGCTTACAAAACGTAAAGAAATTAATTCATTACAAAAAATAAAAATATCCATTGAAATGTTTAAGCAGAGTGCAAAAGTATTTGGTTGTTTGAGGGTTTCTTATCCTTTGTAGTTCTTTAGAAAAAGGAAATTGTTTCAATAAAAATTCAAACAAATTTGTTTTTTTTCGTAAAGAATGACTAAATTCAATAGAAAAAAAAGTTTTATTATTTAAAATCCCGTTAAAAAGAACTATTTTTTTGGAAATTTCAAAAACAACAAATATACATAAAATAAACCTTTAAAACTAACTTTATATACAAAATAAATAACAAAATGTTGAAAGAAAAATAAATACTATTTTTTATTTAAACCGTTAAGAGCTGAAAGAATAGTATTTATATTATTAGGTTTGAAATAGTGAAAAATTAAGCCATTCAAAGTTTCGGAAAGAAATTCAAAATCATGAAACCTTTTTCAAATAAAAAAAATTAGTATATTTTGCTATAATATAGAATATACAGAAATGTTAGAATGAAATTTTCTTTCTATGTTTTAAACATTCTGCTATTACTTAATGTCCAAATTAGCTGTCAGCTAATATTGAAAGACATGTGTATTGCTTTTTCTATTTCACTTTGCTATAGAAAAACTTTCACATTTTCTTAAAACTTTTCCACATAAAAATACCCCAGATTCTGGAAAAAATTTGCCCTCAACACTTTAAGTCATGATAGCCTTCTTATAAAAAAAATACCTCAGATTCAGTGGACATTTTTATACCCTCAACCATATATGCTGAGAGTATATATTAGTTTATCAATCAGTGTGTAACGTGTCGAAATATAGGTCTAAGACCCAATAACGTATATGTTTTCATGATCCTTATGAAATTTTAAGACGATCTAGCGATGTCCGTCTGTCTGTCCCTTAGTATGAAATTGCTATCACGGCGCGTAGACACCACTTATTTTTAACCGGGATAGTGGACATCTTTCCGAAAAGTTTGATATTGAAAATGAGCAAATTCGGTCTAGCGGCAAAAAGTTAATGAAAATATAAAGGTATCTCTAAAATTTTCATACAAATTGATGTATTTTAGTACAAATTTATAATAGCGACTGGTAAATAAAATATTTTTTAACCAGTCGTTTATTTTATATTCACCTTAAAAATTTTTTTCCACCTTTGCTCTACCAAATGTCTCCGAAACAATTCGAATTGGACCCTCTTGGCATTGAAGATTATTTACTTTACTTTTGAGATATTGTAGTTTTTGTGTGTTAAATTTATCCACAAATTTTCTTATATCAAATCGGCTGATACCTGTCAAAACTTAATGATCCCTGTCAAAATTTAATGAAAATTTACCCGATGTCTTAAGTGACTCTAGAAGTTTCTTAAAGTTTTTCTTCCACCTTAGCTAACAATTTCTTGTTGTCTGTTCTCAAAGCATCTAACATTTTTATGGCGTCTGCTCTTTAAAATTTAATGATACCTGTCAAAATTTAAAGACAATTTACCCGGTGTTAAGTGACTCCAAAAGTTTCTTAAAAGTTTTTCTTTCACCTTAGCTAACAATTTCTCGTTGTCTGTTCTCAAAGCTTCTAACATTTTTATGTTGTCTGCTCTTTAAGTTTAGCTAACAATTTCTCGTTGTCTGCTGTAGAAGTTTCTAACTGTTTTCGTGTTGTCTGGTCTAAAAGTTTATAGCAATTTCTCATTTTTTTCCATATTCTCCATCATATCAGCCAACATTGCGTTTAACTCCATATTGTCTTCTGTTGTGCGGGTACTAACCTCCATTTCAAATTCATAAGCCTAATGTCAATTTCCCCCCCTCGTATTCCTCTAACAGCCTGCTGTCGGTAGTTGCAATTTTTACGATTTTACCTTTTAAAATCGTAGATTTATTTCCTTAAAATAAATCGAGTTCTTTTTATATTGCACGGTAGGTACGAGTATCTAAATCAGTTGCGTCCAACTCATATGCACAATGTGCAAGCTTTTACAAAAGAGCTTTTTCACCTACAGCGAGCTTCGACGAGAGCTTTTACATATATGAGAGCACAATACAAGAATGGAAATTTTGAATTTCGAAATGTTATAAGTTGTATAATTTATTTAAGCCAAAACACTTTAATACTTCTTTTGAAAGATCTTTAAAAAAAACCATCTTCAAAAGGCTTGCAGTGCTTTGCTAAGGATAGAGCAACAACAAAAGGAATCTTTTCTTTGATATTTTTTTCATATTGAAATTGGTCGATTGGCAAATTTTTCTTTTGAAACTTTAATTTCAGTTCATCTACTAATTTGGCCATATCTAAGTTTTTATTCAAAAATCTCTTTTGGCATGTATTATAATTCCTTTCAATGGTATGTTTGTGATTGCGTTTAGCATTATAACCACAAACCAAGCATACGGGATCGCCGTCATTGTTTTCAATAAACAAAAACAACTGTTCCCACGCTTTATTAAATATATATCTTTTAGAGAACATAGCCTGATCGTTGTGTGTTTAAAAATGTTTCTTTGAAAGTTATTTTCAACTTGATGGAAAAGTACAAACGTACTGAATTTTCCGTCCCTGAAAAAAAAGCTCTTTACTACAAACGCAAATATCATAGTATTAGTGTTTGGACGCAACTGATCTAAATATAAAATATTAATTTTTAAAAAAATGCTTTGCATATTAATCATCCGCACCATTTGCTAAATTCTTAATTCTAATCCAGTGCTTCCAAAATCAATGGTTGTATTTGGTCGTACTCTAATTTATCTTCCATTTGTTATCGGTTCTTAGTGGATTAAACAATTTCAAAGTGTATGAATTTCAACAGGAATCGTTTTTCTTTTCATTTATATAATTCAACTCAAAGCAGTATAACTTCAATGAAAAGCAAATAGTTTATTCTCTTTTTCAAAATACATATAAACACATACTACCAACAAATACTGCAACATTCCCTTTTTTTTTTGCCAAAGTTAACTCGAAAACATCATTGAAAATATACAACAATTTCTGTTATTGAGTTCTAACGGGGGCGAAAAAAAACAAAATAGTTTTAAGAAAAGAACCAACTTCTTTAACTTTAGCTGAGTTTGTTATCAAAATGAGTAACAAGATGTTTATAATGTCATCGTCATTTGCTTTTCGCTTATTTCAGTGACTGACTGAATAACTACTGACGGAGTGGGTGAGTGAATGAATGAATAAAAATCGTCAATATTTGTATGTTTGTTAATGTTGTTTTTGTTATGTGTGTAAAATCTGAAAATTGAATTGCATTTTACGGAAATTGATATTTGTAAGACACAAGTATTTGAGAGAAAAAAAGAAAAAAAAAAAAAAACAAAAACCATCAGCAACAGTGAAAACATACGTAGGTATTTTTAATACCCAGCACAATTTTATATAAATTTTAGATTCAAGTTTTCAACATAAAATATATTTCAACTTTGTTTTGTAACATAAAAAATGTTGCTGGGCATTTAAAAAAAACTCCTACTATTCAACTATTGTAAATTTCCTCTTTTGATAAATAAGTTTAAGTTTAAATGCAAACATTAAGAATGATTTAAAGTAAAACTTTGTGAAGTCTTTTTTCTGCCTTTTTACACTCAGAAAAGTTTTTTGCTCACTGCATGTCAGTTAGTGTGATTAACTATACACAAATATCGTAGTTAAAAAAAATTTAAATTTATTAAACATCATGAAATTTCTTGGACCTTATTAGTGTAGTAAACTTAAATAGTTATTTTTAACTGTAATTACAGCTGTTTTTTCTATGATAACTTCAAAATAATTTTTATTTGAAAAATAACTAAGAGGAAACAGTTGTTTCAAATAGTTAATACATCGGCTGAAAAGTCCATAGAATCACCAATAAAACAACTTTATTATTCAAGAGGGAAACAATCACTCCAATGCCTTTTTAAAATTTCAAAATTTCTTTGGCCTCAAAATAGACCACTGTTTCGGCAATTACCTCTTCATTCGTACCAAATCTCTTTCCAACGAGCATTTTTTTTTGAGGTCTGAAAAAAGCCAAAAATCGCTCTAAACCAAATCCGGCGAACACGGTGGGTACGAAAACAATTGAAAGTGTAATTTGTGCAGTTTGGCCATCATTTGGAATCATCGACACGTTATTTTTGATGTACTGTGAGCAAACGCGGCACCCATTTAGAAGACAGCTTTCTCATGAACAAATGTTCATGCAAAATAAAACCGACACGTTTCTTCGATATAGTTAAGCTATCAGCTATCTACTGCAACTTTCCGTTATAACCACCTCTTTTGGGCGACCAAAGAGTTCGGCGTCATCGGTGTTTTTACTTTTCTACCATTTGTCTTGATTAAGCAGAGTCTGAATAACACTTATCAAGAAAAGTTTTGGCTTGAAGGGAGTTTTTTCCATTAAAAATCAATGATAAATCAACAAATGAAATCGCAAATCGCAAAAATAGCGTCACTAAAACAGCTTTAAATTTTTCTCTAATAAAAAAATTTTCAATAAATTTTGACAGGTATCACCTGAAGGTTGGTAGTTCCAAAAAATCATATAGATTTTTTATTAGTGGTGGCACCTATTTTTCATCCTACGGATGGCAACAGCCAATGTATTATTATTTTTAGTTTTGTAATAAATAACTAACAACAGTCAATTTTTCCTGCAGTAAAGTGTAAATTTTTGTTTGTACTGATTCCAAATTAATATATAGATATTATTGCAATTATTGGTTGTTTTCCATTTCTTGTACCAAAATTGTTGTCAGTTGATTTTATTGCATTTGTCGATTGGGTTTTTAACAGTTACAAATAAGTAAAATTTTCGCTTAATATAAATGAATTATCAGTCTACACCATTTCAATATATATTGCACTTATTTTAACTGCAATTTCTAGTTGATTTTATCGACATAATTCTTTGAGTATATTCATACCAACTACTTAACTTTTATTGCAAAAATTGGAAAATATAGTGAATTTAAAATAAAAATATTTTGTGTAAGTGTTTGATTATATCTTAAGATGTTTGCATTTCATAAGATACTTTAATGTTTTTTTTTTTTTTTTGTATGCTGCAGTTTAAAGTGTACACATACAGACTTTTGTTGTGAAAACCAATATTCAGTTATACTTACCTATTTTAATCGTAGTAACCGCATTTCAGGTAAATTCAATCAAATGGTTTTGGTAATCATATTAATTTAATTGATGGTCGTATTAAGGTTGCCTTCGATTGTTGTTGTACAGGGTGGGCGAAAAACATGTTCTAATTTTCTTTCGCTATAACTTTTGTTTAAAGTGGAAACTCATTTGGTTTTTAGCTGTTTATGTTTATTCGAATTATCCCAGTCGCTCTTGATCAATTTTGATGGATAAAAAAGCCGAAGCGGGAAAATATTCGATTATTCGATTCTCAAGATGTAGGAAAATCGGTTAATAGTCTTCTGTCAAAAAGATAATTTATATCGTGTGATAAATCATTTTAACTTAATTTTGGTACGCTGAACATCAACATGGTAAAATTTTTTATAATATGGTAGCTCTATTTTTGATGAAGTTAGGAATTAAAACGATATCCCAAAGTATTATATAAAAAAATAAAATTATAAACTTTTTGCTGCTTCTGTATGTTATTGTAAAATATTTGAATTTACATCTTCAAAAATGAGGTATCAAATAAATTAATTCCTATTGTTCAGTAAAAAAAACTGCGATTGCTATGAAAATAACAACCGCATTACTACACAAATAAATTTAATGTAGTAACTGCAGAACTGTTCTGACAAGGACGGTGTACCAATGAGTTCTCTCTTTCCGGTCTGCCTGATCTCACTCTTATCTAAGTGTTAATATGTTTGGACAAAAATTAATCCATTTTTGTACGGCTAGTTTGACTGATGAAATAGTTCTCCCCTTAAAGCATCGTGCGGTCCACTTGGCAATCGACTACAAACAAATGAGTTCTACTGGATAAGCGAGTATTCAGGAGAAAAACTTGGGCTCTAGTAATAAGTTTACTTATCTCATCAGAACAACTACGATCGGATAGTATTCCATTTATCGGTAGATCATTGTTACAAAACTCACATTCCGAAAAACTGGCCGCCGCCGACCTTTGAACATAGTGTAATAACTCCACAATAGATATTGAATATCCTCTACCAAATCAGTTCTATAAGCGTTAAGACATACTGGTATTTTGTTTTATTGTAACACAAGTGCTGCCTGATTTGACACTTGCTTGATACTTTAATAAGCCAAAAGTTTTTCTTTAGAAATCATGTCTTGGTAAAGTTAGACGGTTTTACTTCAAAAGTTTTTTACATTATTTGTATCCAAAACAGAAAAAAATGTTAGGCATTCGGCATAGCCGAATTTAAGCCTTTTTTTTACTTGTTCAGAAATGATTTTTTCCTGGAGGTGTACTTAAGCTAGTAGTAAAAATTTTCGTTAATTTTGCACTACCTCTCTCAAATTTTTAGGCTTTTTTTAAAATTTGGTAGAAGACGAAATAGCGCTATCTTTAAAACTTCAGATACAAATCGGTCTGGAATTTTTTCAAATTATTTTGAAAATTTAATTTTTAAAAATTCTTTTAATAGTACATGCTGTATAAAAATTTACTAAAAAAAAGAAAAATTTTCTCCACTGCGCCCTGAATAGTTATTGTTGAGAAATAAAGTTACCGGTGTTTTGCCTCTTCGGGCTAACCTAACACTAAGTGCAATTAAAATTTTAAAGTAACGGGTTTTTCAACAGGGACGTTACAAAAGTAGAGCGACAGGGACAGCAAACGACGCCATATTTCTTGCCGCTCTTTTGACATTTCTCTTCAGTAAGGTTTGCCATTTCACGGTGGAAAGATATACGAGCCAACAACGAGTCGAAATGATTAAAATTTACTACCGAAATTTGAATCCACAGGCACAGTACAAAATGTTCTCGTGCCAGTGAGACAAAGAAGTGCCCGTAGTGTCGAGAATATTGCTGCCGCTGTGAGGCTTCAGTTGAAGAAAGCCCAAATGTGTCTCTCACACGTCGTTTTCAAGCGTTGGGCATCTCTGTGACGTAGTTGTGGCGAATTTTGCGAAAAGATCTTGGCCTACATCCTTACAAGATCAAATTGACGCAAGAACTGAAGCCGCTTGACCACGAATGTTCGTGAATTGGGCTGAGCAACAACTTGAAAATTATTCGGATTTTCATCGAAAAATCATCTTCAGCGATGAGGCTCATTTCTGGCTGAATGGCTTCGTCAATAAACAAAATATGCATTATTGGTCAGACAGCAATCCACACGTACTCCATGAGTCATCATTGCATCCCGAAAAAATTACGGTTTGGTGCGGTTTATGGGACGGCGGTATCGGCCAATTTATGCTTGAAAACCATCAAAAATTGGGTTCAGCGTCTGGACTTCTGCAAGCGTGCCCGTGGGGCCATGCAAAAGAAATCGAGTTTTCCACACACAATGGCATCGAACGTACTTTTACAGGAATAAAGAATTTCACTGATATCTAAAACCGTTTTTGTTTTTTTTAAAAAAACTTTTGTAGCGCTTTTATTGAAAAACACTTTATAAGCGAAGCGTTCGAAATTAGTTCTTAACAAGTGCTTTGCCTTGGTATCAAACATTGCCATTTCAATTTCCTACTAATACTTTGCTTGTGCATTTAGAAAAATATTTTTGAAAAAAGGTAAACTAAAGCTGTTTTAGGGTACATGAGCCGTTTCGCCCTGTAAAGAACAGACTTAAATTGCATTCTAGGTGTTCACGTTTTCGCGCAAGTTCGCTGTAGTTGTTAAAAATATGAAGGTACGTCTAAATTTTCTATTAGTGACTGGCAAAAAAAAATTTATTCTTGTTTTTTCACAATTCGCTTAGAATTTAATAATATTTTATATTACCTTAACTATTTTTTAATTTAAAAATTTTTTTCATTATAAATTTATTTCATCTCCAAAAATTTTTTGCAACTGAAAATTTTTTCACCACAAATTTATTTCATTTTTTTTACCTGAAAATTTTTTTCCACCACAAAATTTGTTCTTATATCCAAAAAATTTGTTCACCTCTCATTTCACTTCTAAAGTTTTTTTTACATTATTTGTGTCAAAAACAGTAGATAACATATTTTAGGACATTGGTGGAGGGTATTCAAAGATTCGACATAGCCGACTTAAAGCCTTTTTTACTTGTTTGTCTTTTCTATCACGTATACAAACTCGATTAAGATCGGAGGGAAGCTATAAACGGGATACTCACCCCGAGAGGGTGCGATGGTGATATCAAAAATTGTATTTAATTAATTAATTTAACCTAGAATTGTTCCTGGAAAATTCTCCACTCTATTTTACAATGTGCCATTAACTCAATTGTTTTAACTGCCTTTTTTTTATTTTTTAAATAAAACCATTATTTTGTTTTTTTTTTATTATTTTATTTTATTTTTTTCATTCAAATTTGTTTTTTATTTGTTTCATTTTTGTTGTTATGCTAAATTGGCTATTTGTTGTTTTTAGTCATTCAATCATATTTATGCAATAATTTTTATAATATTTTTCACTTAATTTATTGAATTTTCTGTTGATTTCTACCATATTACAAATAACAATTGAATTGGATAAAAAATGCCATAAACTATTTTGATGATCTTTAATTCAAATAGTATGGCAATTTGGAAATGTTTTGTTTTTTTGTATATGTTTGACAACTATTATATCATACATTTTGTTTCTTTGTTATATTAAGACAATATATAAATATTTGTTTTTTATTTTGTTTTTTTTTACCAATAAAAAGTATTAAATAATATTTAATTTTTTGTTTTAAATTGTTAGCAATTTTGATACGATGTTTTTTTATATCAGATGCTGTTAGTTTAATTGCCTTTAATATATTTATGTTTTTGGGGGTTAACCAATATTTCAATTTATTTAACTGCCTCATTGTTAAACTATTGCAATTTATTTTTTTATATTTTTAATTAAATATACCAATTTTTTTTTGTATTTTTTAATATACATATATATTTTTTTATTTTATTTTTTTGTAAATAATATTTATTTTGTTTTTTAGTTAACATTACGACGTGTTTTTTTAGCATGTTTAATTCTCTTATGATTAACAGTTTATATTATTTTAATTTATTTGAATTTTGAATTCATATTTTTTTCTTTATAATAATATTTATAAACTTAAAATTGGCGTTTTTTTAATAATATTTCTTGTTTTAATTAATAGTATGAAATTTTTTATTACAAAAGCTTGATATTTATACAATTTGTGTTTTTTTTTTCTATTTATTTATTATTAAGGTCGGTTAACTTATTTAAAAGTTAATTTAATTTTACATTAACCATAGGTATTTTATGCTAATTTTTCTTTTGGTTAAGATTAAAGAATAAATTTGCTGCCTTACTCAAAAATAAAATTTGCATTAAAATAAAATAACTCTAGATAATGTAAAATTGAGCTCGACCTAGGTTTTTTTTTTTTTTTTTGAAATAATTTACAATAGGTATTGGCTTTAATTTTTATTTTTTTTTTCATTCGCCAATTTTTTTTATAAAGTAATTTTTTTATGGATTTTTTTTTGTAAGATTTTTTAACTATATTTTAATTGGAGTTTTTTTTTATGTTAAATAACATTTATACATATGACTAGGGAAATACTGCTACATAATTTTTAGTTATATAAAATATTGAGCATACCTCTAGGGGTTATTCTATTTACACAAACAAATTATAGTCAAGGGGAATTTTGTTTTCTAAAAAAAAAATTGTGTAGTTTAATTTTAGTTTTTCCAAGGGGAAATTTTAGTTATCGACACCACCCTTTCTCTGTTAATGCGAATGCCGTTGAATACTACTCCTTACTTATGACAATAATAAAAAAGTTGCAATAATGGCAACTCATCTCATTTAGCAAAAAAATCTGTTTTTTGGTCTAACAAAAAATCAAAAATCTTTTAGTCAAAATTTACAGATTTTTTGTTAGGCAAAATTTAACTTTTTTAATTTTTTTTTACCGGCGAAATGGCCTAATTAATTGTTCTCGGGATTGTATCAACACTCATAGAAGTTAACCTATACAAATAGCAGAAAAATCTACTAAAAATTTGTTTAAGAGCCCCGCGGAAAAACCTGGAAATTAGCATTTGTGTTGTTGCTTTATATTGCTAAGATAAGAGCAGTAAACATAAAACTATTAAATTTACTAAATTTTTGTTATAATCGAGTTAAATTTTAGTTTATTAAAAGTTACAATTTTACCTGCTAAAATCATTAAAAAAATGCTAAATATTAGCAGCCAAAAAATACCAAAAAAAAGACGGTTGAGTTTACGAAGTTTTGTTTACATTTAAGTTAAATTTAGTTGAATTGAAATAACAATTTATTCTGCTAAAATTTCGGATATTTTTGTTAAAAATAGTAGGTTGCCTATTTTCTAAATGGTAGATTTTTTCGCATTTAAAAAAAATCCCAAAAAATTTACTGGAAAATTTTTAATTGTTTTAATGTTTTTTAGGTACAAATATTCGGAAAATTTTTTGTCGACTTTAGCAGGATAAATTGTCATTTTTGATCTAACTAAATTTAACAGTCTTATTTTTGATCTTGTTCTGAAGAACAAAATTATTTAGAATCGGTTCCTTCGTCTACATCTTTTATAAAACAGCTTTTTTACCATCGCTTCCATGGAATAAAATTTAACCGTTTTTTTTTAATCTTCATTTACATAACCGAGCCATTAGGGCCTTATGTGGTTAATTAAAGCTACTATCTAAATAACAAACTTGTAGATAAATCATATAAATACAAATTATATCCGTAATCCCTAACCGAGCACTAGCAACAAAGGCTATCGACTCGTTGTAGCGAAAACAAGCCAGAGCCTCTGGTGGGAATTGAACCCACGATCCCCGCACTGATGAGCTAGCACGCTACTAACAAGCCAACCGGGGCGCTGTTCTCACCTTACCAATATAAAGCAAAAAATCTGTTGGTTTCAGCAATTTGTTCTGCAGGGCACATTTGAACCAATTTTTGGTAACTTTAGCATAATTTTTCACACACTTTTTTTCTAATATAAAATTATACCGAACAAAATTATTTTGAATCGATTACTTCTACACCTTTCTTAAAGCAGGTTCTTTTAACATTGATTTTTTGGAATAGGTTCTGGAAACTATTCCTGGGTGACAAAATATATCTGACTGTTGATTAGAGCTAGTTGTATAACTGTTTCTAGAGCCAGTTATGCATATTGTATATTTTTCTGCCGTCTTTGTGAATCAGGCGGCCATTGCTCCTTATGAGTCATAATTTCTGAGCTCTGTGTTAAAGTTAAAAAAAAATGTTGTAAAAAACAACAATTTTATTTGTAATTTTCTTGAAATAATACTAGAATTTAACTATATCTTCGAAGATATAAGGTCCCGCCAAGGTAAATTTTTTTTAATAGGTTTGACTTTTTACCGGAGTTGTATTTAAGCTAGAAGTAATACAAATTTTCGTTCATTTTGCACTATCTTGCTTTCAAATTTATAGGTTTAATTTAAAATTTGGTAGGTGACGAAATATCGCAATCATTGAAACTTCGGAAACAAATCAGCGATGAGGAATCAATCTGGAATTTTTTCAGATAATTTTCAAAATCTTTTTTTTTTAATTCGTTTTAAATTGTAAGCTGTAGACAAAATTTACTAAAAAAAAAGTTTAATTTTCTCCACTGCGCCCTGAATAAAATTGTTGGCGAGTAAAGTTACCGGTGTTTTACCTCTTTAAAAATGTTTGGTTTTCCCATGGTTTCGGTAAAAATATAGAAAAAAAATTGAGTTAAAGATTTAGTGTCGGCCCAGAATAACAACGTGTCGTATAATGATTATCGCTGTGAGAGAGTATAGGCCCAAACTAACGACGTACGATCGAGACTGCAAACTGTAATGTTAATATTAGTGTAAAGAAGTAAAAATGGAAAGTCTTTCCATTCCTTACTAACAACATTCTATTTATTAGTTTTTACATTAAAATCTCAAAAAATTAAAAAAAAAAATGTATTTTCTTAAAAAAAATTTCGGAATTTCGGTTTATATTACGTTGTACATTCATTGGTACGCATTGGAGCACAAAGGAGCCTCATAAAATCTATGTTATCTTTACACGACAAAAAAATAAAATGCGGCAACTCTAATGTAAGAATGAAAAACAAACAAACAAAAATAAAATGTGAGAATAAAATAAAATTTGAAAATAACATACATCGATTCTTTTTCTCAACTGCAACAACGCTCGACGTGTTTTAATTGTTAATTTCTATGAATAAATACGGCACGTTGTTATTCTGTTTCTTACCTTAGATACAGATTTAATCTATCATTTAAGGTTCATAACTTATATCTTATACTAAAAAAAAAGAACTACAAAAAATTTTTTTATGTTAAAACCAAATTAAGATCGCTTAAATATTTAAAATATTTTGGTTTCTTTAAAATAACTTTTAACAATTTTTAATTTAATTTTTTTTCATAACAAATAATTCTGTTTAATAAATAATTACAATTAATATTTAAATATTTTTTTTAATGAAATGGAAGGAATATGTTGAAATGTATACAAATGATTAAAAATTTCTATATTTATTATAATTATGCTTGAAATTAAAAATATTGATACACAATTTTTCTTTTTACAAAACTTTTTCTTTTAACAAAAATCAGTCATTTTTTGATTATTTTACTCATGTCTAAAAGTAAAAACCTTAATATAAATCAACTTTTTATTTGAAAATTTTCTTTTGTTTTTTTATACAATATTTTTTTCTTATCGAAAAAGAGGAACTAAAATTGAGTTTTGTTTAATAAAGATTTGGCGGGCTTAAATTAATATTTCTATATAAATTTTATATTTCTTTTTTGTTTGGCAAGAATAGGAAAATTTAAAAAAAACAAACACTATTTTATAATGTTGTATAAAATTATAAGGAAAAAGAAAAACTGTAGCATAATTTTGAGTATAAATATGAGAAAAAATACAAAACTATTAAGTACCCGATTTAAAAAGAAATTAAAGAGATACGATATTGTATTGCATCAGCATTGCAAACTTGCATTGTCGCAGAGGCCCATGATTGCATTTTATATTATTTAACTTTTTTACTCGGGTTTTTAAATAAAAAAAAGGTTATGAAGTTTTTGTTTTAGATGAGCTTATATGTAATAATTATGTGATAGTTTAATAATAGACACAGTTATAGTATAATATAAATTTAATTTTTTAAATCTAAAGTGTTTTTTATAGCATCAATTTTAGGCTTATTTAGTAAAACAAATAACTCATATACCAAAACAATAATTTTTTGTTAGTAATTTATTTGACATACATTCGCACTGTTTTTTTTTTCTTTTTTGGTTTATATAACACATTCATTTCTTAAATTTTTTTTTAGTATATTTTAAAATTTAAATTTAAACCATACTAGGGTTAAAAGCCAACAGCAGTTTGTTAATTTTGTGGCCGCCGAACCAAAAACCGGAAAATGTATTTCTTCGGGTTCACTAAGTTCCTCTTCTTCTTCATCTATAGCATTTGATATTGTACGATGACGCATGATAAAATTAATTTTAATTATACTTTCTGCTATACCACCCGGTGAGGAGACTATAAAATAAATTAAACGATCAACACCTTCATGCATGCTTATATAAGTCAGACGGGCTTCTTTACAAAATGGGGTGGGTAAATCCTTTAGAAATTGTGAGAAAGAATGAACATAGAAAGAAATTAATTAGTGGTTAAAGTTTTAATTTTAAATAAGAGCGACAAAAATACTTACTGTAACGGAATAGGCTAATGCAATGTTGCCATATTGATTTCCAGGTTTATAAACACGATCGCCATGTAGCCATCTAGCTGCGTAAGCTGGTGGATTAGCACAAAATTCTACTGACACATGTAAGGGTGAACCAGCATAAGCTACAGGTGTAGAATTACGGGCCACAATTGTAGGAAATCCTAAAAATGGATATATAAAAGATATATTGTTGTTAAAATTTATACAAAACAGCTTAAAATTATTATTTATATAACTTTTTTTATATCATTAAAGTTAAGTATACTAAAAATTTTTAAGAAATTTTTTACTGGATTCTAAAAATTTGATAAAAAAAAAAATTTAAACCATTCTGGAAAAAATTTGATTTTTTGTAGTAAATTTTTCTACTACCTACAGTTTGAAACAATTTTTAAAAAGTACTTTTTTTAATTCAAAAATTTTGGACCAATTCCTCCGGTGCAATTTTTAAAAACCTGTTGTTTTCTGTTTTTAGTCTCATCAAAAAAAGTCTGTAATGGCAACTGAAAATTTTGCTGTTATTACGGGAAATTTTGCTAATTTGAGCCCAGCGGTATTTTTTGCTAATCTTAGCAACACATGTCTGCTGACGTTTAAACTTTTTGTAAAGTGGAATTTAAAAAATTTACTAAGTAAAAAAATTTCAAATTTATCTTCTTTTATCGAGCATCAAAATTTTGTTTATTTTATTTATTTTTTTTTTCAAAAAATATTTTAGACAAAATTAAAAAAAAAAATAAATCAAGGCTTAAAAATTGTAAAAACAAATGAATTTATCATTTTGTTATAATTTCTTTTTGAAAAATATTCTTTTTACTTTTAAGATCAAATTTTGATTGTTTTTAGGGCTGATTTTTAGAACTAAAAACACCTTTTTGGTGCTATTTTATGTGGATGTCCCATTTTCAGACATGATTCGGTATATTCACTTTCGAGCCCTTATTTTTATATATGTAACAGTTTAAGGCAATTTAAGTTTGTAGGTGTAAGTTTCAATTAGAAATAAAATTTCCTTTAATATCCACTTTTTAAAATTAGTATTTTTTTTTTTGCTAATTTTAGCAAATCTGCTTTTAACAATTTGTAAAATGATTTCTGATATTAGCAACAAAAATTTGTAAATATTCTGTAAAAATTCTGTAATTTGCAAAATGTATATAGCAGAAAGATTTACTAAATAATATATTTTTTTTTACTAAAAATCAGTACAAAAATAGTAAAGTGGGATTGAAAACTGTTAATAAATTTTTCTACTAACTTTTCTTTTCTGAGTGTAATAATGTCCAACTTGGATGTAATAAATTGCAATAACATCACACACTCTGTCTTCTTTTATTGCAATTTTTAAAAATGCTCTTCTAGTTCTGCTGAGTTTTTTAAATCATGTCTATTTTTTGCTGGGGAATAGAGTATTCAAAAAACCGGCCTTTTGAAAAAACCGGTTTCGGATTTCTTCGAAAAATCGAATTTTAAAAAAACCGGTTTCGGTTTCGGTTTTTGAAAAAAAAACCCGTCGACCGGTTTTTTTTAATTTGAATAAAATATTTTAGAAATAATATACAATTTAAATGTTTCTATTTAAGACGATTTTTTTATTTGCTTTTAATAAAGCTAGAAGTGGAAAATACTCTTTCACTAATAGTAGATGTTGGACAAATAGTCAAAAGACAATTATATAAATTTTCAGTTCTTTTGTCGCATGAAATCTATGAAATCATCATATAATGATGAATGATTTTGTACAGTCTCTTTTTTAGGATTTTGAATACTGATTGTTGTGTTATTTAGATCAGAAATTAAACTATTTGAATTTGGAATATCCAAAGTTAAGTCTTCATCGGAATCTATCAGACTTACATCTAAATCTTCATAACCAAACAAACGATTATGTCTTCGGAAAAAATAAAAGAGGCCAATTAACCCAGTTGGTGATGTAATTAAAAAAACCGGTTAACCGAACAAAAAAGACCGGTTTTCGGTTTTCTTCGAATTTACAAAATATTCGAAACCGATCGGTTTTTAAAAATAAAGAAACCGGTTGACCGGTTTTCGGTTTCGGTTTTTGAATACTCTAATGGAGAAGTTTTTTGTGACTTTACATATTTCACTTGATTAAGGACTTCAACGATTTCACTGTAATTTGGATATGTGAAAGGGGAGATAAAACGAATCGGATTCTTTTTGGCCCAGTATAAAAATTAGGGACTAGAAATCTCTATCACGTATTGAGCACAAATTGGGGTTTCCAAATTTAACTCTCTTTTTAATTTTTCAGAGCCGTTTTCTTACAATTTTTCAGTTTTTGTTTAATGACTTTTGATCAGCTAAGTACCACCAATAATCCAATATGTGATTCCTATTACCAGGCCCTAGCTAAATATTTTTCTATTACTCTTTTTTTTTTTTTTTTTTGTACCCGTCCGACGTAAATCAGTTAAAAAGTTAATAGCTGTACAGTATTAATCCAAAATCTACAAAAATACAAAATTACTGAAACTAGAAATTAATATGATTGCTCAATTTTATTTAAACAATTTGTGGTTTTTAGCTGGACTTAGTACCTTTTCTTTTTTAAAATTGGACTTAGCTCCTTTACACATCACAATAAAACAAGAAGGAATGAACATTTTTTCTGTATATAATGCATTTTTAGTTGTTTGAGCACAACGCATTGAAATTTACGTTTTTATAAAATGTTTTTCACGAAAAAAACAATGAAACGCCATTGATGGGTACAATGAAATTTGAATATATGATATAGAGGATCAAATAAGCATAGGTACCTTTTTTAGAGACTTAATCTCACGTTTAAGGCTTCAACTTCCAAGGTTGTAATAGTGTAAATCGTGCCAACCGAATTATAGTGGTAGTAACTGAAAATTTTTCTTTGAGTGTATACATTCTAATTATATTGACAGCATTCCAGGGAAGTGCTTACTGTTAGACTTTTTTTGTTATTTTAATTAAAAGTTCTAAATCGTTTGTGTGAGTTTTTATTGCCCTTAGTATAAATTCCTAACTTTAATTTATATTATTTTTACTTTATAATATTTGCTGCCTATTTTTGAATAATTTCTTTGTAGCTTATTTTAAAGCTTTTTAATTGATTTTGATTTTTTTTTTTTTTTACAAAAATTCAATAATCCTTAGAAAATTTTCAATTTAACAATCAACTACGAATACTTCATAGACTTTGTTTTCTTTCTTTTTTTTTGTAATTTTAATTTTAAAAATAAACAATAATCGCAGCCATTAATTGCTACTTCTCATTTCCCAAAAATTTCAAATTTACAACGACCATTTTTAGTTTATATAGCTTCGGGAGAAATCAATTAAAAACGAGTGGTGTTTAAAAAATCTTGTGCTTGTGGAACATTTTCAATGTATATAACAAATTAAGTTTGATGGCGGGGCAAAGAAGAAGTTGTCTATTAAAAATATTTTTACATGCTACGGGGAGAGTCGTTTTAGCAAACTTTTGTCCATAAAAAAACAATGATGAGTTTTTCAAAAAGTTTCAATATATAAATATATATTTATATAGTATTATGGGTAACTTGATATTTAATACATTTAAACACCCTTTTTTGCATATGTTTTTGGGGTTTTTACCATGTTTTTTTTTTTTGTTTTTTGCTACTCAAGTGTTTACAGTAGTCTGTGATTGCTAAAAAAAGGGTCAATGTAAGTGTAGCTATTGGTTAGTATTGGTGTCTGGCCATTAATATGCTTGTTATTTGATTATCATGGCCAAAGTGAGTATTGTGTTGTTGTTGTTATTGTAAAGCCTACACATTCAGCAAATGAACGTTGAAATTTTTGTTGTGAGTGGGTGTTAGAATTTTAAATTATTAATGGGTGTTTAGCACCCGACAAAATTAAAGTAAGTCAAATGTTTTTACTAACACCTCGAAGAGAATGCGGCAAAGTTGGCAAATATACAATTAAAATCAATCATTTGTACAAAAATGTCGATTAGTTAGTACTTGTTTTTATAAAGTGGTTGGTGGTGTATTAAAACAAGCATAAATGGAAATTTTGTAATGAAGTTTTTGTAATGAAAAATGGAAGTTTTTACACACTATAATACCAGGGTCAAAATGGGACCTGCCCAATACACTTTTGATAGAAAATACACATTTTAAATATGTGTTTTTTTTGGATTCACTAATAAGATTCATTTTATAATTTTGCGCCAGAAATGTGAAAAGGAAGGAAGGAAGTTTTAAAAGAAAAAAGTGTTCCCCTTAACGACTTGCCAAAATGCTTTGACCTAAAACGTGAAATTTGATAGATCGCCTTCTAAATAAAAATTTTTCAAAATTGAGATTTTTTCATTATTTAATTCACACATCTCTGACTATTTCACAAAGTTCTTTCTTATCACTATCTTATTTAAATCTCGGATTTTCAGTTATATTTATTGCTTAAGAAACACTGATTACCTTTAATACACATACAAAGTGTTATTTTCAGTTTTGACGCTATTACTGTAAAAAATTATAGAATTTGTAGTGTATTATTTTTCATTGTGCCTCTTTAATTGAAAAATAGTGACTTCAATTCACTGTATTATATAGATATAAGCCATTTTTGATAAAATAATCGTGACTATCTTAATGGTTATAACTCAAAATAATATTTTATTTCCACATACGCAATATAAATATAAAAATACCTGCGAGATTTTTTTATTTAAGGTGCGATATGTGGTCCCTGGATTATTAGCTTATGTGCCAGTATCGCGGTGCTAATTTACTGAAGATATACTTTCTGGAGTTTCGAATTAGAAAGTGTTTAAAATGGGGTTAGGAAGTGAAAAAGTGGATGCTTAATCACACAGCACATACCGCAGAAGCCAGAAACTTGAAATGTGTCATGTGGATTCCTCCTCCGGCATAGATATCCATCTAGGAAATTATTGCGAGAAAGGGCAAAAAGGAAAAAAGTCTCCCCTCTTAACTTCCCATCGGCTAAGACAATTTAAAATATGTGTTTCCTAGAGTATGAGCTGATTCACTATAAAAGTTCCTTTTGGAATTGTCGCCAGGAAAGTAGAAAATAAGGTTTTCGGTGGAGCCAGGATATTTTAATCTCTAGACTGCTGTTCCGGTGTAGACATCCCTCAAGACGGGGGTACTGTGACTTTTTTTTTTGGTGAGAAGCACCCCACCTAGGTGAATAGTCCCTCCTTAACGACCTGCCGAAATACTTTCGCTAGAAATCTTAAATTTAAAATATGGTAGTATGGGCTAATTCACTAAAGCTAGAAATCTGTTGAAAAAGAGGAATCATATAAGTAAAAATGCTCATTACAACTGACCCATGTCCAAAAACTTGCTCGAGTTCGAACGTCACTTTTTTGCCCAACACACCGAGTGTATTTTACATTGAATTCTTTTATTTTGTGTGGAAATTACTACATGAATTTGTATTATTTTTTTTTTTAGTTTTTAGTAGAACTAAAATAGTTCAAACATTTCAATTTTTTTAAAAGTCATCTTTTAAATAGATGAACTTATTGTTTTCCTATTTTTTTTTTTAATTTTATCCTTTTGGGTTTCACTCCTGTTTAAACATTTTGTGTTTTACTTTAAATGATTGTCGTTGATAAATCAATATTTAATTCAATTTTAAAAAATAAAGTAAAAAGTTTGACTTTAACTTCGTTTTCAGTCAAACATTGTACATTTTTTAAAATTGTTATAACTTTAGTGCAAAAAAAAATGTGGCATACTTTTTGGGTTTGTAATACATAAAATTTAAAGTATACTTTTAGGAGATTTAAAGCATACTTTTAGGAGTTGTTGTTTCATATACTTTTAGGAATTGTTTCATATACTTTTAGGAATTGTTGTAATTCTTGCAACTAATTAAATTGTTTAAAACATTTTAAATTTGACCGAAGTTTGGCTACGGCTTCGGCTAGAAAATTAGATCGCTAGGCTTATATTAATTTATACAACCTTTTTATATAATTAAAAAATTGTGAATTTATAAATATGAACATAAATTTTTTAAAATTGTTATAACTTTAGTACAAAAAAATGTGACATACTTTTTGGGTTTACAATACATAAAATTTAAAGCATACTTTTAGGAAATTGTTGTTTTACTAATAATTTTTTTTATTAAACGTAAACAGTAATTCTTGCAATTAATTAAATTGTTTAAAACATTGTAAATTTGACCAAAGTTTGGCTACGGCTTCGATCAGAAAATTAGATCGCTAGGCCTATATTAATTTATACAACTTTTTTATATAATTTAAAAATTTGTAAATTTATAAATATGAACATAAATTTTTTAAAATTGTTATAATTTTAGAAAAAAAATACGGCATACTTTTCGGGTTTATAATACATAAAATTTAAAGCATACTTCTAGGAAATTGTTGTTTCACTAATAATTTTTTTATTAAAGGGAAACAGTAAAGTATTTTGTCGCAATTTTTATTTTTTTTTTAATTTCTTATCATATTTTCTTCAAAAAATTTTAATTATTTTTCCAGTTTTTTAAATTAATATTAATTTCATTATCTTTTATTAGTTTTTATTTAAAAACAGTAAGTATGCAAATTTTTAGTAACTAATACAAAACATTTTATAAAATTTTTATTTATTTTTGTGTTTGTACAAATTGAATTTTCCAAACAAATTGCCACTTTGTGTTGGCATTAACAATTCTTACAATAACTTGTACTTTGTTAACAACAATACTAACTATGCAAAAAAAAAAAATATCAAATAAAGATGAAAATAAAAACTTCAACTTAACAACAAAACATAAAGCAATTACAACTATTCTCTTGATAGTCAAAACATCCATGTTTTCTATGCTGCATAGAGAATACAAAGCATTCATTCATAGCTATTATTTGCTGTTGCAAATATTGCAATTGTTGCAAAGTGGTTGTAGTAAGTTGTCGTATTGCATTGCATAAGTAATAGTTAACATTCAATGGTCTTATAACTAAGATTGGTATTGGATAGGGATTCTCAAACTGTTTTTTTTTTATAATAAATTTAAAAAAATGTATTAAAAAATTTTAAATATATATTCAAAAACGTTTAAGCACTTGTGGTAAAAACTACATTTTGCAACAACATTTTCTTAAAAGTTCGAATATGTATTTTACAGTGGGACGATTGTAAAAAATTTTCAAATTTCATAATGTTAACGCGGTAAATCGAAACTACCCTGCGTGAAAAAGGGGTCATTTGTGAATTGGGACCTGTCCCGTGATTGGTGAAAACTTGACCGGTTCTGAAAATAAATATCACGAGATTGGTGAAAAGAGAACCGGTTCCTAAAGTACCGTGACCAGCTTAAAAGTCATGACTTATTCTTTTGCGTTGGTTGTGTGATATGTTCTTGGGGATTAGTTGTCTGACATGTTCTTTTAGACTAGTCCTGTGACATGTCATAGAGGGCAAGCTTATGTTAAAGTGGTCGGTCTTTTTCACATAAAAAAACGGTCCCGTGACCGGTTCTTGTCACAATGAACCGGTCACATATATATTTTATATATTTTTAAATATTTTATATATTTGTGACGATATTTAAAAAATTTTTCTATGTAAATTTTGTATATATTATTTGATCTTCATGTTTTAATTATATATTTTTTGAATTAATTAGGTTCTAGATCATAATAAATGTTATTAAGCGCACTCCCTCTAGCACTGATCCTCATAATTTATTCCATTTAAAAAATTAGTGTTAACTATTTCTTAGTATCCTTAATTATGATCTCGAAGCTGATAAATTCTAAAACTATATTTTTTATTTTTTTCTATTATAAAAATTTAATTTTTCAAATTTACAATATTTGGTCTTTACATACTTTTCCCTTGAAAATCTTTCGTTGAACAAAAAGAAAAAAATACTCGTAGTGAATTATATTTGCTATCTTTAATAACAAAAATATTATTTAGCCAAAAAGTTGTTAATATCATGAGAGGGTTTCATGTATTCCACTGTTTAGGAACATCTGGTATACAAAAAAAAAAAGTGTTATGAGTCCTACTACTAAATGTTTTTTCTACATTTATTTACTTGTAACGTTTTCTTAACAATAAAAATTATTCAATTTCCTATTATTGTATTGTGTCACTTTTTCATTTAATTTTCTTTGAAAAGTTTTTGATGTTTATTGAAGAATTTTCTATTTTACGGGGAATTAAATATTTTTAATGTAGAAAGTAACAAACAAAAATGGGGAATATTTATAAGCAAATCATAAGTTTTAAGTTTAAAACCTTTGATTTTATTATTATTAAATAGATTTTGTGCAAGGATATTTCAAAAAAATTTTCTAAAAGCCTCTGTTTATATAAAAAATAATATTTGACACAAAACCTTTGTTTTTGTAAACCTAAGCAACATTTTAAAAAATAATATTGTTTAATTTAAAAAATAGCAAAATCTTTTCTGCCGTAGAATTCTTAATATCCTTTCAAACAACAAAAAATTTTAGTTAACAATAATTTAATTTTTAAACTACTGGTCCCAATAGTTTTAATGTCATTAAAATCTCTCTATTAAATATAAATTTTGCTGTCACTTTTTGTAATATCCTCATATTCATTTATAATAAGTACTTAAAATTTTCATTTAATGTCCTTTTATTTAAGTTGGAGTCTAAACTTTTCATAAAATTAAAAAAAAAATAAATTATATAACTATATATAAAAGTGTACAACTGACAACTTGTTTTACTGCTCACATCCGGTACTCTTTTCAACTTTTCAGAACTCATTTCCGCCTGTGTATATGGATGTATGAATAAATGCTGCTTTTATTTGTACATTTGTCAGTCTGAATAGAAGCTATTAAATTCTAGTCATTAAAAACATAACATGGCAAAAAAAAAAATAAAGTTTATATATTTTTTGTTGCATGAAAACTGTCTGCAAAGTTATTGAAATCAGAGTGTAAATCTTTGCTACGATATATTTATTATTTGTATTAGCACTAAAGGGAGAATCAAACAAATATTGAAATTAAAATATATATAAAAGTTTAGAATTTTCTAAATTAAAGAGGAATGAAAAGTTTTAAATTAAGGCGACTTGTCATAAGACGAAAAGTATTAACTTTCCATACAAAAAAAAAAAAAAAAACTACAATGAAATTCCAAAAAATTCAAATTTTAATTTGTCAATAACAGGACTTAATATTTTTGTAGCTTTTTGTCGCAGACTTTTTCGTATTAATAGGCACGTTAAATAAATTAAATTTATTTTTTCAATTTGTTAATAATTTCCCATTTTTTTTATTTATTTAGAAATACATATTTGGGATGCGTAGGAACTGGCTTAACTAAATTTAAATTAAGTTTTAAGTCTTTTTCTGTGATATTTAATTATTTTATTTTAAATTAAAAAAAAAACTTTTTGCATTTAATAGTTAGTTAAGATTAATTTTAGCCACCTCATACAGGGCCTTAGAATTCCTTTTAAAAGCATTTTTATTAAGTGCTTAAAAACTAATTTAAGCCACATGTGTTCTAGATCTCTAGTGCTTTAATAAGATTCCTTAAAATATTAACAACCCTTTTTTTTTGATATTCTATAAAGCTACATGCAATTTTAATCAAGATTTTGTATGCGTATAGTCTTCCTTGATGACAACCACCAATTGTTGCCTCAAGCTACCACATGGTGTGGCATGGTGGTGGTATAGGAAATTGTTTGAATATGAAACGATTTTCAGACCAAATTATATAAAATTGCTAGTGTAACTGATAATGCAATTTGTTTTAGTTGTATTTTGTTTTTGCAAACTAAATAAATGTAATTTGAGTAAAGTAATGTATGTATGTATGAATTGACCCTCTTATAAAAGTTTTTTCTCTTATACTTACACATATACATTTCAATAGAGGGCTACTTATTTGTAGGGATATATTAGCTGTCGAAGTGGATAATTTTCAAAAATTAAATTCCATAAATAGGATTTTTATTCTAAAAGCCGCCCTACCAACAAAATTAAAGTGTATTCACTTCGCCATTTTGTATGTATGATTTGTGATTCATAGTTAAAACTTACACAGTGAGAGAATCTATATATATAAAAAATTGTTGCAAGTGTGTTGTGACTTTATAACTCACGAACGGTAAAACCAAATACGATTAAATTTTAAGGGTTTGTTCGTATGGTCGTGTAGATGGTTTATCTAAGTCGGTCAAAGCGACTTTTCATGTCAACATGTGATTTTGTCCATATTAAAAAACAACAACAAATACGTAGGCTCCCATGAGCGTGTGCGGTATGTATACTGCAGTGATCGGCACTCATAGCACTCAGGGGCCGAACACAATCGGCAATTCACACGTACACTACACGAATATCAACAAATCTCACAGCTAAGAGCACAAAAAATACAATAATTTCATTCAGTAGTACGCTAACTTTCAACAGAGCAGGTATATGCCGATTTGTTGAAGAAATAAAGTTTACTCTAAAAATTTGTTTTTTTTATTATAGTTTTTGTTTTATTGTAGGTATTTATTTTGTTTTTCGTTTACATTTTAAATAAAAAATGTGGAACGTTAAGTGGGAAGAATTTTTTTTATTCTCTTTATATATATTAAATGAGGCAGAGTGACTAGTATGCAGTCGAAAAATTATTATGAATTATTTTTTTTTTATAATAGAGAAAAAAAAAACATGAACTATTTAAATTCAATAAATACGGATATTCTTTTATCGATTAATTTAATTTATTAATTTATTCATTCATTCATTTATCTAGAAAGATAAAATAATTTCTTACGGTGTAAAACACAAATACATTCATATTCTCTCTTTCTGCCGACCACTGGTACACTGTGTGCTGACTTCATATACACGGTAAATATACGTTGTAGGGCATACACGCATAAACATTGACAGCTGTTAGTGAGTGATCATTTAAAGGTTCTTTTTCATCGAACTCGCGGATCGAGAAACCAATGAACCAAAAAATTTCATTTAATGTTAATATTCATGCGTAGCGAAGCACGCCAGGATCCGCTAGTTATCTATAGGATATTAATGAATTTTTGCATAAAGCCAATGAAAATTCACTAGAAATACATAAACTGGGCATAGAGTACTATTTAAAAGCGAAAATAACGAAATATTGTATAATTTGATAAAATAATTATTTCAGCATGAAACAAATTTCCAAAAAATTATAAATTATAGATGTTTAAAATATATTATTTTTGATTTTATTGGTCACGATCGTCTGCAATTTGCAGTCGATTTTAATAAAATTAAGTGAAAATAAACACAAAGCAAAAATGTCATTTTAAAATAGATTTAAAATAGGGTCGAACCAATTTTAAAATTCGTTTATTTACACAAGGTTTGAAAAAGGTATTGTAAGCTAAAATTCGTTTATGAATACAATTTTAGCAAATTTTGCTTGAAATGTTGTTTAAAATTTTTCTGAATACCGCTGTTAATATTAACTACCCACCAAAAAAAAAGTACCAATTGAAGAGAAAAAGAAGCAGTGATTTTTGATTCCGGTATTGTGAAAATTTGGATCGGAACCAATAATTTTTGCATAGGGGTGTTTCATAGAGTGAAAGTTTTATTTTATTATTCTTTTTCATTGCATGTAAAACAGTTTTTATGGTTTAGTGCAAAAAAAGAGATCTTTTGAGATTCCCAAATAAATTTTTAATTTAAATTTAAACGGGACATCAGTAATCGTGCCTTAGCATAAGCTTCTACCTGGGAATTTAACTAACATATTTAATGTTGTTTGAATGTTGTTTAAATTATAACGGGGCATTCAGTAATCGGCCCATAATTATTAAATTACTTTATTCGAATTTCTTGCGATTTTTACTATAATAAATTTTTTACATTTTTGTATTGATTGAAGAATTTAAAATCTTAAATTTATACAAATTACTCATACCTGATTACTTGTTTAAAAATAACTTGAGTTTAGTACTTAACTATAGTTATAAATTTTAAATTTATGTAGAAATACCTGTGGTTGATGTTTAACTTTGCTTGTTCTTGAAATAAGTTACCCATCATATATTTGAAAAAAGTTAATTTCATTCAAAATCAAATTTTTTGAAGTTGTGCAAAAGAACTGCTTTAGAATTTGAAAAAATGAAAAATTGACGCCTTAAGAATCAATTTCATTTATTTTTGCTGATTTTAAATAAATTTTTTTTCTATCTAAACTACGACTGTAGAGTGGTGATTGATGGTCAATTTTGACTTTTACATAAATTTTTAAATGTAGTCAATCAAGACTTTTATTAAAAACAATTGATAGTCAATTTTGAAGAACGAATATTACTCGGTTTTTACTAGTTATAGTGTATTAAATAAACTCTAATTGTTAGGCAATTTTGACAAAAAAATCTATTACGATTGACACTAAATTTCGATTATAAAATTAACAACAATTGATAGTCAATTTTTACTATAAAATAAACCACCAGAAATATTCATCAAGTGCAGGATAATTAAAAGGTTTATTTAGAGAAAATATTTGAACTAAAATTCAGCAACTTGGGCAAGTTTCCGTAGATTTGCCTACGAAATGAAAAACTTCTCAATAAGAGCACACACAGAAATAAGTTATACCCTTTTACTCATTCTCAGTAGGATACGTGCATGTAGCTACATATATTACTTGCCATAGTTAGATTGATATTATGAATTCATAAGTTGTTATTAACCATTGACCATGTTCCCAGTAAAGTATCATGTGGTGTTTATATAGTTTTTACTCAAACAGTGATTTTATGTCATTAGGTTTTTTTTGTTTCTTTTGCTTTTTATTAAGATGGTTATTAGCAGGGTAAGGAATTTTATACAACTACTTAAAATACGAAAATATGCGCCTACAAAATGCAGCTTAACAAGAATCATGAAAAATATGCACTTTAAACAGTTATTATTTTTTTTTTTCAAAAATAACTAACACACATTGAATTGTGTAAAATTAAAATTAGAATTCAACACTTTTATTTAGGTCAATAAGGACCAATATTTTGTGATTTAGATAAATATTTAGTTGAAATCAGTTGTTTTGGACTATCGGGAGGAAACCTGCGTTTCCATGGAATTCCTTGCCCTAGTTATTAGTAATAATAGTGGTAGGGAAACACTCAAACAAAAACTTTAACTAAACAATAGAAAGTTTTTTATTATACGATATTAAATATCTTTTTTCTGTTATTATATATTTTATTTTTTTTTTTTGCCTTGTACTCACATTATACTTTATTGTTCATTTATATTGATTGGTTTTTATTTTGGCCAATATTAAGTGTAACATATGGCCTTAATAAGTTTGGAAAACATAAAAACAGAAAAAATAAACTTAATAATAAAAATAATAATTGACATTAATAACCAGGGCAGGGATTTTCATGGCCAAAAAATATTGAAAATATGCCCATAAAATATACAGTAAAAAACTGCAAAACATGTATTTATACCATAATATGCACTAAAAACCAAAAAAATATACAATACAAATACAAAAATAACTTAAAATTTCAAAATAAATGCGATTTTAAATCGATTTAGCCGTGTAAGTCTGTTTGTTAAAAATGACGGACACGGCGCGGGGGTTCTCATTTTTTACCAAGATTAATGTACATACTCCCGAGCAGTTTGGTATTACAAATGAGCAAAATCTGTCCAGCGGTTAAAAAGTTATGAGTAAAAATGTGAAGGTATCTCTAAATTTTCCATACAAATTGATGTATTTTAATACAATTTCATAGTAGCGTAATAATTGATTTCTAATATTTTTTTAACAGTCGCTTTGGGGTGACAAAAATTTTATATTCACCTGAAAAAAATTTTTTCACCTCAGAAATTTCTTCATCACCTCAAAAATTTGTTTCCACCTCCAAAATTATTTTTCACCACAAAAAAGTTTTCGAACACAAACAATTTTTTTTCATCTTTATAATTTGACTTTTATTTTTTGTCATAAAAATACTGCAGAGGTCAGGGATGTTATAAATACACTCACAATATTATTTCGCTTAAAACAACTTAAAATACATATTAAATTAATCGAAAACACAGTAAAAAAGAGGACTACTGATTTTTCATTATATTCAACCCATTTTGTTTTTATTTTCAATAATAATCGACAAAAGTAGTAAAAGCAATCGAAAGTCGTTTAAAATAACCATCAATTTTTAACTGACAAAACGTAGAAAAAAAAAACGATTTTTGTGGTTTGTTTTTCAAATTGAATTTTTTTTTTATTTGTATGTAATTTTACTAAACACAACACACACAGATGTACACATATATGTTTTTATTTTCTGTGTCTATATTTAAATAATTTCTTGTAATTTTTATTGAAATAATTTTTATTGAAATAAAAAAACCAAAAAGGAATTATATGAATTTTTATTTTTAGGAACAGAAAACATAAAATTTTATATTTAAAATAAAATATCAACTCCTACTGAATGTCTGTAAATTTTCATAGTTTGTTTTTTGAATGACTGATTCAAATAGTTAAAAAATGTATTTCTATAAATTTCAATTGATTCTTCATTTAAAAACAATTTTTGGTATTACGTTTTATATAAACTACAGTCGGTAATGGAAAATATATTCTGAGTGTACTTTTTATTAAAGTTCTATGGAATTCCTTTGACTCCTTTGATACTATCCACAAAGGTTCTCCTTTTTAATTTGTTTTATCTATGACAAATTTTGTAATATAATTTCTTTTAATTTATTATATCATTCTTTTAAATTGAGTCTAAGATCTTTTTTACAAAAATAATGATTATTTTCTTCTTTTAATTTATATAAAATAAAGTTTTCGGGAATGTACATAGTACATTTGGTGCCTCAATTTAGAACCTCAAATATACTTTTGTACCTAAAAATGTTAAAAATATTCTATTAGTTATTAGTTAGCTGCATCCCATTAAACATTGCTGCGGATATGTTAGGTTAAGATTGTTGTAGAGAAGCTCAGTCTAATTTTGCAAAAAATCAATTTTAGAATTATTTTGTTTTTATTTTAAAATTAATACTATCGATGACAGCAATTTCAATGAATGTAAGACAACTATATATCGATGTCTAATTATAGAAAAGGTGTAACTCGATTTTTCGATACTTAACAGAAGAAGGAAAATACTAAATAAAATTAAAAAACTTATGATACAAAAACCGTTTGATGCATTTTTTATTTAAAACAAATTTATTATATCTGCTTGCAAAATTTGTTGAGGCAGAGTGTAAGAGGTAAGAGTGTTGTACAAGAAAACTTTAAAAACACGATTTCGAAGATATTCGAGATACGACTTTTCTATATTAAGCCATCGATATGAGTTTTGTTGTATCGCTTTATCTTTAATCTTTATTGTGAACATAACTTTATACTCTTATTTTTTAGTTCATTTTTTTATCATTTAATCTTTAGAAAATGTTTAAATGCGTATTATATTTAAAATTCACCCCTTAAACGCTGTCATTTTTTTGATAATCGTTTTATAAAATCTTTTAAGCAATTGCGTATGAAATTAATTTTTAATTTGAAAAAAAAAATAATGACATGTGCATTTGTAATATTATAATTTAAAAGATTTTCTTTTATCTTTTATAGAACAAACTCAAGGGAGTACTTTTGTTAAACGTTTTTTGTTTCTAATTTTAAAAGAATTGTTAAATAAATTAGATTTCGTAGATTTTTTGGATTTCGTAACATTATTAATTTAGGCAGTTTGATTTTTTTAAACATTTATATTTAAAAAAAAAAATTAAATACAAAATCAAATTAAACAAATTTAATATTCTTATTGAAATTTTTGAGCATACTTTAGGGGTAATTACGTTTGCTTATACTTAGATTAAAATGAAATATGTATAGCATACTTTTTATATTTTAAGGATATTTTGTCTTATTTGATATGAACGTGTTAACATGTATTTTTACTATATTATTTCTTTTTAACCCATTTAATACCACACATCGATCCCGTGAGAATTTTTTTTGACGAAGTTTAGTAGAAAGATGTGTTGGTTTCATAATATGCAATTTTTTGTTGCTTCTTTTACTTGTATCGCGCCCTCTAGTGGTGGTATACACAATTAAAGTTTAGAGCACTTAACGGGTTAAGATTTAATCAAAATTTAAATTGTTGTTTATTGCATGTACAATTTACAAATTTTTTTTTTTGCTTGCCTCCAATGATTTTTAATATTTTTTTCAAATTTCTGCAATTTGTGTGATGGATTTTAGTTCAGCTTTAGATCATATAGTTTAAAAAAACTAAATAATTTTTTAATTTTAAAATTTAAAAAAAAAAAAAAATTTTTACTCTTAATATTTCGAAGGGCTTCGCTTTTTATCTTCAGGAAAAAATTTAATTATTTGTCGCTAAAACGCCGAGTTGAAAATCACCTGTTCTGGTAAACATTCCTTTATCAATATTTTAATATGGCTACTCAATTTTTGAAACCTTTTCGCTTATAGAGAGAAAATTGTTCATTATTTATATTTAATAAGAAAATGCGGCATTTTCAAGCTTATTAAAATTTTTACAAATTCGGAAATTCTTTGATTTAAATTGTTAACTTTAAAGAAAAAAAAAATTCTACATAATAAATATTTCTTACTCAAAGGAATTTCCTAGATGTCCTTAACCAAATCAGCATAACACTTTTGTAATATCTCTTTTCTTTTTATAATTAAATAATTTTTCAAAAAAAAGTATTATTAAAAAATAAAAATCGCAGTTCTTAGTTGCGAATCCACATAAAAAAAAAATTCTAAAATAAATTCCTAGTTTTTTTTGCTGTAATACATATGCAGAAAAAATTTTAAGGACTATTTCGTATAGGAAAAGCTAAGTAAAAGTAAACCGAATGCACTTTTTTCCCCAGAAATATTTATTAAACAATACAAAACACATTTATGAAGGAAATTTTTTTTTCTCATTTTTACTTAAATTCGGAAATTTGTATACATTAATAAATTATTTTTAAAAATGTTTTTTACAATTTTCTTCTGGAACCTTAGAGACAAACAGAAATTACTTATAGAATGTATAACGTAAAATTAAACTCAAGCAGATTCAGGCATTGTCATAGGATCTCATGCCTTCCTCAGACATCGATTCCGATTTTTCTTAATGTTTTTTTTTTTTAATATTTTCCAAAATTTAACAACTTAAACAGCAATTAAAATAATGTTTTGTGCATTTGACATTTCGAACAAAATTTTGAATACAACTTCGAAATCAAAAAACAGCAAATTTCCGAATATTTTAATTCTTTGTGTTTTTACAAATCCATTCTAAATTAAAGGTTTCTTAAACAATAACTTTTTTTAACTTAAACAATAACTTTTTTTAACTTATTTGTATAGCCAAGACTTCAAACTATCGCATAGTCGCATATCGGCTCTAAATTTATCGAGTAAAATGGGTTAATATAATTATGTGCTGTAAATTTTTTGAATTGTTTAGCCTGCTTCATTATTACTTACATTTTTTATATGTAATATTTTTCAACGAAAAAGTAGAAAAAAAAAAAATTTATATTAAGTAATATTTATGCTACGTATTTGGCTTATTATAAATTTTCATCACGTTTATTTGTCAAAACTCATTTTATTCATACATTTTTATCCAATATTGTTTTCATTTCAACATCTTTTTTTTTTCTTAACTAACATCTATTCTATAGATTTTTTTTTTTTTTGTCATACATATAATTTGAAATATTTTTTTGTTATTCATTCTGTAGAGATATTCCCTCTTTTGGGGGGGAAAAGGCAACAAAAAAATGTTGAATTTTTGATTAGAAATTCCTCGAAATGTCATCAATCATTAGATATGTCAAATAAGTTAAAATAAAAATCGACAGTAGGAAATTCACCCAAAAGACACATTACCAAAAGACTTATAAAAAATGTTGAAAATTTATATAAATAATATATTTTATAAAAAAAAAACAACAGAAATTATGACTTTTGTCTTATCATATTTAAACTAAAATGCAAGACAGGACAAGAGCTCCTCAAAATCAACTAAAGATGATATAAAAAAATTTATATTTGATTTCAAAACCAGCAACCCCCCAACCCACAAAAAAAAAAAGAAAAAATATGTGCATAAAATATTTATCACAGTTAAGTTAGACAATGAATTTCAGATTAAGAACAAATAAAAAATTCTTTGCCTTAAGGTATGCTTAAATTTTTTTTTTTATATTTGTATACTGTGTGAAATATGCTTCTCATAAAACCTAGAAGAAGGTTTTAAAATCTTTAATTCTTAATAATTTTGTAATATTTTTTTTGGTTTATAATCTCTGTTTATTTTTACTGATATTTTGCCTTAATGCCTTTCTATTTTAATTTGTACTCTTCTTCATTTTACTTTTTAAATTAGCAAAACTTTCTGTTCGTTCTTGCATATAAGTAAACATTTTGATCCTTATTTTCCTTTTGTACGGATTACTTTTCCTACACCCATATAAAAAGAGTTAGTACAAATATTAATATTTAAATTGTTTTAATTTAAATCTGTTATTTAGCTAAAGTTTTTAGTTATCCCTTTTCACTACATCATAATATTTCAATTTTACTTTAACTAATTTTTCATGCTAAAATTTTTAAAAATTTCCAGTTAATTTTAAACCACAATTGTTTACTTGTAATTATATTTTTTATGTCTCCGCTATCAGTCTCACATTTAGATGCGGTTTTTCAGCATATTTTTTTCTTATTGTATAACTATAAAATAGTTATTATCTCAGAAACTAAGCGAGACGGAACAAAAATTTGTTACTTCTTTAATTATAAGCCTATCTCGGGTCAAAAGCAGAGAGTCCAACCCAAATTTTAAGCGCAATTTCAGCAGACATTTTAAGTTACATCAGGAAAAAAAATTATTTTGTTTTAATTGACTTAACTTTAAATTCAGCAGTGTTATAATATTAAGCTAACCTAAATTAAGCAAACCATGATTCTCAAACTTTTTTAGAAAATTCTTCAGGCCCAAACAGATATATATCTGTTGTCTTAGCAGAGCTTTTAACTATTTTTGTACAGGCTTTTTTATGAGTCTATTATACTTTGCCATCAAAGCATCATACAAAAAACTTCTCTCTTATAATTGTACATCAATGCCTTGATTAGCAATTATTTGCCAACCTTGTAGTCCATTTTCTTCGTTAGTTTTTTTTTTTATGTAGCCTAATTAGTATTTGTGTATTTTTAACACACAGGATTGACAAGAAAAAAAAATCAACAAACAGATTTATTTTGACAAATATTAACCCCATTTTCAAGCAAAATAACATTTTCCCTTTAGCGTGTATTCACAAGTGTTTGACTTTAAGTATAGCAATTTAGTTTTCTATAAGTTAAACGCATTATTGGCATTGTTATTCTTAATGGTTTAGAGAAAATTGAAGTCATTGGATCTAATTGACTAGAATTTTTGCGAAGTGTAATCTTTGGTCAAAAGTTTTAGCAATTGTTAATATCCATTGATATTATTAGTCTCCCGACTTTATATATATTTCCATAGATAGAGCTTTTTATAATTTGAAGTTTTTTTTTTAAAGAAAAAAAGATATAGAGCCAGAGGATTTTTTTACAGTAAAAAATTCCTTAGAATCTGAGGATTTTTATACTAAAAAGTACTAAGGGGTTTTCTATAGGAAAATGTAAACTGATCTACGGTTTCGTCTTTAAAAAAAAAAGTCTTCTTCATAAAAAAAGTACTCAGATTCTGAGGAAGTTTTTCGGGAAAGCCAAAAGAATCTAAGGGTTTTTTATTAAAAAAAAATTTAGAACCTTACGATTCTATGGTAAAAAGACCTCATAATCTTTTGTATTTTATAGAAAAAAGTACTCAGAATCTGAGGAGTTTCCTGTAGGAAAAAGTCTTCAGAATGCGATTCTATGGAAAAAGCCCTGGGAATCTGAGGGTCTTTCTATACAAAAGTCCTCAGAATCAGAGGGCGTTTCCTTAAAGAAAAAATCATCAGAATCTGCATTTTTCTCTAAGATAGAAAGGAAAAAATCCTCATAATCTGAGACTTATTTTTTTTTTTTTGAAGAAAAAGCCTTCTGAAACTGCGGGTTTTCTTATTGTAAAGATTTATCATAATCGCAGGGTTTATCTATAAAAAAATGTTCTCAGAAGTGGGGGTAATATTCCTTAGAATCTGTGGGGTTTTTTTTAGACGAAAAGGTATTTTTTCTACAGAAAAAAGCAGTTGAAATCCTATTGTTTTTGTATAGAAGCGTCTAATAACTTTGGAAGGTGTTATATAGGAACATTTCCTAGGAATCTAGTTATGTTTTTAGAATCTAAAGCTTTCTCAGAATAGGAGAATATATAGACAAATTTAAGCATGTAAAAATATATAATTGTTACGTAAAATAACAAAAATGTTTGCGTTATTTGTTTCTGTCACAATTTATTACGAATTAAAATTTTTGTTTGCCGTCTTTTAAAATTATATTTTAAAAATTTCTTTATTCTTTTTTATTTAAATTATTTGGTTACAGCAAATTTGTGTTACTTTAAATTACAAGAACATAATGAATTTTACGCACACACATATAAAGCCATTTGCAAACAAAATGTGTTCGTAGAGTGTGTGTCTTCATTTTGCGAATTAAAAATACAAGAAACTAAAACAATTTCAAATAATTAAATCAACATTTATTTTTACCGAATCTATAGGTAAACCATACATATATTTTCAACTGAATATTAATATTTTTTTACAGACTTGTCAGCTGTTTAGACAACAAAATAACAAAAACCATTTGATTTAAAGTTTCAAAGGAAATTTAAAATTTTTTAAATTGTATTTTTTGCTGTTTTAATTTACAAACAAAGTGTATTAAAATCAATTTTCTTAATAACAAGATACCATGTAGTCACTCATTCGTCTCGTGTAGAACGTCTTATGGAAACACAATGTAAATCAAGAAGTAATAGATAGCTCCTTAACGAAATTAACTTTGCATTTATTAAAAAACAAATTCTCCATATTTTGTTGTTTTTTTTTTTTTTTTTGAAGATTTGGCATTAAGATTGTGAAAAACTAAAAAGACATTTTATGAATTTAGGCAATTTTTGTGAACTTTATTATTTCTTACATATTAAAGGATTTATGTAAATTTTTTTTAGAATTAAAATAATATGCTCTAGTTTTATTTAATCCCCACTTGTTTGCCTTAAACCAACCTTTTGCTTACTTTTTAACAACTTTTATTGAACTAAAATCATAGCATACTTTTAGTTGATTTTTAATTAAAATAAATCATTGCCTACTTTAAAAAAAATAACTTTATTTCCAGTAATTTATTTAAATCTGATTAAAAACTGCGAACAAAAAGTTTTTCTTTTGAATTTTGTTTTTATATTTTTGGGAGATTTAACGTTATACTTGACCTGATTTTATATTTGTGTTTTTGTAAGCCATTAAAAAAAAATTCAAGACCACATGTACTATGGCTTTCACCACTAAGGATTAACACAACTCTTTATTTTTTTTTTTTTTTTCAATGGCTACATTTTAACATTTTTACAAGTTGAAATTCATTAAATTTTCACATTAATATGCATAGAGAGACGACGGGTGAACAAAACGAATGAGTGATGAAAGGTTAAGCAATATGTTAAAAATAAATTCAGGTGAAATAATGTTATACAAAATAAAATATAAAGCACGATTTTTTATAAATAAATAAAACTATAAATAAGTAAAAGTGAAATAAGAAATGAAACTAAGGAATAAATTGTATAAACTGTCTATAAAAATAACATTTTAAAATTTTATAGTAATTGTTGCTATAAATACAGCCTATAAATAGGATATATAATTTAAGCTGAGTATAATTAACCAACCAGTAATATAAGTGTTTATACTGGTAATTGCAAATCATTTGGAAATACAATTCAGTCATTATTCTCATAAAATTGTAAACGCCCAAGCATTGGCATTAATATGAAAAAAATTATTGCATCAAAGCTTTAATTCCAAGTATGTGCCAAATATAGAATCGGGGTTTTTTAAGCAACCAGTAATATAAGCGTTTATACTGGTAATACCAAAGTCAGGTATTTTTGTTTTATTTTCCATTTACAAATCAACAAAAATATTTTAACAGTTTTAAAAAATTTTTACCTAAAAATATGCTTCACATTTTTGTACTATCTTAAATACTTAATTGTAAGTTATAACTATTGTTTTCATATGAAAAACCTGCCACTTTAACTTAAGTACTCCATGTATTGTTCACTTTATACTGTTTGCATCTTCTTTTTTTTATGACCAGAATAAAAAAAAATACATCATGGTTGGTTAGTTGTAAAAGGCATAAAATATTAATTATTTACATCATGCCTGTAATGGATGGCTGATGTTATTGTAGTTATTGTTGCTGTTAATACTACTTTACACTCAGCACTGTAAAAGGAAAGTTTTATATCCGATTTACTTGTTTTTGTTTTTGCTGTTGTTGTTTCTGTTTTTTTTTTGCCCCACAAAGTATGCAATAAATAACTATGAGTATTAAGTTGTAGTGTAAGTGAAAGCTTTTTACAAGTATTTAAATTAAATACCTGGAATTTTGTCACATTTTAAAATGAATATTTAATTTTTAAGCTTCGAGCTGTTCAACATAATAAAACACTATTGTTTTTTGGTTGTTACGAAAAAAAAATGTTACAAAAATCTAGGAAATCCAATTTTTTGATATTTTGTTTTATAAAATTGTTATTGTAGGGATCCATGGGGATCTTATGTATGCTAAGTAAAAATTTGTTGTAGTATTTTTTTAATTTTGGTTGTCATTTTATTTCAAATTATTTTCTATACAATTCATTTAAGTTAACTCTATGCGGTATATTTAATTTGTTTTTATTTTTTTATTTGAAAAGATTGTTTGTGTGAATTTGTTTTGTGGTTGTATGTGGATTACTCCTTGGGGCCTTGTCAAATTTATGTTTAGAGTTTTTTTTTTACAAAGTTTTGGTGTTTTTTTTCTGTATATATCTGTTATATGCCCACGTGTATTATTTAAAGTGAAATTTCCATATTTTGTACATCTGCCAACAATTCTATACATGCCTGAAAAACGTTTGTTTTTGATATAATTTGACATTAGAGTTGTGGTTTTCACAGTTTATTTTGTGTTATTATTTGCTTTCGTTAAGAGAGATTTTTTTGTTGCATATTTTTTAAATTATTAAAATAATATTTTTCGCATAAAAACAAGCAATAATTTTGATAATTCAAATTAAGCCCTAAGGTATGCAATAATTTCTTGTATAAATACACATGAATTAAAAAGACAAAAATAAAATGGGATTTTTTTTTTTGTAAATAACACAAATTCTATTAAAAATGTTATGTAAAAATAGTTAACTTTAATGAAAGAATTTTTTTTATAAAAACTGAATATAGAGAATAATTAAATTTAATGATTTTTTTTTTTGTTTTAATAGAAGGTGATTTTTTTTACCTAATAGCACATAAGCTATTAATTAATTTTTGCAATTTAAACAAAAGATAATGGCCCTTAATCATAGTCTGCTTTTATTAAAAAGGACTTTAAATTAAAAACCTGTTCTTATCTATCTTATTATTAAATAACAAATAAAAATCAATTATTTTTTCCCGAAGCTGCTACACAATGGAGTATCGAAATATTGAGAAATAAATAATATTTAACCAACCAAGCCCGAAGAATTGTGAAGTTATTATTTATAAATAAAATGGCCAGCTAGGCAGCCACTTGCCGCAAGGTTATCCTCAGGCGAGGATAACGGGTTTAAATACCCCGCGGACCCTAGTTGTGGCAGGTATAGAGATCGTACAAAAATGGTACTTGTGTCGGGGAAGTCCTGTGGCAGGGCGATTGGATACCGCACTAATCTAGGTATTTAATTACGTTCTTAATTGTTTACTGGAAAATCGATTGGATACAGGCATACCCCCGGAGGAGCTCCACCAAAAGGCATTAGGATCAAGCCCAGTGCGGTCTTAATTATGGTATTTCTGGATAAATGGATATTGTACTGAAACAACCCCGATACGACTCTTGGCGAAAGGCCAGGAAAGTTGTAACATTTTATCACCTCGGTAGGCGGAAATGAAATTCCACTGAAATGGCTCATAGGTCAGTTTTACGACTGTCTCCGCCTCGGTAAAACGTAGCGAGCTTCGGAGTACCTTCAATGTCTGTTGCCATTAGGTTGGTGGTGTAGGTTCACATGGATGTTCCTGATTAATTTGGATCTGATCTTGTGTCAACCCTCGCAGGGCCTCCCTGCATGCACTGATAACCATGGGATCAATACTAAACTACACTTTCAGACGGCGAGAGCGGGTTCCAGTTCGGCACAACAGAATAGATAAATAACAACAAAAACAACAATTTTAACCATAACATTACCCAAGGGAAGGGGAGCGGGGGAAATACAAAAAGGAACAAGAAAAATAAAGATGACCTGAGTGCGATGAAAACTCTTATCCCATTTGGGAGGAGCAGTCTGCTACGAAGATCGGCTGTAACTCCGTTCAGTACCCCGCCGGGCAGAAGGATCGCCAGCCAGCTAGCTAGGCATCCAGCTGACCAGCCAGCTAGCTAGCCAGCTCGCCAGCCGGGCCACCTAGCAAACCAGCTCGCCAGCCAGCTTGCCAGCCAGCTATCTAGCCAGCTAGCCAGCCAACTCGCCAGCTAGCCAGCTAGGCAGCCAACTCGCCAGCCAGCTAGCTAGCCAGCTAGCCAGCCAACTCGCCAGCTAGCCAGCCAGCCAGCTAGCCAGCCAGCCAGCTAGCCAGCCAACTCGCCAGCCAGCTAGCTATCCAGCCAGCCAGCCAGATCGCCAGACAGCTCGCCAGCCAACCAGTTGTCAGCCAGCCAGATCGCCAGCCAGCTCGTCAGCCAGCTAGTTAGTCAGCTCTCCAGCTAGCTAGCTAACCAACTCGCCAGCCAGCTAGGTAGCCAGCCAGATCGCCAGCCAGCTCGCTAGCCAACCAGATCGCTAGCGACCTCGCCAGCCAGCTCGCCACTGCGAAATTCCTTGTAGTTTTTGAGGTATTAATGATTAGGGAGGATCGACAATGGAATTTTTTATGCATTTTATTGCAAAATCCATATTTAATCTCAGAATTTCGAAGAGATTTATGCACTGCTAAATAGCCCTTTAAAAAAATTTTCACTCGATATTATACTTAAACGAAAGGAAATACTAAGGGCATCAAATAAAACTACTTTTCGCTGCGAAATTCCTCTTAGTTCCTGAAAAAATTAAGATTATGGAAAATCGATTATGGAAATTTTAATGCATTTCAATGCAAAATCCATACTAAATCTCAAATTTCCCAGAGATTTATGTTCTGCTAAATTGCTCTTTAAATTCTTTCATTTGAGTATAATAATGTATAACATTGAGTGAAAAAATTTTTTTGCAAAAAAGTATGATGTATACACTGCCTTTTTTGCCAAAAAAAATGGAAAATTTTTGTTTCACTCAATATTATACTCAAACGAAAGGAAATACTAAGGGCATCAAATAAAACTACTTTTCGCTGCGAAATTCCTCTTAGTTCCTGAGAAAATGATGATTATGGAAAATCGATTATGGAAATTTTAATGCATTTCAATGCATTTCAATGCAAAATCCATACTAATTCTCAAAATTTCCCAGAGATTTATATACTGCTAAATAGCTCTTTAAATTCCCTTTCATTTGAGTATAATAATGTATAATATTGAGAGAAAAAATTTTTTTCGATTTTTTGCAAAAAAGGATGATGTATACACTGCCTTTTTTGCCAAAAAATGGAAAATTTTTGTTTCACTCAATATTATACTCAAACGAAAGGAAATACTAAGGGCATCAAATAAAACTACTTTTCGCTGCGAAATTCCTCTTAGTTCCTGAAAAAATTAAGATTATGGAAAATCGATTATGGAAATTTTAATGCATTTCAATGCAAAATCCATACTAAATCTCAAATTTCCCAGAGATTTATGTTCTGCTAAATTGCTCTTTAAATTCTTTCATTTGAGTATAATAATGTATAACATTGAGTGAAAAAAATTTTTTGCAAAAAAGTATGATGTATACACTGCCTTTTTTGCCAAAAAAAATGGAAAATTTTTGTTTCACTCAATATTATACTCAAACGAAAGGAAATACTAAGGGCATCAAATAAAACTACTTTTCGCTGCGAAATTCCTCTTAGTTCCTGAGAAAATGATGATTATGGAAAATCGATTATGGAAATTTTAATGCATTTCAATGCAAAATCCATACTAATTCTCAAAATTTCCCAGAGATTTATATACTGCTAAATAGCTCTTTAAATTCCCTTTCATTTGAGTATAATAATGTATAATATTGAGAGAAAAAATTTTTTTCGATTTTTTGCAAAAAAGTATGATGTATACACTGCCTTTTTTGCCAAAAAATGAAAAATTTTTGTTTCACTCAATATTATACTCAAACGAAAGGTAATACTAAGGGCATCAAATAAAAATACTTTTCTCTGCGAAATTCCTCTTAGTTCCTGAGAAAATGATTATGGAATATCGATTATGGAAATTCGATTATGGAAATTTTAAGCATTTTAATGCAAAATCCATACTAAATATCAAAATTTCCCAGAGATTTATATACTGCTAAATAGCTCTTTAAATTACCTTTTATTTGAGTATAATAATGTATAACATTGAGTGAACAAAATTTTTTGCAAAAATATGTGCACAGCACATGTTGCGGGGACGGGTTTTCGTTCCACAAGTTATATATATACATATATACTTTGGGGACTGTCCTTAAACCTTATATGTAAAGTTTGAGGTCAGTCTCCAACGAATCAAAATGTCTTCATAGTAATTTGTGGAACGAAAAACTGTCCCCGTAACATGTGCTGTGCACATATATATATATATATATATGTGCATAGCGCATGTTACGGGGACGGGTTTTCGTTCCACAAGTTACTATGAAGACATTTTGTTACTTTGGGGACTGTCCTTAAACTTTTCGTTATTCTAGTGTTTACTCTGAAGACATTTTACTGGATACAGCGCATATTATAGGGACTTTTTTGACTGTTTATACATATGTCTTCAAAGTATGGGCAATGAATATATATATATTCCCCGCAACATGTGCTGTGCACATATATATATATATATATATATATATATATATATATATATATGTGCACAGCACATGTTGCGGGGACAGTTTTTCGTTCCACAAATTACTATGAAGACATTTTGATTCGTTGGAGACTGACCTCAAACTTTACATATAAGGTTTAAGGACAGTCCCCAAAGTATATATGTATATATATAACTTGTGGAACGAAAACCCGTCCCCGCAACATGTGCTGTGCACATATATATATATATATATATATATATATATATATATATATATATATATATATATGTGCACAGCACATGTTGCGGGGACAGTTTTTCGTTCCACAAGTTACTATGAAGACATTTTGATTCGTTGGAGACTGACCTCAAACTTTACATATATATATATATATATATATATATATATATATATATATATATATATATATGCATTGCCCATACTTTGAAGACATCTGTATATACAGCCAAAAAAGTCCCTATAAAATGCGCTGTGTCCAGTAAAATGTCTTCAGAGTAAACACTAGAATAATGAAAAGTTTAAGGACAGTCCCCAAAGTAACAAAAATATATATATATATATATATATATGTGCACAGCGCATGTTGCGGGGACGGGTTTTCGTTCCACAAGTTACTATGAAGATATTTTGGTACTTTGGGGACCGTCCTCAAACTTTTGATTATTCTACTGTTTACACTGAAGACATTTTACTGGATACGGCGCATGTTATAGGGACTTTTTTGGCTGTATATACAGATGTCTTCAAAGTATGCGAAATGAATATATATATATATTTATATATATATATATATATATATATATATATTTATATATATATATATATATATATATATATATAAATATTATATATATATATATATATATATATATATATATATATATATATATATATATATATATATATATATATATATATATATATATATATATATATATATATATATATATGCACAGCGCATGTTGCGGGGACGGGTTTTCGTTCCACAAGTTACTATGAAGACATTTTGGTACTTTGGGGACCGTCCTCAAACTGAAGACATTTACTGGATACAGCTCATATTACGCTGAAAACTTTGTGCACAGCACATGTTGCGGGGACGGGTTTTCGTTCCACAAGTTACTATGAAGACATTTTGTTACTTTGGGGACTGTCCTTAAACTTTTTGTTATTCTACTGTTTACACTGAAGACATTTTACTGGACACAGCGCATTTTATAGGGACTTTTTTGGCTGTATATACAGATGTCTTCAAAGTATGTGAAATGCATATATATATATATATATCTATATATATATATGTGCACAGCACATGTTGCGGGGACGGGTTTTCGTTCCACAAGTTACTATGAAGACATTTTGTTACTTTGGGGACTGTCCTTAAACTTTTCGTTATTCTAGTGTTTACTCTGAAGACATTTTACTGGACACAGCGCATTTTATAGGGACTTTTTTGGCTGTATATACAGATGTCTTTAAAGTATGGGCAATGCATATATATATATATATATATATATATATATATATATATATATATATATATATATATATGCATTGCCCATACTTTGAAGACATCTGTACATACAGCCAAAAAAGTCCCTATAAAATGCGCTGTGTCCAGTAAAATGTCTTCAGTGTAAACAGTAGAATAACGAAAAGTTTAAGGACAGTCCCCAAAGTAGCAAAATGTCTTCATAGTAACTTGTGGAACGAAAAATCGTCCCCACAACATTCACCGTGTACATATATATATATATATATATGCATTGCCCATACTTTGAAGACATCTGTATATACAGCCAAAAAAGTCCCTATAAAATGCGCTGTGTCCAGTAAAATGTCTTCAGAGTAAACACTAGAATAACGAAAAGTTTAAGGACAGTCCCCAAAGTAGCAAAATGTCTTCATAGTAACTTGTGGAACGAAAACCCGTCCCCGCAATATGTGCTGTGCACATATATATATATATATATATATGTATTCATTTTGCATACTTTGAAGACATCTCTATATACAGCCAAAAAAGTCCCTATAATATGCGCCGTATCCAGTAAAATGTCTTCAGTGTAAACAGTAGAATAATTAAAAGTTTGAGGACGGTCCCCAAAGTACCAAAATGTCTTCATAGTAACTTGTGGAATGAAAACCCGTCCCCGCAAAATGCTCTGTGCACATATATATATATATATATATATATATGCACAGCACATGTTGCGGGGACAGGTTTTCGTTCCACAAGTTACTATGAAGACATTTTGTTACTTTGGGGACTGTCCTTAAACTTTTCGTTATTCTAGTGTTTACTCTGAAGACATTTTAATGGACACAGCGCATTTTATAGGGACTTTTTTGGCTGTATATACAGATGTCTTCAAAGTATGGGCAATGCATAAATATATATATATATATATATATATATATATTCATTGTGCATACTTTGAAGACATCTGTATATACAGCCAAAAAAGTCCCTATAATATGCTCTGTATCCAGTAAACTGTCTTCAGTGTAAACAGTAGAATAATGAAAAGTTTGTGGACAGTCCCCAAAGTAACAAAATGTCTTCATAGTAACTTGTGGAACAAAAACCCGTCCCCGCAATATGTGCAGTGCATATATATATATATATATATATATATATATATATATATATATATATATATACTATGAAGACATTTTGTTACTTTGGGGACTGTCCTTAAACTTTTCGTTATTCTAGTGTTTACTCTGAAGACATTTTACTGCACACAGCGCATTTTATAGGGACTTTTTTTGGCTGTATATACAGATGTCTTCAAAGTATGGGCAATGAGTATATATATATATACTAGCTGACCCGGCAAACGTTGTTCTGCCTAGGAATAGGATTACATTATTATCTAGGTAGCTCGCACAAAGTTTGAATATTCTCACAATAATAGTACCCCAGATATGCAATAATAAATTTGTACTTCGTATGGGAGGTGCCACGCCCATTGCTTGGATCCCCCATATTTTTTGGAAGATTATGAATATTATTATCAAAGAAGCTCACACAAAGTTTGAAGACTCCCACTTTAATAGTACCCCAGATATGCAATAATGAATGTTTTCTTCGTATGGGAGGTGCCACGCCCATTGCTTGGATGGCACTCATTTTTTTGGGAGATTATGAGTATTATTATAAAAAAAGCTCACACAAAGTTTGAAGACTCCCACTGTAACAGTACTCCAGATATACAAAAATACATTTTTACTTCGTATGGGAGGTGCCACGCCCATTGTACCCATATAGGTCAATTGTGAATCTAAACCATTCAGGGATCAAATAAAACAGACACAACAAATTTCATCGAAATCGGCCCAGCCGTTAAGGAGGAGTTCAGTCACTAACACACGTACAGGAGAATTATATATATAAAGATATATATATATATATATATATATATATATACATATGTATATATAAAAATATAAATATATATATATATATATATATGCATTTCACATACTTTGAAGACATCTGTATATACAGCCAAAAAATTCCCTGTAATATGCGCTGTATCCAGTAAACTGTCTTTAGTGTATACAGTAGATTAATTAAAAGTTTGAGGACGGTCCCCAAAGTAACAAAATGTCTTCATAGTAACTTGTGGAACGAAATCCCGTCCCCGCAACATCTGCTGTGCACATATATATATATATATATATATATATATATATATATATATACATATGTATATATAAAAATATAAATATATATATATATATATATATATATATATATATATATATATATATATATATATGTTCACAGCACATGTTGCGGGCACGGTTTTTCGTTCCGCAAGTTACTATGAAGACATTTTGCTACTTTGGGGACTGTCCTTAAACTTTTCGTTATTCTACTGTTTACACTGAAGACATTTTACTGGATACAGCGCATTTTATAGGGACTTTTTTGGCTGTATATACAGATGTCTTCAAAGTATGGGCAATGAATATATATATATATATATATATATATATATATGTATGCATTTCACATACTTTGAGGACATCTGTATATACAGCCAAAAAAGACCCCGTAATATGAGCTGTATCCAGTAAAATGTCTTCAGTGTAAACAGTAGAATAATGAAAAGTTTAAGGACAGTCCCCAAAGTAACAAAAAGTCTTCATAGTAACTTGTGGAACGAAAACCCGTCCCCGCAACATGCGCTATGCACATATATATTTATATATATTACAGGGACCTTTTTGGCTGTATATACAGATGTCCTCAAAGTACGTGAAATGCATATATATATATATATATATATATATATATATATATATATATATATATATATATATATATGCATTGCCCATACTTTGAAGACATCTGTATATACAGCCAAAAAAGTCCCTATAATATGCGCCGTATCCAGTAAAATGTCTTCAGTGTAAACAGTAGAATAATTAAAAGTTTGAGGACGGTCCCCAAAGTACCAAAATGTCTTCATAGTAACTTGTGGAACGAAAACCCGTGCCCGCAGCATGCGCTGTGCACATATATATATATATATATATATATATATATATATATATATATATATATATATATATATATATGTGCACAGCACATGTTGCGGGGACGGGTTTTCGTTCCACAAGTTACTATGAAGACATTTTGTTACTTTGGGGACCGTCCTTAAACTTTTCGTTATTCTAGTGTTTACTCTGAAGACATTTTACTGGACACAGCGCACTTTTTTGGCTGTATATACAGATGTCTTCAAAGTATGGGCCATTGCCTATATATATATATATATATATATATATATATATATATATATATATATATATATATATGCATTGCCCATATATGCATTGCCCATACTTTGAAGACATATATATATACAGCCAAAAAAGTCCCTAAAAAATGCGCTGTGTCCAGTAAAATGTCTTCAGAGTAAACACTAGAATAACGAAAAGTTTAAGGACAGTCCCCAAAGTAACAAAATGTCTTCATAGTAACTTGTGGAACGAAAACCCCTCCCCGCAACATGTGCTGTGCACATATTTATATACTGCTAAATAGCTCTTTAAATTCCCTTTCATTTGAGTATAATAATGTATAATATTGAGAGAAAAAATTTTTTTCGATTTTTTGCAAAAAAGGATGATGTATACACTGCCTTTTTTTGCCAAAAAATGCTAAATTTTTGTTTCACTCAATATTATACTCAAACGAAAGGAAATACTAAGGGCATCAAATAAAACTACTTTTCGCTGCGAAATTCCTCTTAGTTCCTGAGAAAATGATGATTATGGAAAATCGATTATGGAAATTTTAATGCATTTCAATGCAAAATCCATACTAAATCTCAAAATTTCCCAGAGATTTATATACTGCTAAATAGCTCTTTAAATTCCCTTTCATTTGAGTATAATAATGTATAATATTGAGAGAAAAAATTTTTTTCAATTTTTTGCAAAAAAGGATGATGTATACACTGCCTTTTTTTGCCAAAAAATGCTAAATTTTTGTTTCACTCAATATTATACTCAAACGAAAGGAAATACTAAGGGCATCAAATAAAACTACTTTTCGCTGCGATATTCCTCTTAGTTCCTGAGAAAATGATGATTATGGAAAATCGATTATGGAAATTTTAATGCATTTCAATGCAAAATCCATACTAAATCTCAAAATTTCCCAGAGATTTATATACTGCTAAATAGCTCTTTAAATTCCCTTTCATTTGAGTATAATAATGTATAATATTGAGAAAAATTTTTTTTCGATTTTTTGCAAAAAAGGATGATGTATACACTGCCTTTTTTGCCAAAAAATGCTAAATTTTTGTTTCACTCAGTATTATACTCAAACGAAAGGAAATACTAAGGGCATCAAATAAAACTACTTTTCGCTGCGAAATTCCTCTTAGTTCCTGAGAAAATGATGATTATGGAAAATCGATTATGGAAATTTTAATGCATTTCAATGCAAAATCCATACTAATTCTCAAAATTTCCCAGAGATTTATATACTGCTAAATAGCTCTTTAAATTCCCTTTCATTTGAGTATAATAATGTATAATATTGAGAGAAAAAATTTTTTTCGAGTTTTTGCAAAAAAGGATAATGTATACACTGCCTTTTTTGCCAAAAAATGCAAAATTTTTGTTTCACTCAATATTATACTCAAACGAAAGGAAATACTAAGGGCATCAAACAAAACTACTTTTCGCTGCGATATTCCTCTTAGTTCCTGAGAAAATGCTGATTATGGAAAATCGATTATGGAAATTTTAATGCATTTCAATGCAAAATCCATACTAAATCTCAAAATTTCCCAGAGATTTATATACTGCTAAATAGCTATTTAAATTCCCTTTCATTTGAGTATAATAATGTATAATATTGAGAGAAAAAATTTTTTTCGAGTTTTTGCAAAAAAGGATAATGTATACACTGCCTTTTTTGCCAAAAAATGCAAAATTTTTGTTTCACTCAATATTATACTCAAACGAAAGGAAATACTAAGGGCATCAAACAAAACTACTTTTCGCTGCGATATTCCTCTTAGTTCCTGAGAAAATGCTGATTATGGAAAATCGATTATGGAAATTTTAATGCATTTCAATGCAAAATCCATACTAAATCTCAAAATTTCCCAGAGATTTATATACTGCTAAATAGCTCTTTAAATTCCCTTTCATTTGAGTATAATAATGTATAATATTGAGAGAAAAAATTTTTTTCGATTTTTTGCAAAAAAGGATGATGTATACACTGCCTTTTTTGCCAAAAAATGCAAAATTTTTGTTTCACTCAATATTATACTCAAACGAAAGGAAATACTAAGGGCATCAAATAAAACTACTTTTCGCTGCGAAATTCCTCTTAGTTCCTGAGAAAATGATGATTATGGAAAATCGATTATGGAAATTTTAATGCATTTCAATGCAAAATCCATACTAAATCTCAAAATTTTCCAGAGATTTATATACTGCTAAATAGCTCTTTAAATTCCCTTTCATTTGAGTATAATAATGTATAATATTGAGAGAAAAAATTTTTTTCGATTTTTTGCAAAAAAGGATGATGTATACACTGCCTTTTTTGCCAAAAAATGCAAAATTTTTGTTTCACTCAATATTATACTCAAACGAAAGGAGAAAATGATGATTATGGAAAATCGATTATGGAAATTTGAATGCATTTCAATGCAAAATCCATACTAAATCTCAAAATTTCCCAGAGATTTATATACTGCTAAATAGCTCTTTAAATTCCCTTTCATTTGAGTATAATAATGTATAATATTGAGAGAAAAAATTTTTTTCGATTTTTTGCAAAAAAGGATGATGTATACACTGCCTTTTTTGCCAAAAAATGCAAAATTTTTGTTTCACTCAATATTATACTCAAACGAAAGGAAATACTAAGGGCATCAAATAAAACAACTTTTCGCTGCGAAATTCCTCTTAGTTCCTGAGAAAATGATGATTATGGAAAATCGATTATGGAAATTTTAATGCATTTCAATGCAAAATCCATACTAAATCTCAAAATTTCCCAGAGATTTATATACTGCTAAATAGCTCTTTAAATTCCCTTTCATTTGAGTATAATAATGTATAATATTGAGAGAAAAAATTTTTTTCGATTTTTTGCAAAAAAGGATGATGTATACACTGCCTTTTTTGCCAAAAAATGCAAAATTTTTGTTTCACTCAATATTATACTCAAACGAAAGGAGAAAATGATGATTATGGAAAATCGATTATGGAAATTTGAATGCATTTCAATGCAAAATCCATACTAAATCTCAAAATTTCCCAGAGATTTATATACTGCTAAATAGCTCTTTAAATTCCCTTTCATTTGAGTATAATAATGTATAATATTGAGAGAAAAAATTTTTTTCGATTTTTTGCAAAAAAGGATGATGTATACACTGCCTTTTTTGCCAAAAAATGCAAAATTTTTGTTTCACTCAATATTATACTCAAACGAAAGGAAATACTAAGGGCATCAAATAAAACAACTTTTCGCTGCGAAATTCCTCTTAGTTCCTGAGAAAATGATGATTATGGAAAATCGATTATGGAAATTTTAATGCATTTCAATGCAAAATCCATACTAAATCTCAAAATTTCCCAGAGATTTATATACTGCTAAATAGCTCTTTAAATTCCCTTTCATTTGAGTATAATAATGTATAATATTGAGAGAAAAAATTTTTTTCGATTTTTTGCAAAAAAGGATGATGTATACACTGCCTTTTTTGCCAAAAAATGCAAAATTTTTGTTTCACTCAATATTATACTCAAACGAAAGGAAATACTAAGGGCATCAAATAAAACTACTTTTCGCTGCGAAATTCCTCTTAGTTCCTGAGAAAATGATGATTATGGAAAATCGATTATGGAAATTTTAATGCATTTCAATGCAAAATCCATACTAAATCTCAAAATTACCCAGAGATTTATATACTGCTAAATAGCTCTTTAAATTCCCTTTCATTTGAGTATAATAATGTATAATATTGAGAGAAAATATTTTTTTCGATTTTTTGCAAAAAAGGATGATGTATACACTGCCTTTTTTGCCAAAAAATGCAAAATTTTTGTTTCACTCAATATTATACTCAAACGAAAGGAAATACTAAGGGCATCAAATAAAACTACTTTTCGCTGCGAAATTCCTCTTAGTTCCTGAGAAAATGATGATTATGGAAAATCGATTATGGAAATTTTAATGCATTTCAATGCAAAATCCATACTAAATCTCAAAATTTTCCAGAGATTTATATACTGCTAAATAGCTCTTTAAATTCCCTTTCATTTGAGTATAATAATGTATAATATTGAGAGAAAAAATTTTTTTCGATTTTTTGCAAAAAAGGATGATGTATACACTGCCTTTTTTTGCCAAAAAATGCAAAATTTTTGTTTCACTCAATATTATACTCAAACGAAAGGAAATACTAAGGGCATCAAATAAAACTACTTTTCGCTGCGAAATTCCTCTTAGTTCCTGAGAAAATGATGATTATGGAAAATCGATTATGGAAATTTTAATGCATTTCAATGCAAAATCCATACTAAATCTCAAAATTACCCAGAGATTTATATACTGCTAAATAGCTCTTTAAATTCCCTTTCATTTGAGTATAATAATGTATAATATTGAGAGAAAAAATTTTTTTCGATTTTTTGCAAAAAAGGATGATGTATACACTGCCTTTTTTGCCAAAAAATGCAAAATTTTTGTTTCACTCAATATTATACTCAAACGAAAGGAAATACTAAGGGCATCAAATAAAACTACTTTTCGCTGCGAAATTCCTCTTAGTTCCTGAGAAAATGATGATTATGGAAAATCGATTATGGAAATTTTAATGCATTTCAATGCAAAATCCATACTAAATCTCAAAATTACCCAGAGATTTATATACTGCTAAATAGCTCTTTAAATTCCCTTTCATTTGAGTATAATAATGTATAATATTGAGAGAAAAAATTTTTTTCGATTTTTTGCAAAAAAGGATGATGTATACACTGCCTTTTTTGCCAAAAAATGCAAAATTTTTGTTTCACTCAATATTATACTCAAACGAAAGGAAATACTAAGGGCATCAAATAAAACTACTTTTCGCTGCGAAATTCCTCTTAGTTCCTGAGAAAATGATGATTATGGAAAATCGATTATGGAAATTTTAATGCATTTCAATGCAAAATCCATACTAAATCTCAAAATTACCCAGAGATTTATATACTGCTAAATAGCTCTTTAAATTCCCTTTCATTTGAGTATAATAATGTATAATATTGAGAGAAAAAATTTTTTTCGATTTTTTGCAAAAAAGGATGATGTATACACTGCCTTTTTTGCCAAAAAATGCAAAATTTTTGTTTCACTCAATATTATACTCAAACGAAAGGAAATACTAAGGGCATCAAATAAAACTACTTTTCGCTGCGAAATTCCTCTTAGTTCCTGAGAAAATGATGATTATGGAAAATCGATTATGGAAATTTTAATGCATTTCAATGCAAAATCCATACTAAATCTCAAAATTACCCAGAGATTTATATACTGCTAAATAGCTCTTTAAATTCCCTTTCATTTGAGTATAATAATGTATAATATTGAGAGAAAAAATTTTTTTCGATTTTTTGCAAAAAAGGATGATGTATACACTGCCTTTTTTGCCAAAAAATGCAAAATTTTTGTTTCACTCAATATTATACTCAAACGAAAGGAGAAAATGATGATTATGGAAAATCGATTATGGAAATTTGAATGCATTTCAATGCAAAATCCATACTAAATCTCAAAATTTCCCAGAGATTTATATACTGCTAAATAGCTCTTTAAATTCCCTTTCATTTGAGTATAATAATGTATAATATTGAGAGAAAAAATTTTTTTCGATTTTTTGCAAAAAAGGATGATGTATACACTGCCTTTTTTGCCAAAAAATGCAAAATTTTTGTTTCACTCAATATTATACTCAAACGAAAGGAAATACTAAGGGCATCAAATAAAACTACTTTTCGCTGCGAAATTCCTCTTAGTTCCTGAGAAAATGATGATTATGGAAAATCGATTATGGAAATTTTAATGCATTTCAATGCAAAATCCATACTAAATCTCAAAATTACCCAGAGATTTATATACTGCTAAATAGCTCTTTAAATTCCCTTTCATTTGAGTATAATAATGTATAATATTGAGAGAAAAAATTTTTTTCGATTTTTTGCAAAAAAGGATGATGTATACACTGCCTTTTTTGCCAAAAAATGCAAAATTTTTGTTTCACTCAATATTATACTCAAACGAAAGGAAATACTAAGGGCATCAAATAAAACTACTTTTCGCTGCGAAATTCCTCTTAGTTCCTGAGAAAATGATGATTATGGAAAATCGATTATGGAAATTTTAATGCATTTTAATGCAAAATCCATACTAAATCTCAAAATTTTCCAGAGATTTATATACTGCTAAATAGCTCTTTAAATTCCCTTTCATTTGAGTATAATAATGTATAATATTGAGAGAAAAAATTTTTTTCGATTTTTTGCAAAAAAGGATGATGTATACACTGTCTTTTTTGCCAAAAAATGGAAAATTTTTGTTTCACTCAATATTATACTCAAACGAAAGGAAATACTAAGGGCATCAAATAAAACTACTTTTCGCTGCGAAATTCCTCTTAGTTCCTGAGAAAATGATGATTATGGAAAATCGATTATGGAAATTTTAATGCATTTCAATGCAAAATCCATACTAAATCTCAAAATTTCCCAGAGATTTATATACTGCTAAATAGCTCTTTAAATTCCCTTTCATTTGAGTATAATAATGTATAATATTGAGAGAAAAAATTTTTTTCAATTTTTTGCAAAAAAGGATGATGTATACACTGCCTTTTTTTGCCAAAAAATGCTAAATTTTTGTTTCACTCAATATTATACTCAAACGAAAGGAAATACTAAGGGCATCAAATAAAACTACTTTTCGCTGCGATATTCCTCTTAGTTCCTGAGAAAATGATGATTATGGAAAATCGATTATGGAAATTTTAATGCATTTCAATGCAAAATCCATACTAAATCTCAAAATTTCCCAGAGATTTATATACTGCTAAATAGCTCTTTAAATTCCCTTTCATTTGAGTATAATAATGTATAATATTGAGAGAAAAAATTTTTTTCGATTTTTTGCAAAAAAGGATGATGTATACACTGCCTTTTTTTGCCAAAAAATGCAAAATTTTTGTTTCACTCAATATTATACTCAAACGAAAGGAAATACTAAGGGCATCAAATAAAACTACTTTTCGCTGCGAAATTCCTCTTAGTTCCTGAGAAAATGATGATTATGGAAAATCGATTATGGAAATTTTAATGCATTTCAATGCAAAATCCATACTAAATCTCAAAATTACCCAGAGATTTATATACTGCTAAATAGCTCTTTAAATTCCCTTTCATTTGAGTATAATAATGTATAATATTGAGAGAAAAAATTTTTTTCGATTTTTTGCAAAAAAGGATGATGTATACACTGCCTTTTTTGCCAAAAAATGCAAAATTTTTGTTTCACTCAATATTATACTCAAACGAAAGGAGAAAATGATGATTATGGAAAATCGATTATGGAAATTTGAATGCATTTCAATGCAAAATCCATACTAAATCTCAAAATTTCCCAGAGATTTATATACTGCTAAATAGCTCTTTAAATTCCCTTTCATTTGAGTATAATAATGTATAATATTGAGAGAAAAAATTTTTTTCGATTTTTTGCAAAAAAGGATGATGTATACACTGCCTTTTTTGCCAAAAAATGCAAAATTTTTGTTTCACTCAATATTATACTCAAACGAAAGGAAATACTAAGGGCATCAAATAAAACTACTTTTCGCTGCGAAATTCCTCTTAGTTCCTGAGAAAATGATGATTATGGAAAATCGATTATGGAAATTTTAATGCATTTCAATGCAAAATCCATACTAAATCTCAAAATTTCCCAGAGATTTATATACTGCTAAATAGCTCTTTAAATTCCCTTTCATTTGAGTATAATAATGTATAATATTGAGAGAAAAAATTTTTTTCGATTTTTTGCAAAAAAGGATGATGTATACACTGCCTTTTTTGCCAAAAAATGCAAAATTTTTGTTTCACTCAATATTATACTCAAACGAAAGGAAATACTAAGGGCATCAAATAAAACTACTTTTCGCTGCGAAATTCCTCTTAGTTCCTGAGAAAATGATGATTATGGAAAATCGATTATGGAAATTTTAATGCATTTCAATGCAAAATCCATACTAAATCTCAAAATTACCCAGAGATTTATATACTGCTAAATAGCTCTTTAAATTCCCTTTCATTTGAGTATAATAATGTATAATATTGAGAGAAAATATTTTTTTCGATTTTTTGCAAAAAAGGATGATGTATACACTGCCTTTTTTGCCAAAAAATGGAAAATTTTTGTTTCACTCAATATTATACTCAAACGAAAGGAAATACTAAGGGCATCAAATAAAACTACTTTTCGCTGCGAAATTCCTCTTAGTTCCTAAGAAAATGATGATTATGGAAAATCGATTATGGAAATTTTAATGCATTTCAATGCAAAATCCATACTAAATCTCAAAATTTCCCAGAGATTTATATACTGCTAAATAGCTCTTTAAATTCCCTTTCATTTGAGTATAATAATGTATAATATTGAGAGAAAAAATTTTTTTCGATTTTTTGCAAAAAAGGATGATGTATACACTGCCTTTTTTGCCAAAAAATGCAAAATTTTTGTTTCACTCAATATTATACTCAAACGAAAGGAAATACTAAGGGCATCAAATAAAACTACTTTTCGCTGCGAAATTCCTCTTAGTTCCTGAGAAAATGATGATTATGGAAAATCGATTATGGAAATTTTAATGCATTTCAATGCAAAATCCATACTAAATCTCAAAATTTCCCAGAGATTTATATACTGCTAAATAGCTCTTTAAATTCCCTTTCATTTGAGTATAATAATGTATAATATTGAGAGAAAAAATTTTTTTCGATTTTTTGCAAAAAAGGATGATGTATACACTGCCTTTTTTGCCAAAAAATGGAAAATTTTTGTTTCACTCAATATTATACTCAAACGAAAGGAAATACTAAGGGCATGAAATAAAACTACTTTTCGCTGCGAAATTCCTCTTAGTTCCTGAGAAAATGATGATTATGGAAAATCGATTATGGAAATTTTAATGCATTTCAATGCAAAATCCATACTAAATCTCAAAATTTTCCAGAGATTTATATACTGCTAAATAGCTCTTTAAATTCCCTTTCATTTGAGTATAATAATGTATAATATTGAGAGAAAAAATTTTTTTCGATTTTTTGCAAAAAAGGATGATGTATACACTGCCTTTTTTTGCCAAAAAATGCAAAATTTTTGTTTCACTCAATATTATACTCAAACGAAAGGAAATACTAAGGGCATCAAATAAAACTACTTTTCGCTGCGAAATTCCTCTTAGTTCCTGAGAAAATGATGATTATGGAAAATCGATTATGGAAATTTTAATGCATTTCAATGCAAAATCCATACTAAATCTCAAAATTTTCCAGAGATTTATATACTGCTAAATAGCTCTTTAAATTCCCTTTCATTTGAGTATAATAATGTATAATATTGAGAGAAAAAATTTTTTTCGATTTTTTGCAAAAAAGGATGATGTATACACTGCCTTTTTTGCCAAAAAATGCTAAATTTTTGTTTCACTCAATATTATACTCAAACGAAAGGAAATACTAAGGGCATCAAATAAAACTACTTTTCGCTGCGAAATTCCTCTTAGTTCCTGAGAAAATGATGATTATGGAAAATCGATTATGGAAATTTTAATGCATTTCAATGCAAAATCCATACTAAATCTCAAAATTTTCCAGAGATTTATATACTGCTAAATAGCTCTTTAAATTCCCTTTCATTTGAGTATAATAATGTATAATATTGAGAGAAAAAATTTTTTTCGATTTTTTGCAAAAAAGGATGATGTATACACTGCCTTTTTTTGCCAAAAAATGCAAAATTTTTGTTTCACTCAATATTATACTCAAACGAAAGGAAATACTAAGGGCATCAAATAAAACTACTTTTCGCTGCGAAATTCCTCTTAGTTCCTGAGAAAATGATGATTATGGAAAATCGATTATGGAAATTTTAATGCATTTCAATGCAAAATCCATACTAAATCTCAAAATTACCCAGAGATTTATATACTGCTAAATAGCTCTTTAAATTCCCTTTCATTTGAGTATAATAATGTATAATATTGAGAGAAAAAATTTTTTTCGATTTTTTGCAAAAAAGGATGATGTATACACTGCCTTTTTTGCCAAAAAATGCAAAATTTTTGTTTCACTCAATATTATACTCAAACGAAAGGAAATACTAAGGGCATCAAATAAAACTACTTTTCGCTGCGAAATTCCTCTTAGTTCCTGAGAAAATGATGATTATGGAAAATCGATTATGGAAATTTTAATGCATTTCAATGCAAAATCCATACTAAATCTCAAAATTTTCCAGAGATTTATATACTGCTAAATAGCTCTTTAAATTCCCTTTCATTTGAGTATAATAATGTATAATATTGAGAGAAAAAATTTTTTTCGATTTTTTGCAAAAAAGGATGATGTATACACTGCCTTTTTTGCCAAAAAATGCAAAATTTTTGTTTCACTCAATATTATACTCAAACGAAAGGAGAAAATGATGATTATGGAAAATCGATTATGGAAATTTGAATGCATTTCAATGCAAAATCCATACTAAATCTCAAAATTTCCCAGAGATTTATATACTGCTAAATAGCTCTTTAAATTCCCTTTCATTTGAGTATAATAATGTATAATATTGAGAGAAAAAATTTTTTTCGATTTTTTGCAAAAAAGGATGATGTATACACTGCCTTTTTTGCCAAAAAATGCAAAATTTTTGTTTCACTCAATATTATACTCAAACGAAAGGAAATACTAAGGGCATCAAATAAAACAACTTTTCGCTGCGAAATTCCTCTTAGTTCCTGAGAAAATGATGATTATGGAAAATCGATTATGGAAATTTTAATGCATTTCAATGCAAAATCCATACTAAATCTCAAAATTTCCCAGAGATTTATATACTGCTAAATAGCTCTTTAAATTCCCTTTCATTTGAGTATAATAATGTATAATATTGAGAGAAAAAATTTTTTTCGATTTTTTGCAAAAAAGGATGATGTATACACTGCCTTTTTTGCCAAAAAATGCAAAATTTTTGTTTCACTCAATATTATACTCAAACGAAAGGAGAAAATGATGATTATGGAAAATCGATTATGGAAATTTGAATGCATTTCAATGCAAAATCCATACTAAATCTCAAAATTTCCCAGAGATTTATATACTGCTAAATAGCTCTTTAAATTCCCTTTCATTTGAGTATAATAATGTATAATATTGAGAGAAAAAATTTTTTTCGATTTTTTGCAAAAAAGGATGATGTATACACTGCCTTTTTTGCCAAAAAATGCAAAATTTTTGTTTCACTCAATATTATACTCAAACGAAAGGAAATACTAAGGGCATCAAATAAAACTACTTTTCGCTGCGAAATTCCTCTTAGTTCCTGAGAAAATGATGATTATGGAAAATCGATTATGGAAATTTTAATGCATTTCAATGCAAAATCCATACTAAATCTCAAAATTACCCAGAGATTTATATACTGCTAAATAGCTCTTTAAATTCCCTTTCATTTGAGTATAATAATGTATAATATTGAGAGAAAAAATTTTTTTCGATTTTTTGCAAAAAAGGATGATGTATACACTGCCTTTTTTGCCAAAAAATGCAAAATTTTTGTTTCACTCAATATTATACTCAAACGAAAGGAAATACTAAGGGCATCAAATAAAACTACTTTTCGCTGCGAAATTCCTCTTAGTTCCTGAGAAAATGATGATTATGGAAAATCGATTATGGAAATTTTAATGCATTTCAATGCAAAATCCATACTAAATCTCAAAATTACCCAGAGATTTATATACTGCTAAATAGCTCTTTAAATTCCCTTTCATTTGAGTATAATAATGTATAATATTGAGAGAAAATATTTTTTTCGATTTTTTGCAAAAAAGGATGATGTATACACTGCCTTTTTTGCCAAAAAATGGAAAATTTTTGTTTCACTCAATATTATACTCAAACGAAAGGAAATACTAAGGGCATCAAATAAAACTACTTTTCGCTGCGAAATTCCTCTTAGTTCCTAAGAAAATGATGATTATGGAAAATCGATTATGGAAATTTTAATGCATTTCAATGCAAAATCCATACTAAATCTCAAAATTTCCCAGAGATTTATATACTGCTAAATAGCTCTTTAAATTCCCTTTCATTTGAGTATAATAATGTATAATATTGAGAGAAAAAATTTTTTTCGATTTTTTGCAAAAAAGGATGATGTATACACTGCCTTTTTTGCCAAAAAATGCAAAATTTTTGTTTCACTCAATATTATACTCAAACGAAAGGAAATACTAAGGGCATCAAATAAAACTACTTTTCGCTGCGAAATTCCTCTTAGTTCCTGAGAAAATGATGATTATGGAAAATCGATTATGGAAATTTTAATGCATTTCAATGCAAAATCCATACTAAATCTCAAAATTACCCAGAGATTTATATACTGCTAAATAGCTCTTTAAATTCCCTTTCATTTGAGTATAATAATGTATAATATTGAGAGAAAATATTTTTTTCGATTTTTTGCAAAAAAGGATGATGTATACACTGCCTTTTTTGCCAAAAAATGGAAAATTTTTGTTTCACTCAATATTATACTCAAACGAAAGGAAATACTAAGGGCATCAAATAAAACTACTTTTCGCTGCGAAATTCCTCTTAGTTCCTAAGAAAATGATGATTATGGAAAATCGATTATGGAAATTTTAATGCATTTCAATGCAAAATCCATACTAAATCTCAAAATTTCCCAGAGATTTATATACTGCTAAATAGCTCTTTAAATTCCCTTTCATTTGAGTATAATAATGTATAATATTGAGAGAAAAAATTTTTTTCGATTTTTTGCAAAAAAGGATGATGTATACACTGCCTTTTTTGCCAAAAAATGCAAAATTTTTGTTTCACTCAATATTATACTCAAACGAAAGGAGAAAATGATGATTATGGAAAATCGATTATGGAAATTTGAATGCATTTCAATGCAAAATCCATACTAAATCTCAAAATTTCCCAGAGATTTATATACTGCTAAATAGCTCTTTAAATTCCCTTTCATTTGAGTATAATAATGTATAATATTGAGAGAACAAATTTTTTCGATTTTTTGCAAAAAAGGATGATGTATACACTGCCTTTTTTGCCAAAAAATGCAAAATTTTTGTTTCACTCAATATTATACTCAAACGAAAGGAAATACTAAGGGCATCAAATAAAACTACTTTTCGCTGCGAAATTCCTCTTAGTTCCTGAGAAAATGATGATTATGGAAAATCGATTATGGAAATTTTAATGCATTTCAATGCAAAATCCATACTAAATCTCAAAATTTCCCAGAGATTTATATACTGCTAAATAGCTCTTTAAATTCCCTTTCATTTGAGTATAATAATGTATAATATTGAGAGAAAAAATTTTTTTCGATTTTTTGCAAAAAAGGATGATGTATACACTGCCTTTTTTGCCAAAAAATGCAAAATTTTTGTTTCACTCAATATTATACTCAAACGAAAGGAAATACTAAGGGCATCAAATAAAACTACTTTTCGCTGCGAAATTCCTCTTAGTTCCTGAGAAAATGATGATTATGGAAAATCGATTATGGAAATTTTAATGCATTTCAATGCAAAATCCATACTAAATCTCAAAATTACCCAGAGATTTATATACTGCTAAATAGCTCTTTAAATTCCCTTTCATTTGAGTATAATAATGTATAATATTGAGAGAAAATATTTTTTTCGATTTTTTGCAAAAAAGGATGATGTATACACTGCCTTTTTTGCCAAAAAATGGAAAATTTTTGTTTCACTCAATATTATACTCAAACGAAAGGAAATACTAAGGGCATCAAATAAAACTACTTTTCGCTGCGAAATTCCTCTTAGTTCCTAAGAAAATGATGATTATGGAAAATCGATTATGGAAATTTTAATGCATTTCAATGCAAAATCCATACTAAATCTCAAAATTTCCCAGAGATTTATATACTGCTAAATAGCTCTTTAAATTCCCTTTCATTTGAGTATAATAATGTATAATATTGAGAGAAAAAATTTTTTTCGATTTTTTGCAAAAAAGGATGATGTATACACTGCCTTTTTTGCCAAAAAATGCAAAATTTTTGTTTCACTCAATATTATACTCAAACGAAAGGAAATACTAAGGGCATCAAATAAAACTACTTTTCGCTGCGAAATTCCTCTTAGTTCCTGAGAAAATGATGATTATGGAAAATCGATTATGGAAATTTTAATGCATTTCAATGCAAAATCCATACTAAATCTCAAAATTTCCCAGAGATTTATATACTGCTAAATAGCTCTTTAAATTCCCTTTCATTTGAGTATAATAATGTATAATATTGAGAGAAAAAATTTTTTTCGATTTTTTGCAAAAAAGGATGATGTATACACTGCCTTTTTTGCCAAAAAATGCAAAATTTTTGTTTCACTCAATATTATACTCAAACGAAAGGAAATACTAAGGGCATCAAATAAAACTACTTTTCGCTGCGAAATTCCTCTTAGTTCCTGAGAAAATGATGATTATGGAAAATCGATTATGGAAATTTTAATGCATTTCAATGCAAAATCCATACTAAATCTCAAAATTACCCAGAGATTTATATACTGCTAAATAGCTCTTTAAATTCCCTTTCATTTGAGTATAATAATGTATAATATTGAGAGAAAATATTTTTTTCGATTTTTTGCAAAAAAGGATGATGTATACACTGCCTTTTTTGCCAAAAAATGGAAAATTTTTGTTTCACTCAATATTATACTCAAACGAAAGGAAATACTAAGGGCATCAAATAAAACTACTTTTCGCTGCGAAATTCCTCTTAGTTCCTAAGAAAATGATGATTATGGAAAATCGATTATGGAAATTTTAATGCATTTCAATGCAAAATCCATACTAAATCTCAAAATTTCCCAGAGATTTATATACTGCTAAATAGCTCTTTAAATTCCCTTTCATTTGAGTATAATAATGTATAATATTGAGAGAAAAAATTTTTTTCGATTTTTTGCAAAAAAGGATGATGTATACACTGCCTTTTTTGCCAAAAAATGGAAAATTTTTGTTTCACTCAATATTATACTCAAACGAAAGGAAATACTAAGGGCATCAAATAAAACTACTTTTCGCTGCGAAATTCCTCTTAGTTCCTGAGAAAATGATGATTATGGAAAATCGATTATGGAAATTTTAATGCATTTCAATGCAAAATCCATACTAAATCTCAAAATTTCCCAGAGATTTATATACTGCTAAATAGCTCTTTAAATTCCCTTTCATTTGAGTATAATAATGTATAATATTGAGAGAAAAAATTTTTTTCGATTTTTTGCAAAAAAGGATGATGTATACACTGCCTTTTTTGCCAAAAAATGGAAAATTTTTGTTTCACTCAATATTATACTCAAACGAAAGGAAATACTAAGGGCATGAAATAAAACTACTTTTCGCTGCGAAATTCCTCTTAGTTCCTGAGAAAATGATGATTATGGAAAATCGATTATGGAAATTTTAATGCATTTCAATGCAAAATCCATACTAATTCTCAAAATTTCCCAGAGATTTATATACTGCTAAATAGCTCTTTAAACTCCCTTTCATTTGAGTATAATAATGTATAATATTGAGAGAAAAAATTTTTTTCGATTTTTTGCAAAAAAGGATGATGTATACACTGCCTTTTTTGCCAAAAAATGCAAAATTTTTGTTTCACTCAATATTATACTCAAACGAAAGGAAATACTAAGGGCATCAAATAAAACTACTTTTCGCTGCGAAATTCCTCTTAGTTCCTGAGAAAATGATGATTATGGAAAATCGATTATGGAAATTTTAATGCATTTCAATGCAAAATCCATACTAAATCTCAAAATTTCCCAGAGATTTATATACTGCTAAATAGCTCTTTAAATTCCCTTTCATTTGAGTATAATAATGTATAATATTAAGAGAAAAAATTTTTTTCGATTTTTTGCAAAAAAGGATGATGTATACACTGCCTTTTTTGCCAAAAAATGGAAAATTTTTGTTTCACTCAATATTATACTCAAACGAAAGGAAATACTAAGGGCATCAAATAAAACTACTTTTCGCTGCGAAATTCCTCTTAGTTCCTGAGAAAATGATGATTATGGAAAATCGATTATGGAAATTTTAATGCATTTCAATGCAAAATCCATACTAAATCTCAAAATTTCCCAGAGATTTATATACTGCTAAATAGCTCTTTAAATTCCCTTTCATTTGAGTATAATAATGTATAATATTGAGAGAAAAAATTTTTTTCGATTTTTTGCAAAAAAGGATGATGTATACACTGCCTTTTTTGCCAAAAAATGCAAAATTTTTGTTTCACTCAATATTATACTCAAACGAAAGGAAATACTAAGGGCATCAAATAAAACTACTTTTCGCTGCGAAATTCCTCTTAGTTCCTGAGAAAATGATGATTATGGAAAATCGATTATGGAAATTTTAATGCATTTCAATGCAAAATCCATACTAAATCTCAAAATTTCCCAGAGATTTATATACTGCTAAATAGCTCTTTAAATTCCCTTTCATTTGAGTATAATAATGTATAATATTAAGAGAAAAAATTTTTTTCGATTTTTTGCAAAAAAGGATGATGTATACACTGCCTTTTTTGCCAAAAAATGCAAAATTTTTGTTTCACTCAATATTATACTCAAACGAAAGGAAATACTAAGGGCATCAAATAAAACTACTTTTCGCTGCGATATTCCTCTTAGTTCCTGAGAAAATGATGATTATGGAAAATCGATTATGGAAATTTTAATGCATTTCAATGCAAAATCCATACTAAATCTCAAAATTTCCCAGAGATTTATATACTGCTAAATAGCTCTTTAAATTCCCTTTCATTTGAGTATAATAATGTATAATATTAAGAGAAAAAATTTTTTTCAATTTTTTGCAAAAAAGGATGATGTATACACTGCCTTTTTGCCAAAAAATGGAAAATTTTTGTTTCACTCAATATTATACTCAAACGAAAGGAAATACTAAGGGCATCAAAAAAACAACTTTTCGCTGCGAAATTCCTCTTAGTTCCTGAGAAAATGATGATTATGGAAAATCGATTATGGAAATTTTAATGCATTTCAATGCAAAATCCATACTAAATCTCAAAATTTCCCAGAGATTTATATACTGCTAAATAGCTCTTTAAATTCCCTTTCATTTGAGTATAATAATGTATAATATTGAGAGAAAAAATTTTTTTCGATTTTTTGCAAAAAAGGATGATGTATACACTGCCTTTTTTGCCAAAAAATGCAAAATTTTTGTTTCACTCAATATTATACTCAAACGAAAGGAAATACTAAGGGCATCAAATAAAACTACTTTTCGCTGCGAAATTCCTCTTAGTTCCTGAGAAAATGATGATTATGGAAAATCGATTATGGAAATTTTAATGCATTTCAATGCAAAATCCATACTAATTCTCAAAATTTCCCAGAGATTTATATACTGCTAAATAGCTCTATAAATTCCCTTTCATTTGAGTATAATAATGTATAATATTGAGAGAAAAATTTTTTTTCGATTTTTTGCAAAAAAGGATGATGTATACACTGCCTTTTTTGCCAAAAAATGGAAAATTTTTGTTTCACTCAATATTATACTCAAACGAAAGGAAATACTAAGGGCATCAAATAAAACTACTTTTCGCTGCGTATTCCTCTTAGTTCCTGAGAAAATGATGATTATGGAAAATCGATTATGGAAATTTTAATGCATTTCAATGCAAAATCCATACTAAATCTCAAAATTTCCCAGAGATTTATATACTGCTAAATAGCTCTTTAAATTCCCTTTCATTTGAGTATAATAATGTATAATATTGAGAGAAAAAATTTTTTTCGATTTTTTGCAAAAAAGGATGATGTATACACTGCCTTTTTTGCCAAAAAATGCTAAATTTTTGTTTCACTCAATATTATACTCAAACGAAAGGAAATACTAAGGGCATCAAATAAAACTACTTTTCGCTGCGAAATTCCTCTTAGTTCCTGAGAAAATGATGATTATGGAAAATCGATTATGGAAATTTTAATGCATTTCAATGCAAAATCCATACTAAATCTCAAAATTTTCCAGAGATTTATATACTGCTAAATAGCTCTTTAAATTCCCTTTCATTTGAGTATAATAATGTATAATATTGAGAGAAAAAATTTTTTTCGATTTTTTGCAAAAAAGGATGATGTATACACTGCCTTTTTTTGCCAAAAAATGCAAAATTTTTGTTTCACTCAATATTATACTCAAACGAAAGGAAATACTAAGGGCATCAAATAAAACTACTTTTCGCTGCGAAATTCCTCTTAGTTCCTGAGAAAATGATGATTATGGAAAATCGATTATGGAAATTTTAATGCATTTCAATGCAAAATCCATACTAAATCTCAAAATTTCCCAGAGATTTATATACTGCTAAATAGCTCTTTAAATTCCCTTTCATTTGAGTATAATAATGTATAATATTAAGAGAAAAAATTTTTTTCAATTTTTTGCAAAAAAGGATGATGTATACACTGCCTTTTTGCCAAAAAATGGAAAATTTTTGTTTCACTCAATATTATACTCAAACGAAAGGAAATACTAAGGGCATCAAAAAAACAACTTTTCGCTGCGAAATTCCTCTTAGTTCCTGAGAAAATGATGATTATGGAAAATCGATTATGGAAATTTTAATGCATTTCAATGCAAAATCCATACTAAATCTCAAAATTTCCCAGAGATTTATATACTGCTAAATAGCTCTTTAAATTCCCTTTCATTTGAGTATAATAATGTATAATATTGAGAGAAAAAATTTTTTTCGATTTTTTGCAAAAAAGGATGATGTATACACTGCCTTTTTTTGCCAAAAAATGCAAAATTTTTGTTTCACTCAATATTATACTCAAACGAAAGGAAATACTAAGGGCATCAAATAAAACTACTTTTCGCTGCGAAATTCCTCTTAGTTCCTGAGAAAATGATGATTATGGAAAATCGATTATGGAAATTTTAATGCATTTCAATGCAAAATCCATACTAAATCTCAAAATTTCCCAGAGATTTATATACTGCTAAATAGCTCTTTAAATTCCCTTTCATTTGAGTATAATAATGTATAATATTGAGAGAAAAAATTTTTTTCGATTTTTTGCAAAAAAGGATGATGTATACACTGCCTTTTTTGCCAAAAAATGCAAAATTTTTGTTTCACTCAATATTATACTCAAACGAAAGGAAATACTAAAGGCATCAAATAAAACAACTTTTCGCTGCGAAATTCCTCTTAGTTCCTGAGAAAATGATGATTATGGAAAATCGATTATGGAAATTTTAATGCATTTCAATGCAAAATCCATACTAAATCTCAAAATTTCCCAGAGATTTATAAACTGCTAAATAGCTCTTTAAATTCCCTTTCATTTGAGTATAATAATGTATAATATTGAGAGAAAAAATTTTTTTCGATTTTTTGCAAAAAAGGATGATGTATACACTGCCTTTTTTGCCAAAAAATGCAAAATTTTTGTTTCACTCAATATTATACTCAAACGAAAGGAAATACTAAGGGCATCAAATAAAACTACTTTTCGCTGCGAAATTCCTCTTAGTTCCTGAGAAAATGATGATTATGGAAAATCGATTATGGAAATTTTAATGCATTTCAATGCAAAATCCATACTAAATCTCAAAATTTCCCAGAGATTTATATACTGCTAAATAGCTCTTTAAATTCCCTTTCATTTGAGTATAATAATGTATAATATTGAGAGAAAAAATTTTTTTCGATTTTTTGCAAAAAAGGATGATGTATACACTGCCTTTTTTGCCAAAAAATGCAAAATTTTTGTTTCACTCAATATTATACTCAAACGAAAGGAAATACTAAGGGCATCAAATAAAACTACTTTTCGCTGCGAAATTCCTCTTAGTTCCTGAGAAAATGATGATTATGGAAAATCGATTATGGAAATTTGAATGCATTTCAATGCAAAATCCATACTAAATCTCAAAATTTCCCAGAGATTTATATACTGCTAAATAGCTCTTTAAATTCCCTTTCATTTGAGTATAATAATGTATAATATTGAGAGAAAAAATTTTTTTCGATTTTTTGCAAAAAAGGATGATGTATACACTGCCTTTTTTGCCAAAAAATGCAAAATTTTTGTTTCACTCAATATTATACTCAAACGAAAGGAAATACTAAGGGCATCAAAAAAACAACTTTTCGCTGCGAAATTCCTCTTAGTTCCTGAGAAAATGATGATTATGGAAAATCGATTATGGAAATTTTAATGCATTTCAATGCAAAATCCATACTAAATCTCAAAATTTCCCAGAGATTTATATACTGCTAAATAGCTCTTTAAATTCCCTTTCATTTGAGTATAATAATGTATAATATTGAGAGAAAAAATTTTTTTCGATTTTTTGCAAAAAAGGATGATGTATACACTGCCTTTTTTTGCCAAAAAATGCAAAATTTTTGTTTCACTCAATATTATACTCAAACGAAAGGAAATACTAAGGGCATCAAATAAAACAGAAAATGATGATTATGGAAAATCGATGATGGAAATTTTAATGCATTTCAATGCAAAATCCATACTAAATCTCAAAATTTCCCAGAGATTTATATACTGCTAAATAGCTCTTTAAATTCCCTTTCATTTGAGTATAATAATGTATAATATTGAGAGAAAAAATTTTTTTCGATTTTTTGCAAAAAAGGATGATGTATACACTGCCTTTTTTGCCAAAAAATGCAAAATTTTTGTTTCACTCAATATTATACTCAAACGAAAGGAAATACTAAGGGCATCAAATAAAACTACTTTTCGCTGCGAAATTCCTCTTAGTTCCTGAGAAAATGATGATTATGGAAAATCGATTATGGAAATTTTAATGCATTTCAATGCAAAATCCATACTAAATCTCAAAATTTCCCAGAGATTTATATACTGCTAAATAGCTCTTTAAATTCCCTTTCATTTGAGTATAATAATGTATAATATTGAGAAAAAAAATTTTTTTCGATTTTTTGCAAAAAAGGATGATGTATACACTGCCTTTTTTGCCAAAAAATGCTAAATTTTTGTTTCACTCAATATTATACTCAAACGAAAGGAAATACTAAGGGCATCAAATAAAACTACTTTTCGCTGCGAAATTCCTCTTAGTTCCTGAGAAAATGATGATTATGGAAAATCGATTATGGAAATTTTAATGCATTTCAATGCAAAATCCATACTAAATCTCAAAATTTCCCAGAGATTTATATACTGCTAAATAGCTCTTTAAACTCCCTTTCATTTGAGTATAATAATGTATAATATTGAGAGAAAAAATTTTTTTCGATTTTTTGCAAAAAAGGATGATGTATACACTGCCTTTTTTGCCAAAAAATGCTAAATTTTGCTTTTTTGCCAAAAAATGGAAAATTTTTTTTTCACTCAATATTATACTCAAACGAAAGGAAATACTAAGGGCATCAAATAAAACTACTTTTCGCTGCGAAATTCCTCTTAGTTCCTGAGAAAATGATGATTATGGAAAATCGATTATGGAAATTTTAATGCATTTCAATGCAAAATCCATACTAAATCTCAAAATTTCCCAGAGATTTATATACTGCTAAATAGCTCTTTAAATTCCCTTTCATTTGAGTATAATAATGTATAATATTGAGAGAAAAAATTTTTTTCGATTTTTTGCAAAAAAGGATGATGTATACACTGCCTTTTTTGCCAAAAAATGGAAAATTTTTGTTTCACTCAATATTATACTCAAACGAAAGGAAATACTAAGGGCATCAAATAAAACAACTTTTCGCTGCGAAATTCCTCTTAGTTCCTGAGAAAATGATGATTATGGAAAATCGATTATGGAAATTTTAATGCATTTCAATGCAAAATCCATACTAAATCTCAAAATTTCCCAGAGATTTATATACTGCTAAATAGCTCTTTAAATTCCCTTTCATTTGAGTATAATAATGTATAATATTGAGAGAAAAAATTTTTTTCGATTTTTTTGCAAAAAAGGATGATGTATACACTGCCTTTTTTGCCAAAAAATGCTAAATTTTTGTTTCACTCAATATTATACTCAAACGAAAGGAAATACTAAGGGCATCAAATAAAACTACTTTTCGCTGCGATATTCCTCTTAGTTCCTGAGAAAATGATGATTATGGAAAATCGATTATGGAAATTTTAATGCATTTCAATGAAAAATCCATACTAAATCTCAAAATTTCCCAGAGATTTATATACTGCTAAATAGCTCTTTAAATTCCCTTTCATTTGAGTATAATAATGTATAATATTGAGAGAAAAAATTTTTTTCGATTTTTTGCAAAAAAGGATGATGTATACACTGCCTTTTTTGCCAAAAAATGCTAAATTTTTGTTTCACTCAATATTATACTCAAACGAAAGGAAATACTAAGGGCATCAAATAAAACTACTTTTCGCTGCGATATTCCTCTTAGTTCCTGAGAAAATGATGATTATGGAAATTTTAATGCATTTCAATGAAAAATCCATACTAAATCTCAAAATTTCCCAGAGATTTATATACTGCTAAATAGCTCTTTAAATTCCCTTTCATTTGAGTATAATAATGTATAATATTGAGAGAAAAAATTTTTTTCGATTTTTTGCAAAAAAGGATGATGTATACACTGCCTTTTTTGCCAAAAAATGGAAAATTTTTGTTTCACTCAATATTATACTCAAACGAAAGGAAATACTAAGGGCATCAAATAAAACTACTTTTCGCTGCGAAATTCCTCTTAGTTCCTGAGAAAATGATGATTATGGAAAATTGATTATGGAAATTTTAATGCATTTCAATGCAAAATCCATACTAAATCTCAAAATTTCCCAGAGATTTATATACTGCTAAATAGCTCTTTAAATTCCCTTTCATTTGAGTATAATAATGTATAATATTGAGAGAAAAAATTTTTTTCGATTTTTTGCAAAAAAGGATGATGTATACACTGCCTTTTTTGCCAAAAAATGGAAAATTTTTGTTTCACTCAATATTATACTCAAACGAAAGGAAATACTAAGGGCATCAAATAAAACTACTTTTCGCTGCGAAATTCCTCTTAGTTCCTGAGAAAATGATGATTATGGAAAATTGATTATGGAAATTTTAATGCATTTCAATGCAAAATCCATACTAAATCTCAAAATTTCCCAGAGATTTATATACTGCTAAATAGCTCTTTAAATTCCCTTTCATTTGAGTATAATAATGTATAATATTGAGAGAAAAAATTTTTTTCGATTTTTTTGCAAAAAAGGATGATGTATACACTGCCTTTTTTGCCAAAAAAATGCAAAATTTTTGTTTCACTCAATATTATACTCAAACGAAAGGAAATACTAAGGGCATCAAATAAAACTACTTTTCGCTGCGAAATTCCTCTTAGTTCCTGAGAAAATGATGATTATGGAAAATTGATTATGGAAATTTTAATGCATTTCAATGCAAAATCCATACTAAATCTCAAAATTTCCCAGAGATTTATATACCGCTAAACAGCTCTTTAAATTCCCTTTCATTTGAGTATAATAATGTATAATATTGAGAGAAAAAATTTTTTTCGATTTTTTGCAAAAAGGATGATGTATACACTGCCTTTTTTGCCAAAAAATGCAAAATTTTTGTTTCACTCAATATTATACTCAAACGAAAGGAAATACTAAGGGCATCAAATAAAACTACTTTTCGCTGCGAAATTCCTCTTAGTTCCTGAGAAAATGATGATTATGGAAAATCGATTATGGAAATTTTAATGCATTTCAATGCAAAATCCATACTAATTCTCAAAATTTCCCAGAGATTTATATACTGCTAAATAGCTCTTTAAATTCCCTTTCATTTGAGTATAATAATGTATAATATTGAGAGAAAAAATTTTTTTAGATTTTTTTCAAAAAAGGATGATGTATACACTGCCTTTTTTGCCAAAAAATGGAAAATTTTTGTTTCACTCAATATTATACTCAAACGAAAGGAAAATACTAAGGGCATCAAATAAAACTACTTTTCGCTGCGAAATTCCTCTTAGTTCCTGAGAAAATGATGATTATGGAAAATTGATTATGGAAATTTTAATGCATTTCAATGCAAAATCCATACTAAATCTCAAAATTTCCAGAGATTTATATACTGCTAAATAGCTCTTTAAATTCCCTTTCATTTGAGTATAATAATGTATAATATTGAGAGAAAAAATTTTTTTCGATTTTTTGCAAAAAAGGATGATGTATACACTGCCTTTTTTGCCAAAAAATGCAAAATTTTTGTTTCACTCAATATTATACTCAAACGAAAGGAAATACTAAGGGCATCAAATAAAACTACTTTTCGCTGCGAAATTCCTCTTAGTTCCTGAGAAAATGATGATTATGGAAAATTGATTATGGAAATTTTAATGCATTTCAATGCAAAATCCATACTAAATCTCAAAATTTCCCAGAGATTTATATACTGCTAAATAGCTCTTTAAATTCCCTTTCATTTGAGTATAATAATGTATAATATTGAGAGAAAAAATTTTTTTTCGATTTTTTGCAAAAAAGGATGATGTATACACTGCCTTTTTTGCCAAAAAATGCAAAATTTTTGTTTCACTCAATATTATACTCAAACGAAAGGAAATACTAAGGGCATCAAATAAAACTACTTTTCGCTGCGAAATTCCTCTTAGTTCCTGAGAAAATGATGATTATGGAAAATCGATTATGGAAATTTTAATGCATTTCAATGCAAAATCCATACTAATTCTCAAAATTTCCCAGAGATTTATATACTGCTAAATAGCTCTTTAAATTCCCTTTCATTTGAGTATAATAATGTATAATATTGAGAGAAAAAATTTTTTTAGATTTTTTTCAAAAAAGGATGATGTATACACTGCCTTTTTTGCCAAAAAATTGAAAATTTTTGTTTCACTCAATATTATACTCAAACGAAAGGAAATACTAAGGGCATCAAATAAAACTACTTTTCGCTGCGAAATTCCTCTTAGTTCCTGAGAAAATGATGATTATGGAAAATCGATTATGGAAATTTTAATGCATTTCAATGCAAAATCCATACTAAATCTCAAAATTTCCCAGAGATTTATATACTGCTAAATAGCTCTTTAAATTCCCTTTCATTTGAGTATAATAATGTATAATATCGAGAGAAAAAATTTTTTTCGATTTTTTGCAAAAAAGGATGATGTATACACTGCCTTTTTTGCCAAAAAAATGGAAAATTTTTGTTTCGCTCAATATTATACTCAAACGAAAGGAAATACTAAGGGCATCAAATAAAACTACTTTTCGCTGCGAAATTCCTCTTAGTTCCTGAGAAAATGATGATTATGGAAAATCGATTATGGAAATTTTAATGCATTTCAATGCAAAACCCATACTAAATCTCAAAATTTCCCAGAGATTTATATACTGCTAAATAGCTCTTTAAATTCCCTTTCATTTGAGTATAATAATGTATAATATTGAGAGAAAAAATTTTTTCGATTTTTTTTCAAAAAAGGATGATGTATACACTGCCTTTTTTGCCAAAAAATGGAAAATTTTTGTTTCACTCAATATTATACTCAAACGAAAGGAAATACTAAGGGCATCAAATAAAACTACTTTTCGCTGCGAAATTCTCTTAGTTCCTGAGAAAATGATGATTATGGAAAATCGATTATGGAAATTTTAATGCATTTCAATGCAAAACCCATACTAATTCTCAAAATTTCCCCAGAGATTTATATACTGCTAAATAGCTCTTTAAATTCCCTTTCATTTGAGTATAATAATGTATAATATTGAGAGAAAAAATTTTTTTCGATTTTTTGCAAAAAAGGATGATGTATACACTGCCTTTTTTGCCAAAAAATGCAAAATTTTTGTTTCACTCAATATTATACTCAAACGAAAGGAAATACTAAGGGCAATCAAATAAAACTACTTTTCGCTGCGAAATTCCTCTTAGTTCCTGAGAAAATGATGATTATGGAAAATCGATTATGGAAATTTTAATGCATTTCAATGCAAAATCCATACTAATTCTCAAAATTTCCCAGAGATTTATATACTGCTAAATAGCTCTTTAAATTCCCTTTCATTTGAGTATAATAATGTATAATATTGAGAGAAAAAATTTTTTTCGATTTTTTTTCAAAAAAGGATGATGTATACACTGCCTTTTTTGCCAAAAAATGGAAAATTTTTGTTTCACTCAATATTATACTCAAACGAAAGGAAATACTAAGGGCATCAAATAAAACTACTTTTCGCTGCGAAATTCCTCTTAGTTTCCTGAGAAAATGATGATTATGGAAAATCGATTATGGAAATTTTAATGCATTTCAATGCAAAACCCATACTAAATCTCAAAATTTCCCAGAGATTTATATACTGCTAAATAGCTCTTTAAATTCCCTTTCATTTGAGTATAATAATGTATAATATTGAGAGAAAAAATTTTTTTCGATTTTTTGCAAAAAGGATGATGTATACACTGCCTTTTTTGCCAAAAAATGCTAAATTTTTGTTTCACTCAATATTATACTCAAACGAAAGGAAATACTAAGGGCATCAAATAAAACTACTTTTCGCTGCGATATTCCTCTTAGTTCCTGAGAAAATGATGATTATGGAAAATCGATTATGGAAATTTTAATGCATTTCAATGAAAAATCCATACTAAATCTCAAAATTTCCCAGAGATTTATATACTGCTAAATAGCTCTTTAAATTCCCTTTCATTTGAGTATAATAATGTATAATATTGAGAGAAAAAATTTTTTTCGATTTTTTGCAAAAAAGGATGATGTATACACTGCCTTTTTTGCCAAAAAATGGAAAATTTTTGTTTCACTCAATATTATACTCAAACGAAAGGAAATGCTAAGGGCACCAAATAAAACTACTTTTCGCTGCGAAATTCCTCTTAGTTCCTGAGAAAATGATGATTATGGAAATTTTAATGCATTTCAATGCAAAATCCATACTAAATCTCAAAATTTCCCAGAGATTTATATACTGCTAAATAGCTCTTTAAATTCCCTTTCATTGGAGTATAATAATGTATAATATTGAGAGAAAAAATTTTTTTCGATTTTTTGCAAAAAAGGATGATGTATACACTGCCTTTTTTGCCAAAAAATGGAAAATTTTTGTTTCACTCAATATTATACTCAAACGAAAGGAAATACTAAGGGCATCAAATAAAACTACTTTTCGCTGCGAAATTCCTCTTAGTTCCTGAGAAAATGATGATTATGGAAAATCGATTATGGAAATTTTAATGCATTTCAATGCAAAATCCATACTAAATCTCAAAATTTCCCAGAGATTTATATACTGCTAAATAGCTCTTTAAATTCCCTTTCATTTGAGTATAATAATGTATAATATTGAGAGAAAAAATTTTTTTCGATTTTTTGCAAAAAAGGATGATGTATACACTGCCTTTTTTGCCAAAAAATGCAAAATTTTTGTTTCACTCAATATTATACTCAAACGAAAGGAAATACTAAGGGCATCAAATAAAACTACTTTTCGCTGCGATATTCCTCTTAGTTCCTGAGAAAATGATGATTATGGAAAATCGATTATGGAAATTTTAATGAATTTCAATGAAAAATCCATACTAAATCTCAAAATTTCCCAGAGATTTATATACTGCTAAATAGCTCTTTAAATTCCCTTTCATTTGAGTACAATAATGCATAATATTGAGAGAAAAAATTTTTTTCGATTTTTTGCAAAAAAGGATGATGTATACACTGCCTTTTTTGCCAAAAAATGGAAAATTTTTGTTTCACTCAATATTATACTCAAACGAAAGGAAATACTAAGGGCATCAAATAAAACTACTTTTCGCTGCGAAATTCCTCTTAGTTCCTGAGAAAATGATGATTATGGAAAATCGATTATGGAAATTTTAATGCATTTCAATGCAAAATCCATACTAAATCTCAAAATTTCCCAGAGATTTATATACTGCTAAATAGCTCTTTAAATTCCCTTTCATTTGAGTATAATAATGTATAATATTGAGAGAAAAAATTTTTTTCGATTTTTTGCAAAAAAGGATGATGTATACACTGCCTTTTTTGCCAAAAAATGCAAAATTTTTGTTTCACTCAATATTATACTCAAACGAAAGGAAATACTAAGGGCATCAAATAAAACTACTTTTCGCTGCGAAATTCCTCTTAGTTCCTGAGAAAATGATGATTATGGAAAATTGATTATGGAAATTTTAATGCATTTCAATGCAAAATCCATACTAAATCTCAAAATTTCCCAGAGATTTATATACTGCTAAATAGCTCTTTAAATTCCCTTTCATTTGAGTATAATAATGTATAATATTGAGAGAAAAAATTTTTTTCGATTTTTTGCAAAAAAGGATGATGTATACACTGCCTTTTTTGCCAAAAAATGGAAAATTTTTGTTTCACTCAATATTATACTCAAACGAAAGGAAATACTAAGGGCATCAAATAAAACTACTTTTCGCTGCGAAATTCCTCTTAGTTCCTGAGAAAATGATGATTATGGAAAATCGATTATGGAAATTTTAATGCATTTCAATGCAAAATCCATACTAAATCTCAAAATTTCCCAGAGATTTATATACTGCTAAATAGCTCTTTAAATTCCCTTTCATTTGAGTATAATAATGTATAATATTGAGAGAAAACATTTTTTTCGATTTTTTGCAAAAAAGGATGATGTATACACGCCTTTTTTGCCAAAAAATGCAAAATTTTTGTTTCACTCAATATTATACTCAAACGAAAGGAAATACTAAGGGCATCAAATAAAACTACTTTTCGCTGCGAAATTCCCCTTAGTTCCTGAGAAAATGATGATTATGGAAAATCGATTATGGAAATTTTAATGCATTTCAATGCAAAATCCATACTAAATCTCAAAATTTCCCAGAGATTTATATACTGCTAAATAGCTCTTTAAATTCCCTTTCATTTGAGTATAATAATGTATAATATTGAGAGAAAAAATTTTTTTCGATTTTTTGCAAAAAAGGATAATGTATACACTGCCTTTTTTGCCAAAAAATGCAAAATTTTTGTTCACTCAATATTATACTCAAATGAAAGGAAATACTAAGGGCATCAAATAAAACTACTTTTCGCTGCGAAATTCCTCTTAGTTCCTGAGAAAATGATGATTATGGAAATTTTAATGCATTTCAATGCAAAATCCATACTAAATCTCAAAATTTCCCAGAGATTTATATACTGCTAAATAGCTCTTTAAATTCCCTTTCATTTGAGTATAATAATGTATAATATTGAGAGAAAAAATTTTTTTCGATTTTTTGCAAAAAAGGATGATGTATACACTGCCTTTTTTGCCAAAAAAATGCAAAATTTTTGTTTCACTCAATATTATACTCAAACGAAAGGAAATACTAAGGGCATCAAATAAAACTACTTTTCGCTGCGAAATTCCCCTTAGTTCCTGAGAAAATGATGATTATGGAAAATCGATTATGGAAATTTTAATGCATTTCAATGCAAAATCCATACTAAATCTCAAAATTTCCCAGAGATTTATATACTGCTAAATAGCTCTTTAAATTCCCTTTCATTTGAGTATAATAATGTATAATATTGAGAGAAAAATTTTTTTCGATTTTTTGCAAAAAAGGATGATGTATACACTGCCTTTTTTGCCAAAAAAATGCAAAATTTTTGTTTCACTCAATATTATACTCAAACGAAAGGAAATACTAAGGGCATCAAATAAAACTACTTTTCGCTGCGAAATTCCTCTTAGTTCCTGAGAAAATGATGATTATGGAAAATCGATTATGGAAATTTTAATGCATTTCAATGCAAAATCCATACTAAATCTCAAAATTTCCCAGAGATTTATATACTGCTAAATAGCTCTTTAAATTCCCTTTCATTTGAGTATAATAATGTATAATATTGAGAGAAAAAATTTTTTTCGATTTTTTGCAAAAAAGGATATGTATACACTGCCTTTTTTGCCAAAAAATGCAAAATTTTTGTTTCACTCAATATTATACTCAAACGAAAGGAAATACTAAGGGCATCAAATAAAACAACTTTTCGCTGCGAAATTCCTCTTAGTTCCTGAGAAAATGATGATTATGGAAAATCGATTATGGAAATTTTAATGCATTTCAATGCAAAATCCATACTAAATCTCAAAATTTCCCAGAGATTTATATACTGCTAAATAGCTCTTTAAATTCCCTTTCATTTGAGTATAATAATGTATAATATTGAGAGAAAAAATTTTTTTCGATTTTTTGCAAAAAAGGATGATGTATACACTGCCTTTTTTGCCAAAAAATGCAAAATTTTTGTTTCACTCAATATTATACTCAAACGAAAGGAAATACTAAGGGCATCAAATAAAACTACTTTTCGCTGCGAAATTCCTCTTAGTTCCTGAGAAAATGATGATTATGGAAAATCGATTATGGAAATTTTAATGCATTTCAATGCAAAATCCATACTAAATCTCAAAATTTCCCAGAAATTTATATACTGCTAAATAGCTCTTTAAATTCCCTTTCATTTGAGTATAATAATGTATAATATTGAGAGAAAAAATTTTTTTCGATTTTTTGCAAAAAAGGATGATGTATACACTGCCTTTTTTGCCAAAAAATGCTAAATTTTTGTTTCACTCAATATTATACTCAAACGAAAGGAAATACTAAGGGCATCAAATAAAACTACTTTTCGCTGCGAAATTCCTCTTAGTTCCTGAGAAAATGATGATTATGGAAAATCGATTATGGAAATTTTAATGCATTTCAATGCAAAATCCATACTAAATCTCAAAATTTCCCAGAGATTTATATACTGCTAAATAGCTCTTTAAATTCCCTTTCATTTGAGTATAATAATGTATAATATTGAGAGAAAAAATTTTTTCGATTTTTTGCAAAAAAGGATGATGTATACACTGCCTTTTTTGCCAAAAAATGGAAAATTTTTGTTTCACTCAATATTATACTCAAACGAAAGGAAATACTAAGGGCATCAAATAAAACAACTTTTCGCTGCGAAATTCCTCTTAGTTCCTGAGAAAATGATGATTATGGAAAATCGATTATGGAAATTTTAATGCATTTCAATGCAAAATCCATACTAAATCTCAAAATTTCCCAGAGATTTATATACTGCTAAATAGCTCTTTAAATTCCCTTTCATTTGAGTATAATAATGTATAATATTGAGAGAAAAAATTTTTTTCGATTTTTTGCAAAAAAGGATGATGAATACACTGCCTTTTTTGCCAAAAAATGCTAAATTTTTGTTTCACTCAATATTATACTCAAACGAAAGGAAATACTAAGGGCATCAAATAAAACTACTTTTCGCTGCGAAATTCCTCTTAGTTCCTGAGAAAATGATGATTATGGAAAATCGATTATGGAAATTTTAATGCATTTCAATGCAAAATCCATACTAAATCTCAAAATTTCCCAGAGATTTATATACTGCTAAATAGCTCTTTAAATTCCCTTTCATTTGAGTATAATAATGTATAATATTGAGAGAAAAAATTTTTTTCGATTTTTTGCAAAAAAGGATGATGTATACACTGCCTTTTTTGCCAAAAAATGCAAAATTTTTGTTTCACTCAATATTATACTCAAACGAAAGGAAATACTAAGGGCATCAAATAAAACTACTTTTCGCTGCGAAATTCCTCTTAGTTCCTGAGAAAATGATGATTATGGAAAATCGATTATGGAAATTTTAATGCATTTCAATGCAAAATCCATACTAAATCTCAAAATTTCCCAGAGATTTATATACTGCTAAATAGCTCTTTAAATTCCCTTTCATTTGAGTATAATAATGTATAATATTGAGAGAAAAAAATTTTTTCGATTTTTTGCAAAAAAGGATGATGTATACACTGCCTTTTTTGCCAAAAAATGCTAAATTTTTGTTTCACTCAATATTGTACTCAAACGAAAGGAAATACTAAGGGCATCAAATAAAACAACTTTTCGCTGCGAAATTCCTCTTAGTTCCTGAGAAAATGATGATTATGGAAAATCGATTATGGAAATTTTAATGCATTTCAATGCAAAATCCATACTAAATCTCAAAATTTCCCAGAGATTTATATAGTGCTAAATAGCTCTTTAAATTCCCTTTCATTTGAGTATAATAATGTATAATATTGAGAGAAAAAATTTTTTTCGATTTTTTGCAAAAAAGGATGATGTATACACTGCCTTTTTTGCCAAAAAATGCAAAATTTTTGTTTCACTCAATATTATACTCAAACGAAAGGAAATACTAAGGGCATCAAATAAAACAACTTTTCGCTGCGAAATTCCTCTTAGTTCCTGAGAAAATGATGATTATGGAAAATCGATTATGGAAATTTTAATGCATTTCAATGCAAAATCCATACTAAATCTCAAAATTTCCCAGAGATTTATATACTGCTAAATAGCTCTTTAAATTCCCTTTCATTTGAGTATAATAATGTATAATATTGAGAGAAAAAATTTTTTTCGATTTTTTGCAAAAAAGGATGATGTATACACTGCCTTTTTTGCCAAAAAATGCAAAATTTTTGTTTCACTCAATATTATACTCAAACGAAAGGAAATACTAAGGGCATCAAATAAAACTACTTTTCGCTGCGAAATTCCTCTTAGTTCCTGAGAAAATGATGATTATGGAAAATCGATTATGGAAATTTTAATGCATTTCAATGCAAAATCCATACTAAATCTCAAAATTTCCCAGAGATTTATATACTGCTAAATAGCTCTTTAAATTCCCTTTCATTTGAGTATAATAATGTATAATATTGAGAGAAAAAATTTTTTTCGATTTTTTGCAAAAAAGGATGATGTATACACTGCCTTTTTTGCCAAAAAATGCTAAATTTTTGTTTCACTCAATATTATACTCAAACGAAAGGAAATACTAAGGGCATCAAATAAAACAACTTTTCGCTGCGAAATTCCTCTTAGTTCCTGAGAAAATGATGATTATGGAAAATCGATTATGGAAATTTTAATGCATTTCAATGCAAAATCCATACTAAATCTCAAAATTTCCCAGAGATTTATATACTGCTAAATAGCTCTTTAAATTCCCTTTCATTTGAGTATAATAATGTATAATATTGAGAGAAAAAATTTTTTTCGATTTTTTGCCAAAAAATGCAAAATTTTTGTTTCACTCAATATTATACTCAAACGAAAGGAAATACTAAGGGCATCAAATAAAACTACTTTTCGCTGCGAAATTCCTCTTAGTTCCTGAGAAAATGATGATTATGGAAAATCGATTATGGAAATTTTAATGCATTTCAATGCAAAATCCATACTAAATCTCAAAATTTCCCAGAAATTTATATACTGCTAAATAGCTCTTTAAATTCCCTTTCATTTGAGTATAATAATGTATAATATTGAGAGAAAAAATTTTTTTCGATTTTTTGCAAAAAAGGATGATGTATACACTGCCTTTTTTGCCAAAAAATGCTAAATTTTTGTTTCACTCAATATTATACTCAAACGAAAGGAAATACTAAGGGCATCAAATAAAACTACTTTTCGCTGCGAAATTCCTCTTAGTTCCTGAGAAAATGATGATTATGGAAAATCGATTATGGAAATTTTAATGCATTTCAATGCAAAATCCATACTAAATCTCAAAATTTCCCAGAGATTTATATACTGCTAAATAGCTCTTTAAATTCCCTTTCATTTGAGTATAATAATGTATAATATTGAGAGAAAAAATTTTTTTCGATTTTTTGCAAAAAAGGATGATGTATACACTGCCTTTTTTGCCAAAAAATGGAAAATTTTTGTTTCACTCAATATTATACTCAAACGAAAGGAAATACTAAGGGCATCAAATAAAACAACTTTTCGCTGCGAAATTCCTCTTAGTTCCTGAGAAAATGATGATTATGGAAAATCGATTATGGAAATTTTAATGCATTTCAATGCAAAATCCATACTAAATCTCAAAATTTCCCAGAGATTTATATACTGCTAAATAGCTCTTTAAATTCCCTTTCATTTGAGTATAATAATGTATAATATTGAGAGAAAAAATTTTTTTCGATTTTTTGCAAAAAAGGATGATGAATACACTGCCTTTTTTGCCAAAAAATGCTAAATTTTTGTTTCACTCAATATTATACTCAAACGAAAGGAAATACTAAGGGCATCAAATAAAACTACTTTTCGCTGCGAAATTCCTCTTAGTTCCTGAGAAAATGATGATTATGGAAAATCGATTATGGAAATTTTAATGCATTTCAATGCAAAATCCATACTAAATCTCAAAATTTCCCAGAGATTTATATACTGCTAAATAGCTCTTTAAATTCCCTTTCATTTGAGTATAATAATGTATAATATTGAGAGAAAAAATTTTTTCGATTTTTTGCAAAAAAGGATGATGTATACACTGCCTTTTTTGCCAAAAAATGCAAAATTTTTGTTTCACTCAATATTATACTCAAACGAAAGGAAATACTAAGGGCATCAAATAAAACTACTTTTCGCTGCGAAATTCTTCTTAGTTCCTGAGAAAATGATGATTATGGAAAATCGATTATGGAAATTTTAATGCATTTCAATGCAAAATCCATACTAAATCTCAAAATTTCCCAGAGATTTATATACTGCTAAATAGCTCTTTAAATTCCCTTTCATTTGAGTATAATAATGTATAATATTGAGAGAAAAAAATTTTTTCGATTTTTTGCAAAAAAGGATGATGTATACACTGCCTTTTTTGCCAAAAAATGCTAAATTTTTGTTTCACTCAATATTGTACTCAAACGAAAGGAAATACTAAGGGCATCAAATAAAACAACTTTTCGCTGCGAAATTCCTCTTAGTTCCTGAGAAAATGATGATTATGGAAAATCGATTATGGAAATTTTAATGCATTTCAATGCAAAATCCATACTAAATCTCAAAATTTCCCAGAGATTTATATACTGCTAAATAGCTCTTTAAATTCCCTTTCATTTGAGTATAATAATGTATAATATTGAGAGAAAAAATTTTTTTCGATTTTTTGCAAAAAAGGATGATGTATACACTGCCTTTTTTGCCAAAAAATGCAAAATTTTTGTTTCACTCAATATTATACTCAAACGAAAGGAAATACTAAGGGCATCAAATAAAACAACTTTTCGCTGCGAAATTCCTCTTAGTTCCTGAGAAAATGATGATTATCGAAAATCGATTATGGAAATTTTAATGCATTTCAATGCAAAATCCATACTAAATCTCAAAATTTCCCAGAGATTTATATACTGCTAAATAGCTCTTTAAATTCCCTTTCATTTGAGTATAATAATGTATAATATTGAGAGAAAAAATTTTTTTCGATTTTTTGCAAAAAAGGATGATGTATACACTGCCTTTTTTGCCAAAAAATGCAAAATTTTTGTTTCACTCAATATTATACTCAAACGAAAGGAAATACTAAGGGCATCAAATAAAACTACTTTTCGCTGCGAAATTCCTCTTAGTTCCTGAGAAAATGATGATTATGGAAAATCGATTATGGAAATTTTAATGCATTTCAATGCAAAATCCATACTAAATCTCAAAATTTCCCAGAGATTTATATACTGCTAAATAGCTCTTTAAATTCCCTTTCATTTGAGTATAATAATGTATAATATTGAGAGAAAAAATTTTTTTCGATTTTTTGCAAAAAAGGATGATGTATACACTGCCTTTTTTGCCAAAAAATGCAAAATTTTTGTTTCACTCAATATTATACTCAAACGAAAGGAAATACTAAGGGCATCAAATAAAACTACTTTTCGCTGCGAAATTCCTCTTAGTTCCTGAGAAAATGATGATTATGGAAAATCGATTATGGAAATTTTAATGCATTTCAATGCAAAATCCATACTAAATCTCAAAATTTCCCAGAAATTTATATACTGCTAAATAGCTCTTTAAATTCCCTTTCATTTGAGTATAATAATGTATAATATTGAGAGAAAAAATTTTTTTCGATTTTTTGCAAAAAAGGATGATGTATACACTGCCTTTTTTGCCAAAAAATGCTAAATTTTTGTTTCACTCAATATTATACTCAAACGAAAGGAAATACTAAGGGCATCAAATAAAACTACTTTTCGCTGCGAAATTCCTCTTAGTTCCTGAGAAAATGATGATTATGGAAAATCGATTATGGAAATTTTAATGCATTTCAATGCAAAATCCATACTAAATCTCAAAATTTCCCAGAGATTTATATACTGCTAAATAGCTCTTTAAATTCCCTTTCATTTGAGTATAATAATGTATAATATTGAGAGAAAAAATTTTTTTCGATTTTTTGCAAAAAAGGATGATGAATACACTGCCTTTTTTGCCAAAAAATGCTAAATTTTTGTTTCACTCAATATTATACTCAAACGAAAGGAAATACTAAGGGCATCAAATAAAACTACTTTTCGCTGCGAAATTCCTCTTAGTTCCTGAGAAAATGATGATTATGGAAAATCGATTATGGAAATTTTAATGCATTTCAATGCAAAATCCATACTAAATCTCAAAATTTCCCAGAGATTTATATACTGCTAAATAGCTCTTTAAATTCCCTTTCATTTGAGTATAATAATGTATAATATTGAGAGAAAAAATTTTTTTCGATTTTTTGCAAAAAAGGATGATGTATACACTGCCTTTTTTGCCAAAAAATGCAAAATTTTTGTTTCACTCAATATTATACTCAAACGAAAGGAAATACTAAGGGCATCAAATAAAACTACTTTTCGCTGCGAAATTCCTCTTAGTTCCTGAGAAAATGATGATTATGGAAAATCGATTATGGAAATTTTAATGCATTTCAATGCAAAATCCATACTAAATCTCAAAATTTCCCAGAGATTTATATACTGCTAAATAGCTCTTTAAATTCCCTTTCATTTGAGTATAATAATGTATTGAGAGAAAAAATTTTTTTCGATTTTTTGCAAAAAAGGATGATGTATACACTGCCTTTTTTGCCAAAAAATGCAAAATTTTTGTTTCACTCAATATTATACTCAAACGAAAGGAAATACTAAGGGCATCAAATAAAACTACTTTTCGCTGCGAAATTCCTCTTAGTTCCTGAGAAAATGATGATTATGGAAAATCGATTATGGAAATTTTAATGCATTTCAATGCAAAATCCATACTAAATCTCAAAATTTCCCAGAGATTTATATACTGCTAAATAGCTCTTTAAATTCCCTTTCATTTGAGTATAATAATGTATAATATTGAGAGAAAAAATTTTTTTCGATTTTTTGCAAAAAAGGATGATGTATACACTGCCTTTTTTGCCAAAAAATGCTAAATTTTTGTTTCACTCAATATTATACTCAAACGAAAGGAAATACTAAGGGCATCAAATAAAACAACTTTTCGCTGCGAAATTCCTCTTAGTTCCTGAGAAAATGATGATTATGGAAAATCGATTATGGAAATTTTAATGCATTTCAATGCAAAATCCATACTAAATCTCAAAATTTCCCAGAGATTTATATACTGCTAAATAGCTCTTTAAATTCCCTTTCATTTGAGTATAATAATGTATAATATTGAGAGAAAAAATTTTTTTCGATTTTTTGCAAAAAAGGATGATGTATACACTGCCTTTTTTGCCAAAAAATGCAAAATTTTCGTTTCACTCAATATTATACTCAAACGAAAGGAAATACTAAGGGCATCAAATAAAACAACTTTTCGCTGCGAAATTCCTCTTAGTTCCTGAGAAAATGATGATTATGGAAAATCGATTATGGAAATTTTAATGCATTTCAATGCAAAATCCATACTAAATCTCAAAATTTCCCAGAGATTTATATACTGCTAAATAGCTCTTTAAATTCCCTTTCATTTGAGTATAATAATGTATAATATTGAGAGAAAAAATTTTTTTCGATTTTTTGCCAAAAAATGCAAAATTTTTGTTTCACTCAATATTATACTCAAACGAAAGGAAATACTAAGGGCATCAAATAAAACTACTTTTCGCTGCGAAATTCCTCTTAGTTCCTGAGAAAATGATGATTATGGAAAATCGATTATGGAAATTTTAATGCATTTCAATGCAAAATCCATACTAAATCTCAAAATTTCCCAGAGATTTATATACTGCTAAATAGCTCTTTAAATTCCCTTTCATTTGAGTATAATAATGTATAATATTGAGAGAAAAAATTTTTTTCGATTTTTTGCAAAAAAGGATGATGTATACACTGCCTTTTTTGCCAAAAAATGCTAAATTTTTGTTTCACTCAATATTATACTCAAACGAAAGGAAATACTAAGGGCATCAAATAAAACTACTTTTCGCTGCGAAATTCCTCTTAGTTCCTGAGAAAATGGTGATTATGGAAAATTGATTATGGAAATTTTAATGCATTTCAATGCAAAATCGATACTAAATCTCAAAATTTCCCAGAGATTTATATACTGCTAAATAGCTCTTTAAATTCCCTTTCATTTGAGTATAATAATGTATAATATTGAGAGAAAAAATTTTTTTCGATTTTTTGCAAAAAAGGATGATGTATACACTGCCTTTTTTGCCAAAAAATGCTAAATTTTTGTTTCACTCAATATTATACTCAAACGAAAGGAAATACTAAGGGCATCAAATAAAACTACTTTTCGCTGCGATATTCCTCTTAGTTCCTGAGAAAATGATGATTATGGAAAATCGATTATGGAAATTTTAATGCATTTCAATGCAAAATCCATACTAAATCTCAAAATTTCCCAGAGATTTATATACTGCTAAATAGCTCTTTAAATTCCCTTTCATTTGAGTATAATAATGTATAATATTGAGAGAAAAAATTTTTTTCGATTTTTTGCAAAAAAGGATGATGTATACACTGCCTTTTTTGCCAAAAAATGCAAAATTTTTGTTTCACTCAATATTATACTCAAACGAAAGGAAATACTAAGGGCATCAAATAAAACTACTTTTCGCTGCGAAATTCCTCTTAGTTCCTGAGAAAATGATGATTATGGAAAATCGATTATGGAAATTTTAATGCATTTCAATGCAAAATCCATACTAAATCTCAAAATTTCCCAGAGATTTATATACTGCTAAATAGCTCTTTAAATTCCCTTTCATTTGAGTATAATAATGTATAATATTGAGAGAAAAAATTTTTTTCGATTTTTTGCAAAAAAGGATGATGTATACACTGCCTTTTTTGCCAAAAAATGCAAAATTTTTGTTTCACTCAATATTATACTCAAACGAAAGGAAATACTAAGGGCATCAAATAAAACTACTTTTCGCTGCGAAATTCCCCTTAGTTCCTGAGAAAATGATGATTATGGAAAATCGATTATGGAAATTTTAATGCATTTCAATGCAAAATCCATACTAAATCTCAAAATTTCCCAGAGATTTATATACTGCTAAATAGCTCTTTAAATTCCCTTTCATTTGAGTATAATAATGTATAATATTGAGAGAAAAAATTTTTTTAGATTTTTTTCAAAAAAGGATGATGTATACACTGCCTTTTTTGCCAAAAAATGGAAAATTTTTGTTTCACTCAATATTATACTCAAACGAAAGGAAATACTAAGGGCATCAAATAAAACTACTTTTCGCTGCGATATTCCTCTTAGTTCCTGAGAAAATGATGATTATGGAAAATCGATTATGGAAATTTTAATGCATTTCAATGCAAAATCCATACTAAATCTCAAAATTTCCCAGAGATTTATATACTGCTAAATAGCTCTTTAAATTCCCTTTCATTTGAGTATAATAATGTATAATATTGAGAGAAAAAATTTTTTTCGATTTTTTGCAAAAAAGTGATGTATACACTGCCTTTTTTGCCAAAAAATGGAAAATTTTTGTTTCACTCAATATTATACTCAAACGAAAGGAAATACTAAGGGCATCAAATAAAACTACTTTTCGCTGCGAAATTCCTCTTAGTTCCTGAGAAAATGATGATTATGGAAAATCGATTATGGAAATTTTAATGCATTTCAATGCAAAATCCATACTAAATCTCAAAATTTCCCAGAGATTTATATACTGCTAAATAGCTCTTTAAATTCCCTTTCATTTGAGTATAATAATGTATAATATTGAGAGAAAAAATTTTTTTCGATTTTTTGCAAAAAAGGATGATGTATACACTGCCTTTTTTGCCAAAAAATGCAAAATTTTTGTTTCACTCAATATTATACTCAAACGAAAGGAAATACTAAGGGCATCAAATAAAACTACTTTTCGCTGCGAAATTCCCCTTAGTTCCTGAGAAAATGATGATTATGGAAAATCGATTACGGAAATTTTAATGCATTTCAATGCAAAATCCATACTAAATCTCAAAATTTCCCAGAGATTTATATACTGCTAAATAGCTCTTTAAATTCCCTTTCATTTGAGTATAATAATGTATAATATTGAGAGAAAAAATTTTTTTAGATTTTTTTCAAAAAAGGATGATGTATGTATACACTGCCTTTTTTGCCAAAAAATGGAAAATTTTTGTTTCACTCAATATTATACTCAAACGAAAGGAAATACTAAGGGCATCAAATAAAACTACTTTTCGCTGCGAAATTCCTCTTAGTTCCTGAGAAAATGATGATTATGGAAAATCGATTATGGAAATTTTAATGCATTTCAATGCAAAATCCATACTAAATCTCAAAATTTCCCAGAGATTTATATACTGCTAAATAGCTCTTTAAATTCCCTTTCATTTGAGTATAATAATGTATAATATTTTGAGAGAAAAAATTTTTTTCGATTTTTTGCAAAAAAGGATGATGTATACACTGCCTTTTTTGCCAAAAAATGCTAAATTTTTGTTTCACTCAATATTATACTCAAACGAAAGGAAATACTAAGGGCATCAAATAAAACTACTTTTCGCTGCGAAATTCCTCTTAGTTCCTGAGAAAATGGTGATTATGGAAAATTGATTATGGAAATTTTAATGCATTTCAATGCAAAATCGATACTAAATCTCAAAATTTCCCAGAGATTTATATACTGCTAAATAGCTCTTTAAATTCCCTTTCATTTGAGTATAATAATGTATAATATTGAGAGAAAAAATTTTTTTCGATTTTTTGCAAAAAAGGATGATGTATACACTGCCTTTTTTGCCAAAAAATGCAAAATTTTTGTTTCACTCAATATTATACTCAAACGAAAGGAAATACTAAGGGCATCAAATAAAACTACTTTTCGCTGCGATATTCCTCTTAGTTCCTGAGAAAATGATGATTATGGAAAATCGATTATGGAAATTTTAATGCATTTCAATGCAAAATCCATACTAAATCTCAAAATTTCCCAGAGATTTATATACTGCTAAATAGCTCTTTAAATTCCCTTTCATTTGAGTATAATAATGTATAATATTGAGAGAAAAAATTTTTTTCGATTTTTTGCAAAAAAGGATGATGTATACACTGCCTTTTTTGCCAAAAAATGCAAAATTTTTGTTTCACTCAATATTATACTCAAACGAAAGGAAATACTAAGGGCATCAAATAAAACTACTTTTCGCTGCGAAATTCCTCTTAGTTCCTGAGAAAATGATGATTATGGAAAATCGATTATGGAAATTTTAATGCATTTCAATGCAAAATCCATACTAAATCTCAAAATTTCCCAGAGATTTATATACTGCTAAATAGCTCTTTAAATTCCCTTTCATTTGAGTATAATAATGTATAATATTGAGAGAAAAAATTTTTTTCGATTTTTTGCAAAAAAGGATGATGTATACACTGCCTTTTTTGCCAAAAAATGCTAAATTTTTGTTTCACTCAATATTATACTCAAACGAAAGGAAATACTAAGGGCATCAAATAAAACAACTTTTCGCTGCGAAATTCCTCTTAGTTCCTGAGAAAATGATGATTATGGAAAATCGATTATGGAAATTTTAATGCATTTCAATGCAAAATCCATACTAAATCTCAAAATTTCCCAGAGATTTATATACTGCTAAATAGCTCTTTAAATTCCCTTTCATTTGAGTATAATAATGTATAATATTGAGAGAAAAAATTTTTTTCGATTTTTTGCAAAAAAGGATGATGTATACACTGCCTTTTTTGCCAAAAAATGCAAAATTTTCGTTTCACTCAATATTATACTCAAACGAAAGGAAATACTAAGGGCATCAAATAAAACAACTTTTCGCTGCGAAATTCCTCTTAGTTCCTGAGAAAATGATGATTATGGAAAATCGATTATGGAAATTTTAATGCATTTCAATGCAAAATCCATACTAAATCTCAAAATTTCCCAGAGATTTATATACTGCTAAATAGCTCTTTAAATTCCCTTTCATTTGAGTATAATAATGTATAATATTGAGAGAAAAAATTTTTTTCGATTTTTTGCCAAAAAATGCAAAATTTTTGTTTCACTCAATATTATACTCAAACGAAAGGAAATACTAAGGGCATCAAATAAAACTACTTTTCGCTGCGAAATTCCTCTTAGTTCCTGAGAAAATGATGATTATGGAAAATCGATTATGGAAATTTTAATGCATTTCAATGCAAAATCCATACTAAATCTCAAAATTTCCCAGAGATTTATATACTGCTAAATAGCTCTTTAAATTCCCTTTCATTTGAGTATAATAATGTATAATATTGAGAGAAAAAATTTTTTTCGATTTTTTGCAAAAAAGGATGATGTATACACTGCCTTTTTTGCCAAAAAATGCTAAATTTTTGTTTCACTCAATATTATACTCAAACGAAAGGAAATACTAAGGGCATCAAATAAAACTACTTTTCGCTGCGAAATTCCTCTTAGTTCCTGAGAAAATGGTGATTATGGAAAATTGATTATGGAAATTTTAATGCATTTCAATGCAAAATCGATACTAAATCTCAAAATTTCCCAGAGATTTATATACTGCTAAATAGCTCTTTAAATTCCCTTTCATTTGAGTATAATAATGTATAATATTGAGAGAAAAAATTTTTTTCGATTTTTTGCAAAAAAGGATGATGTATACACTGCCTTTTTTTGCCAAAAAATGCTAAATTTTTGTTTCACTCAATATTATACTCAAACGAAAGGAAATACTAAGGGCATCAAATAAAACTACTTTTCGCTGCGATATTCCTCTTAGTTCCTGAGAAAATGATGATTATGGAAAATCGATTATGGAAATTTTAATGCATTTCAATGCAAAATCCATACTAAATCTCAAAATTTCCCAGAGATTTATATACTGCTAAATAGCTCTTTAAATTCCCTTTCATTTGAGTATAATAATGTATAATATTGAGAGAAAAAATTTTTTTCGATTTTTTGCAAAAAAGGATGATGTATACACTGCCTTTTTTGCCAAAAAATGCAAAATTTTTGTTTCACTCAATATTATACTCAAACGAAAGGAAATACTAAGGGCATCAAATAAAACTACTTTTCGCTGCGAAATTCCTCTTAGTTCCTGAGAAAATGATGATTATGGAAAATCGATTATGGAAATTTTAATGCATTTCAATGCAAAATCCATACTAAATCTCAAAATTTCCCAGAGATTTATATACTGCTAAATAGCTCTTTAAATTCCCTTTCATTTGAGTATAATAATGTATAATATTGAGAGAAAAAATTTTTTTCGATTTTTTGCAAAAAAGGATGATGTATACACTGCCTTTTTTGCCAAAAAATGCAAAATTTTTGTTTCACTCAATATTATACTCAAACGAAAGGAAATACTAAGGGCATCAAATAAAACTACTTTTCGCTGCGAAATTCCCCTTAGTTCCTGAGAAAATGATGATTATGGAAAATCGATTATGGAAATTTTAATGCATTTCAATGCAAAATCCATACTAAATCTCAAAATTTCCCAGAGATTTATATACTGCTAAATAGCTCTTTAAATTCCCTTTCATTTGAGTATAATAATGTATAATATTGAGAGAAAAAATTTTTTTCGATTTTTTGCAAAAAAGGATGATGTATACACTGCCTTTTTTGCCAAAAAATGCAAAATTTTTGTTTCACTCAATATTATACTCAAACGAAAGGAAATACTAAGGGCATCAAATAAAACTACTTTTCGCTGCGAAATTCCCCTTAGTTCCTGAGAAAATGATGATTATGGAAAATCGATTACGGAAATTTTAATGCATTTCAATGCAAAATCCATACTAAATCTCAAAATTTCCCAGAGATTTATATACTGCTAAATAGCTCTTTAAATTCCCTTTCATTTGAGTATAATAATGTATAATATTGAGAGAAAAAATTTTTTTAGATTTTTTTCAAAAAAGGATGATGTATGTATACACTGCCTTTTTTGCCAAAAAATGGAAAATTTTTGTTTCACTCAATATTATACTCAAACGAAAGGAAATACTAAGGGCATCAAATAAAACTACTTTTCGCTGCGAAATTCCTCTTAGTTCCTGAGAAAATGATGATTATGGAAAATCGATTATGGAAATTTTAATGCATTTCAATGCAAAATCCATACTAAATCTCAAAATTTCCCAGAGATTTATATACTGCTAAATAGCTCTTTAAATTCCCTTTCATTTGAGTATAATAATGTATAATATTTTGAGAGAAAAAATTTTTTTCGATTTTTTGCAAAAAAGGATGATGTATACACTGCCTTTTTTGCCAAAAAATGCTAAATTTTTGTTTCACTCAATATTATACTCAAACGAAAGGAAATACTAAGGGCATCAAATAAAACTACTTTTCGCTGCGAAATTCCTCTTAGTTCCTGAGAAAATGATGATTATGGAAAATCGATTATGGAAATTTTAATGCATTTCAATGCAAAATCCATACTAAATCTCAAAATTTCCCAGAGATTTATATACTGCTAAATAGCTCTTTAAATTCCCTTTCATTTGAGTATAATAATGTATAATATTGAGAGAAAAAATTTTTTTCGATTTTTTGCAAAAAAGGATGATGTATACACTGCCTTTTTTGCCAAAAAATGCTAAATTTTTGTTTCACTCAATATTATACTCAAACGAAAGGAAATACTAAGGGCATCAAATAAAACTACTTTTCGCTGCGATATTCCTCTTAGTTCCTGAGAAAATGATGATTATGGAAAATCGATTATGGAAATTTTAATGCATTTCAATGCAAAATCCATACTAAATCTCAAAATTTCCCAGAGATTTATATACTGCTAAATAGCTCTTTAAATTCCCTTTCATTTGAGTATAATAATGTATAATATTGAGAGAAAAAATTTTTTTCGATTTTTTGCAAAAAAGGATGATGTATACACTGCCTTTTTTGCCAAAAAATGGAAAATTTTTGTTTCACTCAATATTATACTCAAACGAAAGGAAATACAAAGGGCATCAAATAAAACTACTTTTCGCTGCGAAATTCCTCTTAGTTCCTGAGAAAATGATGATTATGGAAAATCGATTATGGAAATTTTAATGCATTTCAATGCAAAATCCATACTAAATCTCAAAATTTCCCAGAGATTTATATACTGCTAAATAGCTCTTTAAATTCTTTTTCATTTGAGTATAATAATGTATAATATTGAGAGAAAAAATTTTTTTAGATTTTTTTCAAAAAAGGATGATGTATACACTGCCTTTTTTGCCAAAAAATGGAAAATTTTTGTTTCACTCAATATTATACTCAAACGAAAGGAAATACTAAGGGCATCAAATAAAACTACTTTTCGCTGCGAAATTCCTCTTAGTTCCTGAGAAAATGATGATTATGGAAAATCGATTATGGAAATTTTAATGCATTTCAATGCAAAATCCATACTAAATCTCAAAATTTCCCAGAGATTTATATACTGCTAAATAGCTCTTTAAATTCCCTTTCATTTGAGTATAATAATGTATAATATTGAGAGAAAAAATTTTTTTCGATTTTTTGCAAAAAAGGATGATGTATACTGCCTTTTTTGCCAAAAAATGCTTAATTTTTGTTTCACTCAATATTATACTCAAACGAAAGGAAATACTAAGGGCATCAAATAAAACTACTTTTCGCTGCGATATTCCTCTTAGTTCCTGAGAAAATGATGATTATGGAAAATCGATTATGGAAATTTTAATGCATTTCAATGCAAAATCCATACTAAATCTCAAAATTTCCCAGAGATTTATATACTGCTAAATAGCTCTTTAAATTCCCTTTCATTTGAGTATAATAATGTATAATATTGAGAGAAAAAATTTTTTTCGATTTTTTGCACAAAAGGATGATGTATACACTGCCTTTTTTGCCAAAAAATGCTAAATTTTTGTTTCACTCAATATTATACTCAAACGAAAGGAAATACTAAGGGCATCAAATAAAACTACTTTTCGTTGCGATATTCCTCTTAGTTCCTGAGAAAATGATGATTATGGAAAATCGATTATGGAAATTTTAATGCATTTCAATGCAAAATCCATACTAAATCTCAAAATTTCCCAGAGATTTATATACTGCTAAATAGCTCTTTAAATTCCCTTTCATTTGAGTATAATAATGTATAATATTGAGAGAAAAAATTTTTTTCGATTTTTTGCAAAAAAGGATGATGTATACACTGCCTTTTTTGCCAAAAAATGCTAAATTTTTGTTTCACTCAATATTATACTCAAACGAAAGGAAATACTAAGGGCATCAAATAAAACTACTTTTCGCTGCGATATTCCTCTTAGTTCCTGAGAAAATGATGATTATGGAAAATCGATTATGGAAATTTTAATGCATTTCAATGCAAAATCCATACTAAATCTCAAAATTTCCCAGAGATTTATATACTGCTAAATAGCTCTTTAAATTCCCTTTCATTTGAGTATAATAATGTATAATATTGAGAGAAAAAATTTTTTTCGATTTTTTGCAAAAAAGGATGATGTATACACTGCCTTTTTTGCCAAAAAATGGAAAATTTTTGTTTCACTCAATATTATACTCAAACGAAAGGAAATACTAAGGGCATCAAATAAAACTACTTTTCGCTGCGAAATTCCTCTTAGTTCCTGAGAAAATGATGATTATGGAAAATCGATTATGGAAATTTTAATGCATTTCAATGCAAAATCCATACTAAATCTCAAAATTTCCCAGAGATTTATATACTGCTAAATAGCTCTTTAAATTCCCTTTCATTTGAGTATAATAATGTATAATATTGAGAGAAAAAATTTTTTTTTTATATATTTATATACTGCTAAATAGCTCTTTAAATTCCCTTTCATTTGAGTATAATAATGTATAATATTGAGAGAAAAAATTTTTTTCGATTTTTTGCAAAAAAGGATGATGTATACACTGCCTTTTTTGCCAAAAAATGGAAAATTTTTGTTTCACTCAATATTATACTCAAACGAAAGGAAATACTAAGGGCATCAAATAAAACTACTTTTCGCTGCGAAATTCCCTTTCATTTGAGTATAATAATGTATAATATTGAGAGAAAAAATTTTTTTCGATTTTTTGCAAAAAAGGATGATGTATACACTGCCTTTTTTGCCAAAAAATGCTAAATTTTTGTTTCACTCAATATTATACTCAAACGAAAGGAAATACTAAGGGCATCAAATAAAACTACTTTTCGCTGCGATATTCCCTTTCATTTGAGTATAATAATGTATAATATTGAGAGAAAAAATTTTTTTCGATTTTTTGCAAAAAAGGATGATGTATACACTGCCTTTTTTGCCAAAAAATGCTAAATTTTTGTTTCACTCAATATTATACTCAAACGAAAGGAAATACTAAGGGCATCAAATAAAACTACTTTTCGCTGCGATATTCCTCTTAGTTCCTGAGAAAATGATGATTATGGAAAATCGATTATGGAAATTTTAATGCATTTCAATGCAAAATCCATACTAAATCTCAAAATTTCCCAGAGATTTATATACTGCTAAATAGCTCTTTAAATTCCCTTTCATTTGAGTATAATAATGTATAATATTGAGAGAAAAAATTTTTTTCGATTTTTTGCAAAAAAGGATGATGTATACACTGCCTTTTTTGCCAAAAAATGCAAAATTTTTGTTTCACTCAATATTATACTCAAACGAAAGGAAATACTAAGGGCATCAAATAAAACTACTTTTCGCTGCGAAATTCCTCTTAGTTCCTGAGAAAATGATGATTATGGAAAATCGATTATGGAAATTTTAATGCATTTCAATGCAAAATCCATACTAAATCTCAAAATTTCCCAGAGATTTATATACTGCTAAATAGCTCTTTAAATTCCCTTTCATTTGAGTATAATAATGTATAATATTGAGAGAAAAAATTTTTTTCGATTTTTTGCAAAAAAGGATGATGTATACACTGCCTTTTTTGCCAAAAAATGCAAAATTTTTGTTTCACTCAATATTATACTCAAACGAAAGGAAATACTAAGGGCATCAAATAAAACTACTTTTCGCTGCGAAATTCCTCTTAGTTCCTGAGAAAATGATGATTATGGAAAATCGATTATGGAAATTTTAATGCATTTCAATGCAAAATCCATACTAAATCTCAAAATTTCCCAGAGATTTATATACTGCTAAATAGCTCTTTAAATTCCCTTTCATTTGAGTATAATAATGTATAATATTGAGAGAAAAAAATTTTTTCGATTTTTTGCAAAAAAGGATGATGTATACACTGCCTTTTTTGCCAAAAAATGCTAAATTTTTGTTTCACTCAATATTATACTCAAACGAAAGGAAATACTAAGGGCATCAAATAAAACTACTTTTCGCTGCGATATTCCCTTTCATTTGAGTATAATAATGTATAATATTGAGAGAAAAATTTTTTTTCGATTTTTTGCAAAAAAGGATGATGTATACACTGCCTTTTTTGCCAAAAAATGCTAAATTTTTGTTTCACTCAATATTATACTCAAACGAAAGGAAATACTAAGGGCATCAAATAAAACTACTTTTCGCTGCGATATTCCTCTTAGTTCCTGAGAAAATGATGATTATGGAAAATCGATTATGGAAATTTTAATGCATTTCAATGCAAAATCCATACTAAATCTCAAAATTTCCCAGAGATTTATATACTGCTAAATAGCTCTTTAAATTCCCTTTCATTTGAGTATAATAATGTATAATATTGAGAGAAAAAATTTTTTTCGATTTTTTGCAAAAAAGGATGATGTATACACTGCCTTTTTTGCCAAAAAATGCAAAATTTTTGTTTCACTCAATATTATACTCAAACGAAAGGAAATACTAAGGGCATCAAATAAAACTACTTTTCGCTGCGAAATTCCTCTTAGTTCCTGAGAAAATGATGATTATGGAAAATCGATTATGGAAATTTTAATGCATTTCAATGCAAAATCCATACTAAATCTCAAAATTTCCCAGAGATTTATATACTGCTAAATAGCTCTTTAAATTCCCTTTCATTTGAGTATAATAATGTATAATATTGAGAGAAAAAATTTTTTTCGATTTTTTGCCAAAAAATGCAAAATTTTTGTTTCACTCAATATTATACTCAAACGAAAGGAAATACTAAGGGCATCAAATAAAACTACTTTTCGCTGCGATATTCCTCTTAGTTCCTGAGAAAATGATGATTATGGAAAATCGATTATGGAAATTTTAATGCATTTCAATGCAAAATCCATACTAAATCTCAAAATTTCCCAGAGATTTATTTACTGCTAAATAGCTCTTTAAATTCCCTTTCATTTGAGTATAATAATGTATAATATTGAGAGAAAAAATTTTTTTCGATTTTTTGCAAAAAAGGATGATGTATACACTGCCTTTTTTGCCAAAAAATGCAAAATTTTTGTTTCACTCAATATTATACTCAAACGAAAGGAAATACTAAGGGCATCAAATAAAACTACTTTTCGCTGCGAAATTCCTCTTAGTTCCTGAGAAAATGATGATTATGGAAAATCGATTATGGAAATTTTAATGCATTTCAATGCAAAATCCATACTAATTCTCAAAATTTCCTAGAGATTTATATACTGCTAAATAGCTCTTTAAATTCCCTTTCATTTGAGTATAATAATGTATAATATTGAGAGAAAAAATTTTTTTAGATTTTTTTCAAAAAAGGATGATGTATACACTGCCTTTTTTGCCAAAAAATGGAAAATTTTTGTTTCACTCAATATTATACTCAAACGAAAGGAAATACTAAGGGCATCAAATAAAACTACTTTTCGCTGCGAAATTCCTCTTAGTTCCTGAGAAAATGATGATTGTGGAAAATCGATTATGGAAATTTTAATGCATTTCAATGCAAAATCCATACTAAATCTCAAAATTTCCCAGAGATTTATATACTGCTAAATAGCTCTTTAAATTCCCTTTCATTTGAGTATAATAATGTATAATATTGAGAGAAAAAATTTTTTTCGATTTTTTGCAAAAAAGGATGATGTATACTGCCTTTTTTGCCAAAAAATGCTTAATTTTTGTTTCACTCAATATTATACTCAAACGAAAGGAAATACTAAGGGCATCAAATAAAACTACTTTTCGCTGCGATATTCCTCTTAGTTCCTGAGAAAATGATGATTATGGAAAATCGATTATGGAAATTTTAATGCATTTCAATGCAAAATCCATACTAAATCTCAAAATTTCCCAGAGATTTATATACTGCTAAATAGCTCTTTAAATTCCCTTTCATTTGAGTATAATAATGTATAATATTGAGAGAAAAAATTTTTTTCGATTTTTTGCACAAAAGGATGATGTATACACTGCCTTTTTTGCCAAAAAATGCTAAATTTTTGTTTCACTCAATATTATACTCAAACGAAAGGAAATACTAAGGGCATCAAATAAAACTACTTTTCGTTGCGATATTCCTCTTAGTTCCTGAGAAAATGATGATTATGGAAAATCGATTATGGAAATTTTAATGCATTTCAATGCAAAATCCATACTAAATCTCAAAATTTCCCAGAGATTTATATACTGCTAAATAGCTCTTTAAATTCCCTTTCATTTGAGTATAATAATGTATAATATTGAGAGAAAAAATTTTTTTCGATTTTTTGCAAAAAAGGATGATGTATACACTGCCTTTTTTGCCAAAAAATGCTAAATTTTTGTTTCACTCAATATTATACTCAAACGAAAGGAAATACTAAGGGCATCAAATAAAACTACTTTTCGCTGCGATATTCCTCTTAGTTCCTGAGAAAATGATGATTATGGAAAATCGATTATGGAAATTTTAATGCATTTCAATGCAAAATCCATACTAAATCTCAAAATTTCCCAGAGATTTATATACTGCTAAATAGCTCTTTAAATTCCCTTTCATTTGAGTATAATAATGTATAATATTGAGAGAAAAAATTTTTTTCGATTTTTTGCAAAAAAGGATGATGTATACACTGCCTTTTTTGCCAAAAAATGGAAAATTTTTGTTTCACTCAATATTATACTCAAACGAAAGGAAATACTAAGGGCATCAAATAAAACTACTTTTCGCTGCGAAATTCCTCTTAGTTCCTGAGAAAATGATGATTATGGAAAATCGATTATGGAAATTTTAATGCATTTCAATGCAAAATCCATACTAAATCTCAAAATTTCCCAGAGATTTATATACTGCTAAATAGCTCTTTAAATTCCCTTTCATTTGAGTATAATAATGTATAATATTGAGAGAAAAAATTTTTTTTTTATATATTTATATACTGCTAAATAGCTCTTTAAATTCCCTTTCATTTGAGTATAATAATGTATAATATTGAGAGAAAAAATTTTTTTAGATTTTTTGCAAAAAAGGATGATGTATACACTGCCTTTTTTGCCAAAAAATGCTAAATTTTTGTTTCACTCAATATTATACTCAAACGAAAGGAAATACTAAGGGCATCAAATAAAACTACTTTTCGCTGCGATATTCCTCTTAGTTCCTGAGAAAATGATGATTATGGAAAATCGATTATGGAAATTTTAATGCATTTCAATGCAAAATCCATACTAAATCTCAAAATTTCCCAGAGATTTATATACTGCTAAATAGCTCTTTAAATTCCCTTTCATTTGAGTATAATAATGTATAATATTGAGAGAAAAAATTTTTTTCGATTTTTTGCAAAAAAGGATGATGTATACACTGCCTTTTTTGCCAAAAAATGGAAAATTTTTGTTTCACTCAATATTATACTCAAACGAAAGGAAATACTAAGGGCATCAAATAAAACTACTTTTCGCTGCGAAATTCCCTTTCATTTGAGTATAATAATGTATAATATTGAGAGAAAAAATTTTTTTCGATTTTTTGCAAAAAAGGATGATGTATACACTGCCTTTTTTGCCAAAAAATGCTAAATTTTTGTTTCACTCAATATTATACTCAAACGAAAGGAAATACTAAGGGCATCAAATAAAACTACTTTTCGCTGCGATATTCCCTTTCATTTGAGTATAATAATGTATAATATTGAGAGAAAAAATTTTTTTCGATTTTTTGCAAAAAAGGATGATGTATACACTGCCTTTTTTGCCAAAAAATGCTAAATTTTTGTTTCACTCAATATTATACTCAAACGAAAGGAAATACTAAGGGCATCAAATAAAACTACTTTTCGCTGCGATATTCCTCTTAGTTCCTGAGAAAATGATGATTATGGAAAATCGATTATGGAAATTTTAATGCATTTCAATGCAAAATCCATACTAAATCTCAAAATTTCCCAGAGATTTATATACTGCTAAATAGCTCTTTAAATTCCCTTTCATTTGAGTATAATAATGTATAATATTGAGAGAAAAAATTTTTTTCGATTTTTTGCAAAAAAGGATGATGTATACACTGCCTTTTTTGCCAAAAAATGCAAAATTTTTGTTTCACTCAATATTATACTCAAACGAAAGGAAATACTAAGGGCATCAAATAAAACTACTTTTCGCTGCGAAATTCCTCTTAGTTCCTGAGAAAATGATGATTATGGAAAATCGATTATGGAAATTTTAATGCATTTCAATGCAAAATCCATACTAAATCTCAAAATTTCCCAGAGATTTATATACTGCTAAATAGCTCTTTAAATTCCCTTTCATTTGAGTATAATAATGTATAATATTGAGAGAAAAAATTTTTTTCGATTTTTTGCAAAAAAGGATGATGTATACACTGCCTTTTTTGCCAAAAAATGCAAAATTTTTGTTTCACTCAATATTATACTCAAACGAAAGGAAATACTAAGGGCATCAAATAAAACTACTTTTCGCTGCGAAATTCCTCTTAGTTCCTGAGAAAATGATGATTATGGAAAATCGATTATGGAAATTTTAATGCATTTCAATGCAAAATCCATACTAAATCTCAAAATTTCCCAGAGATTTATATACTGCTAAATAGCTCTTTAAATTCCCTTTCATTTGAGTATAATAATGTATAATATTGAGAGAAAAAAATTTTTTCGATTTTTTGCAAAAAAGGATGATGTATACACTGCCTTTTTTGCCAAAAAATGCTAAATTTTTGTTTCACTCAATATTATACTCAAACGAAAGGAAATACTAAGGGCATCAAATAAAACTACTTTTCGCTGCGATATTCCCTTTCATTTGAGTATAATAATGTATAATATTGAGAGAAAAATTTTTTTTCGATTTTTTGCAAAAAAGGATGATGTATACACTGCCTTTTTTGCCAAAAAATGCTAAATTTTTGTTTCACTCAATATTATACTCAAACGAAAGGAAATACTAAGGGCATCAAATAAAACTACTTTTCGCTGCGATATTCCTCTTAGTTCCTGAGAAAATGATGATTATGGAAAATCGATTATGGAAATTTTAATGCATTTCAATGCAAAATCCATACTAAATCTCAAAATTTCCCAGAGATTTATATACTGCTAAATAGCTCTTTAAATTCCCTTTCATTTGAGTATAATAATGTATAATATTGAGAGAAAAAATTTTTTTCGATTTTTTGCAAAAAAGGATGATGTATACACTGCCTTTTTTGCCAAAAAATGCAAAATTTTTGTTTCACTCAATATTATACTCAAACGAAAGGAAATACTAAGGGCATCAAATAAAACTACTTTTCGCTGCGAAATTCCTCTTAGTTCCTGAGAAAATGATGATTATGGAAAATCGATTATGGAAATTTTAATGCATTTCAATGCAAAATCCATACTAAATCTCAAAATTTCCCAGAGATTTATATACTGCTAAATAGCTCTTTAAATTCCCTTTCATTTGAGTATAATAATGTATAATATTGAGAGAAAAAAATTTTTTCGATTTTTTGCAAAAAAGGATGATGTATACACTGCCTTTTTTGCCAAAAAATGCTAAATTTTTGTTTCACTCAATATTATACTCAAACGAAAGGAAATACTAAGGGCATCAAATAAAACTACTTTTCGCTGCGATATTCCCTTTCATTTGAGTATAATAATGTATAATATTGAGAGAAAAATTTTTTTTCGATTTTTTGCAAAAAAGGATGATGTATACACTGCCTTTTTTGCCAAAAAATGCTAAATTTTTGTTTCACTCAATATTATACTCAAACGAAAGGAAATACTAAGGGCATCAAATAAAACTACTTTTCGCTGCGATATTCCTCTTAGTTCCTGAGAAAATGATGATTATGGAAAATCGATTATGGAAATTTTAATGCATTTCAATGCAAAATCCATACTAAATCTCAAAATTTCCCAGAGATTTATATACTGCTAAATAGCTCTTTAAATTCCCTTTCATTTGAGTATAATAATGTATAATATTGAGAGAAAAAATTTTTTTCGATTTTTTGCAAAAAAGGATGATGTATACACTGCCTTTTTTGCCAAAAAATGCAAAATTTTTGTTTCACTCAATATTATACTCAAACGAAAGGAAATACTAAGGGCATCAAATAAAACTACTTTTCGCTGCGAAATTCCTCTTAGTTCCTGAGAAAATGATGATTATGGAAAATCGATTATGGAAATTTTAATGCATTTCAATGCAAAATCCATACTAAATCTCAAAATTTCCCAGAGATTTATATACTGCTAAATAGCTCTTTAAATTCCCTTTCATTTGAGTATAATAATGTATAATATTGAGAGAAAAAATTTTTTTCGATTTTTTGCCAAAAAATGCAAAATTTTTGTTTCACTCAATATTATACTCAAACGAAAGGAAATACTAAGGGCATCAAATAAAACTACTTTTCGCTGCGAAATTCCCTTTCATTTGAGTATAATAATGTATAATATTGAGAGAAAAAATTTTTTTCGATTTTTTGCAAAAAAGGATGATGTATACACTGCCTTTTTTGCCAAAAAATGCTAAATTTTTGTTTCACTCAATATTATACTCAAACGAAAGGAAATACTAAGGGCATCAAATAAAACTACTTTTCGCTGCGATATTCCCTTTCATTTGAGTATAATAATGTATAATATTGAGAGAAAAAATTTTTTTCGATTTTTTGCAAAAAAGGATGATGTATACACTGCCTTTTTTGCCAAAAAATGCTAAATTTTTGTTTCACTCAATATTATACTCAAACGAAAGGAAATACTAAGGGCATCAAATAAAACTACTTTTCGCTGCGATATTCCTCTTAGTTCCTGAGAAAATGATGATTATGGAAAATCGATTATGGAAATTTTAATGCATTTCAATGCAAAATCCATACTAAATCTCAAAATTTCCCAGAGATTTATATACTGCTAAATAGCTCTTTAAATTCCCTTTCATTTGAGTATAATAATGTATAATATTGAGAGAAAAAATTTTTTTCGATTTTTTGCAAAAAAGGATGATGTATACACTGCCTTTTTTGCCAAAAAATGCAAAATTTTTGTTTCACTCAATATTATACTCAAACGAAAGGAAATACTAAGGGCATCAAATAAAACTACTTTTCGCTGCGAAATTCCTCTTAGTTCCTGAGAAAATGATGATTATGGAAAATCGATTATGGAAATTTTAATGCATTTCAATGCAAAATCCATACTAAATCTCAAAATTTCCCAGAGATTTATATACTGCTAAATAGCTCTTTAAATTCCCTTTCATTTGAGTATAATAATGTATAATATTGAGAGAAAAAATTTTTTTCGATTTTTTGCAAAAAAGGATGATGTATACACTGCCTTTTTTGCCAAAAAATGCAAAATTTTTGTTTCACTCAATATTATACTCAAACGAAAGGAAATACTAAGGGCATCAAATAAAACTACTTTTCGCTGCGAAATTCCTCTTAGTTCCTGAGAAAATGATGATTATGGAAAATCGATTATGGAAATTTTAATGCATTTCAATGCAAAATCCATACTAAATCTCAAAATTTCCCAGAGATTTATATACTGCTAAATAGCTCTTTAAATTCCCTTTCATTTGAGTATAATAATGTATAATATTGAGAGAAAAAAATTTTTTCGATTTTTTGCAAAAAAGGATGATGTATACACTGCCTTTTTTGCCAAAAAATGCTAAATTTTTGTTTCACTCAATATTATACTCAAACGAAAGGAAATACTAAGGGCATCAAATAAAACTACTTTTCGCTGCGATATTCCCTTTCATTTGAGTATAATAATGTATAATATTGAGAGAAAAATTTTTTTTCGATTTTTTGCAAAAAAGGATGATGTATACACTGCCTTTTTTGCCAAAAAATGCTAAATTTTTGTTTCACTCAATATTATACTCAAACGAAAGGAAATACTAAGGGCATCAAATAAAACTACTTTTCGCTGCGATATTCCTCTTAGTTCCTGAGAAAATGATGATTATGGAAAATCGATTATGGAAATTTTAATGCATTTCAATGCAAAATCCATACTAAATCTCAAATTTCCCAGAGATTTATATACTGCTAAATAGCTCTTTAAATTCCCTTTCATTTGAGTATAATAATGTATAATATTGAGAGAAAAAATTTTTTTCGATTTTTTGCAAAAAAGGATGATGTATACACTGCCTTTTTTGCCAAAAAATGCAAAATTTTTGTTTCACTCAATATTATACTCAAACGAAAGGAAATACTAAGGGCATCAAATAAAACTACTTTTCGCTGCGAAATTCCTCTTAGTTCCTGAGAAAATGATGATTATGGAAAATCGATTATGGAAATTTTAATGCATTTCAATGCAAAATCCATACTAAATCTCAAAATTTCCCAGAGATTTATATACTGCTAAATAGCTCTTTAAATTCCCTTTCATTTGAGTATAATAATGTATAATATTGAGAGAAAAAAATTTTTTCGATTTTTTGCAAAAAAGGATGATGTATACACTGCCTTTTTGCCAAAAAATGCTAAATTTTTGTTTCACTCAATATTATACTCAAACGAAAGGAAATACTAAGGGCATCAAATAAAACTACTTTTCGCTGCGATATTCCCTTTCATTTGAGTATAATAATGTATAATATTGAGAGAAAAATTTTTTTTCGATTTTTTGCAAAAAAGGATGATGTATACACTGCCTTTTTTGCCAAAAAATGCTAAATTTTTGTTTCACTCAATATTATACTCAAACGAAAGGAAATACTAAGGGCATCAAATAAAACTACTTTTCGCTGCGATATTCCTCTTAGTTCCTGAGAAAATGATGATTATGGAAAATCGATTATGGAAATTTTAATGCATTTCAATGCAAAATCCATACTAAATCTCAAAATTTCCCAGAGATTTATATACTGCTAAATAGCTCTTTAAATTCCCTTTCATTTGAGTATAATAATGTATAATATTGAGAGAAAAAATTTTTTTCGATTTTTTGCAAAAAAGGATGATGTATACACTGCCTTTTTGCCAAAAAATGCAAAATTTTTGTTTCACTCAATATTATACTCAAACGAAAGGAAATACTAAGGGCATCAAATAAAACTACTTTTCGCTGCGAAATTCCTCTTAGTTCCTGAGAAAATGATGATTATGGAAAATCGATTATGGAAATTTTAATGCATTTCAATGCAAAATCCATACTAAATCTCAAAATTTCCCAGAGATTTATATACTGCTAAATAGCTCTTTAAATTCCCTTTCATTTGAGTATAATAATGTATAATATTGAGAGAAAAAATTTTTTTCGATTTTTTGCCAAAAAATGCAAAATTTTTGTTTCACTCAATATTATACTCAAACGAAAGGAAATACTAAGGGCATCAAATAAAACTACTTTTCGCTGCGATATTCCTCTTAGTTCCTGAGAAAATGATGATTATGGAAAATCGATTATGGAAATTTTAATGCATTTCAATGCAAAATCCATACTAAATCTCAAAATTTCCCAGAGATTTATTTACTGCTAAATAGCTCTTTAAATTCCCTTTCATTTGAGTATAATAATGTATAATATTGAGAGAAAAAATTTTTTTCGATTTTTTGCAAAAAAGGATGATGTATACACTGCCTTTTTTGCCAAAAAATGCAAAATTTTTGTTTCACTCAATATTATACTCAAACGAAAGGAAATACTAAGGGCATCAAATAAAACTACTTTTCGCTGCGAAATTCCTCTTAGTTCCTGAGAAAATGATGATTATGGAAAATCGATTATGGAAATTTTAATGCATTTCAATGCAAAATCCATACTAATTCTCAAAATTTCCTAGAGATTTATATACTGCTAAATAGCTCTTTAAATTCCCTTTCATTTGAGTATAATAATGTATAATATTGAGAGAAAAAATTTTTTTAGATTTTTTTCAAAAAAGGATGATGTATACACTGCCTTTTTTGCCAAAAAATGGAAAATTTTTGTTTCACTCAATATTATACTCAAACGAAAGGAAATACTAAGGGCATCAAATAAAACTACTTTTCGCTGCGAAATTCCTCTTAGTTCCTGAGAAAATGATGATTATGGAAAATCGATTATGGAAATTTTAATACATTTCAATGCAAAATCCATACTAAATCTCAAAATTTCCCAGAGATTTATATACTGCTAAATAGCTCTTTAAATTCCCTTTCATTTGAGTATAATAATGTATAATATTGAGAGAAAAAATTTGTTTCGATTTTTTGCAAAAAAGGATGATGTATACACTGCCTTTTTTGCCAAAAAATGCAAAATTTTTGTTTCACTCAATATTATACTCAAACGAAAGGAAATACTAAGGGCATCAAATAAAACTACTTTTCGCTGCGAAATTCCTCTTAGTTCCTGAGAAAATGATGATTATGGAAAATCGATTATGGAAATTTTAATGCATTTCAATGCAAAATCCATACTAAATCTCAAAATTTCCCAGAGATTTATTTACTGCTAAATAGCTCTTTAAATTCCCTTTCATTTGAGTATAATAATGTATAATATTGAGAGAAAAAATTTTTTTCGATTTTTTGCAAAAAAGGATGATGTATACACTGCCTTTTTTGCCAAAAAATGGAAAATTTTTGTTTCACTCAATATTATACTCAAACGAAAGGAAATACTAAGGGCATCAAATAAAACTACTTTTCGCTGCGAAATTCCTCTTAGTTCCTGAGAAAATGATGATTATGGAAAATCGATTATGGAAATTTTAATGCATTTCAATGCAAAATCCATACTAAATCTCAAAATTTCCCAGAGATTTATATACTGCTAAATAGCTCTTTAAATTCCCTTTCATTTGAGTATAATAATGTATAATATTGAGAGAAAAAATTTTTTTCGATTTTTTGCAAAAAAGGATGATGTATACACTGCCTTTTTTGCCAAAAAATGCAAAATTTTTGTTTCACTCAATATTATACTCAAACGAAAGGAAATACTAAGGGCATCAAATAAAACTACTTTTCGCTGCGAAATTCCTCTTAGTTCCTGAGAAAATGATGATTATGGAAAATCGATTATGGAAATTTTAATGCATTTCAATGCAAAATCCATACTAAATCTCAAAATTTCCCAGAGATTTATATACTGCTAAATAGCTCTTTAAATTCCCTTTCATTTGAGTATAATAATGTATAATATTGAGAGAAAAAATTTTTTTCGATTTTTTGCAAAAAAGGATGATGTATACACTGCCTTTTTTGCCAAAAAATGCAAAATTTTTGTTTCACTCAATATTATACTCAAACGAAAGGAAATACTAAGGGCATCAAATAAAACTACTTTTCGCTGCGAAATTCCTCTTAGTTCCTGAGAAAATGATGATTATGGAAAATCGATTATGGAAATTTTAATGCATTTCAATGCAAAATCCATACTAAATCTCAAAATTTCCCAGAGATTTATATACTGCTAAATAGCTCTTTAAATTCCCTTTCATTTGAGTATAATAATGTATAATATTGAGAGAAAAAAATTTTTTCGATTTTTTGCAAAAAAGGATGATGTATACACTGCCTTTTTTGCCAAAAAATGCTAAATTTTTGTTTCACTCAATATTATACTCAAACGAAAGGAAATACTAAGGGCATCAAATAAAACTACTTTTCGCTGCGATATTCCCTTTCATTTGAGTATAATAATGTATAATATTGAGAGAAAAAATTTTTTTCGATTTTTTGCAAAAAAGGATGATGTATACACTGCCTTTTTTGCCAAAAAATGGAAAATTTTTGTTTCACTCAATATTATACTCAAACGAAAGGAAATACTAAGGGCATCAAATAAAACTACTTTTCGCTGCGAAATTCCTCTTAGTTCCTGAGAAAATGATGATTATGGAAAATCGATTATGGAAATTTTAATGCATTTCAATGCAAAATCCATACTAAATCTCAAAATTTCCCAGAGATTTATATACTGCTAAATAGCTCTTTAAATTCCCTTTCATTTGAGTATAATAATGTATAATATTGAGAGAAAAAATTTGTTTCGATTTTTTGCAAAAAAGGATGATGTATACACTGCCTTTTTTGCCAAAAAATGCAAAATTTTTGTTTCACTCAATATTATACTCAAACGAAAGGAAATACTAAGGGCATCAAATAAAACTACTTTTCGCTGCGAAATTCCTCTTAGTTCCTGAGAAAATGATGATTATGGAAAATCGATTATGGAAATTTTAATGCATTTCAATGCAAAATCCATACTAAATCTCAAAATTTCCCAGAGATTTATTTACTGCTAAATAGCTCTTTAAATTCCCTTTCATTTGAGTATAATAATGTATAATATTGAGAGAAAAAATTTTTTTCGATTTTTTGCAAAAAAGGATGATGTATACACTGCCTTTTTTGCCAAAAAATGGAAAATTTTTGTTTCACTCAATATTATACTCAAACGAAAGGAAATACTAAGGGCATCAAATAAAACTACTTTTCGCTGCGAAATTCCTCTTAGTTCCTGAGAAAATGATGATTATGGAAAATCGATTATGGAAATTTTAATGCATTTCAATGCAAAATCCATACTAAATCTCAAAATTTCCCAGAGATTTATATACTGCTAAATAGCTCTTTAAATTCCCTTTCATTTGAGTATAATAATGTATAATATTGAGAGAAAAAATTTTTTTCGATTTTTTGCAAAAAAGGATGATGTATACACTGCCTTTTTTGCCAAAAAATGCAAAATTTTTGTTTCACTCAATATTATACTCAAACGAAAGGAAATACTAAGGGCATCAAATAAAACTACTTTTCGCTGCGAAATTCCTCTTAGTTCCTGAGAAAATGATGATTATGGAAAATCGATTATGGAAATTTTAATGCATTTCAATGCAAAATCCATACTAAATCTCAAAATTTCCCAGAGATTTATATACTGCTAAATAGCTCTTTAAATTCCCTTTCATTTGAGTATAATAATGTATAATATTTTGAGAGAAAAAATTTTTTTCGATTTTTTGCAAAAAAGGATGATGTATACACTGCCTTTTTTGCCAAAAAATGCAAAATTTTTGTTTCACTCAATATTATACTCAAACGAAAGGAAATACTAAGGGCATCAAATAAAACAACTTTTCGCTGCGAAATTCCTCTTAGTTCCTGAGAAAATGATGATTATGGAAAATCGATTATGGAAATTTTAATGCATTTCAATGCAAAATCCATACTAAATCTCAAAATTTCCCAGAGATTTATATACTGCTAAATAGCTCTTTAAATTCCCTTTCATTTGAGTATAATAATGTTTAATATTGAGAGAAAAAATTTTTTTCGATTTTTTTCAAAAAAGGATGATGTATACACTGCCTTTTTTGCCAAAAAATGGAAAATTTTTGTTTCACTCAATATTATACTCAAACGAAAGGAAATACTAAGGGCATCAAATAAAACTACTTTTCGCTGCGAAATTCCTCTTAGTTCCTGAGAAAATGATGATTATGGAAAATCGATTATGGAAATTTTAATGCATTTCAATGCAAAATCCATACTAAATCTCAAAATTTCCCAGAGATTTATATACTGCTAAATAGCTCTTTAAATTCCCTTTCATTTGAGTATAATAATGTATAATATTGAGAGAAAAAATTTTTTTCGATTTTTTTCAAAAAAGGATATACACTGCCTTTTTTGCCAAAAAATGGAAAATTTTTGTTTCACTCAATATTATACTCAAACGAAAGGAAATACTAAGGGCATCAAATAAAACTACTTTTCGCTGCGAAATTCCTCTTAGTTCCTGAGAAAATGATGATTATGGAAAATCGATTATGGAAATTTTAATGCATTTCAATGCAAAATCCATACTAAATCTCAAAATTTCCCAGAGATTTATATACTGCTAAATAGCTCTTTAAATTCCCTTTCATTTGAGTATAATAATGTATAATATTGAGAGAAAAAATTTTTTTCGATTTTTTGCAAAAAAGGATGATGTATACACTGCCTTTTTTGCCAAAAAATGCAAAATTTTTGTTTCACTCAATATTATACTCAAACGAAAGGAAATACTAAGGGCATCAAATAAAACTACTTTTCGCTGCGATATTCCTCTTAGTTCCTGAGAAAATGATGATTATGGAAAATCGATTATGGAAATTTTAATGCATTTCAATGCAAAATCCATACTAAATCTCAAAATTTCCCAGAGATTTATATACTGCTAAATAGCTCTTTAAATTCCCTTTCATTTGAGTATAATAATGTATAATATTGAGAGAAAAAATTGTTTTCGATTTTTTGCAAAAAAGGATGATGTATACACTGCCTTTTTTGCCAAAAAATGGAAAATTTTTGTTTCACTCAATATTATACTCAAACGAAAGGAAATACTAAGGGCATCAAATAAAACTACTTTTCGCTGCGAAATTCCTCTTAGTTCCTGAGAAAATGATGATTATGGAAAATCGATTATGGAAATTTTAATGCATTTCAATGCAAAATCCATACTAAATCTCAAAATTTCCCAGAGATTTATATACTGCTAAATAGCTCTTTAAATTCCCTTTCATTTGAGTATAATAATGTATAATATTGAGAGAAAAAATTGTTTTCGATTTTTTGCAAAAAAGGATGATGTATACACTGCCTTTTTTGCCAAAAAATGGAAAATTTTTGTTTCACTCAATATTATACTCAAACGAAAGGAAATACTAAGGGCATCAAATAAAACTACTTTTCGCTGCGAAATTCCTCTTAGTTCCTGAGAAAATGATGATTATGGAAAATCGATTATGGAAATTTTAATGCATTTCAATGCAAAACCCATACTAAATCTCAAAATTTCCCAGAGATTTATATACTGCTAAATAGCTCTTTAAATTCCCTTTCATTTGAGTATAATAATGTATAATATTGAGAGAAAAAATTTTTTTCGATTTTTTTCAAAAAAGGATGATGTAAACACTGCCTTTTTTGCCAAAAAATGGAAAATTTTTGTTTCACTCAATATTATACTCAAACGAAAGGAAATACTAAGGGCATCAAATAAAACTACTTTTCGCTGCGAAATTCCTCTTAGTTCCTGAGAAAATGATGATTATGGAAAATCGATTATGGAAATTTTAATGCATTTCAATGCAAAACCCATACTAAATCTCAAAATTTCCCAGAGATTTATATACTGCTAAATAGCTCTTTAAATTCCCTTTCATTTGAGTATAATAATGTATAATATTGAGAGAAAATTTTTTTTTTTTTTTTTGCCAAAAAATGGAAAATTTTTGTTTCACTCAATATTATACTCAAACGAAAGGAAATACTAAGGGCATCAAATAAAACTACTTTTCGCTGCGAAATTCCTCTTAGTTCCTGAGAAAATGATGATTATGGAAAATCGATTATGGAAATTTTAATGCATTTCAATGCAAAATCCATACTAAATCTCAAAATTTCCCAGAGATTTATATACTGCTAAATAGCTCTTGAAATTCCCTTTCATTTGAGTATAATAATGTATAATATTGAGAGAAAAAATTTTTTTCGATTTTTTTCAAAAAACGATGATGTATACACTGCCTTTTTTGCCAAAAAATGGAAAATTTTTGTTTCACTCAATATTATACTCAAACGAAAGGAAATACTAAGGGCATCAAATAAAACTACTTTTCGCTGCGAAATTCCTCTTAGTTCCTGAGAAAATGATGATTATGGAAAATCGATTATGGAAATTTTAATGCATTTCAATGCAAAATCCATACTAAATCTCAAAATTTCCCAGAGATTTATATACTGCTAAATAGCTCTTTAAATTCCCTTTCATTTGAGTATAATAATGTATAATATTGAGAGAAAAAATTTTTTTCGATTTTTTTCAAAAAAGGATGATGTATACACTGCCTTTTTTGCCAAAAAATGGAAAATTTTTGTTTCACTCAATATTATACTCAAACGAAAGGAAATACTAAGGGCATCAAATAAAACTACTTTTCGCTGCGAAATTCCTCTTAGTTCCTGAGAAAATGATGATTATGGAAAATCGATTATGGAAATTTTAATGCATTTCAATGCAAAACCCATACTAAATCTCAAAATTTCCCAGAGATTTATATACTGCTAAATAGCTCTTTAAATTCCCTTTCATTTGAGTATAATAATGTATAATATTGAGAGAAAAAATTTTTTTTTTTTTGCCAAAAAATGGAAAATTTTTGTTTCACTCAATATTATACTCAAACGAAAGGAAATACTAAGGGCATCAAATAAAACTACTTTTCGCTGCGAAATTCCTCTTAGTTCCTGAGAAAATGATGATTATGGAAAATCGATTATGGAAATTTTAATGCATTTCAATGCAAAATCCATACTAAATCTCAAAATTTCCCAGAGATTTATATACTGCTAAATAGCTCTTTAAATTCCCTTTCATTTGAGTATAATAATGTATAATATTGAGAGAACAAATTTTTTTCGATTTTTTGCAAAAAAGGATGATGTATACACTGCCTTTTTTGCCAAAAAATGCAAAATTTTTGTTTCACTCAATATTATACTCAAACGAAAGGAAATACTAAGGGCATCAAATAAAACTACTTTTCGCTGCGATATTCCTCTTAGTTCCTGAGAAAATGATGATTATGGAAAATCGATTATGGAAATTTTAATGCATTTCAATGCAAAATCCATACTAAATCTCAAAATTTCCCAGAGATTTATATACTGCTAAATAGCTCTTTAAATTCCCTTTCATTTGAGTATAATAATGTATAATATTGAGAGAAAAAATTTTTTTCGATTTTTTACAAAAAATGATGATGTATACACTGCCTTTTTTGCCAAAAAATGGAAAATTTTTGTTTCACTCAATATTATACTCAAACGAAAGGAAATACTAAGGGCATCAAATAAAACTACTTTTCGCTGCGAAATTCCTCTTAGTTCCTGAGAAAATGATGATTATGGAAAATCGATTATGGAAATTTTAATGCATTTCAATGCAAAATCCATACTAAATCTCAAAATTTCCCAGAGATTTATATACTGCTAAATAGCTCTTTAAATTCCCTTTCATTTGAGTATAATAATGTATAATATTGAGAGAAAAAATTTTTTTCGATTTTTTGCAAAAAAGGATGATGTATACACTGCCTTTTTTGCCAAAAAATGCAAAATTTTTGTTTCACTCAATATTATACTCAAACGAAAGGAAATACTAAGGGCATCAAATAAAACTACTTTTCGCTGCGAAATTCCCCTTAGTTCCTGAGAAAATGATGATTATGGAAAATCGATTATGGAAATTTTAATGCATTTCAATGCAAAATCCATACTAAATCTCAAAATTTCCCAGAGATTTATATACTGCTAAATAGCTCTTTAAATTCCCTTTCATTTGAGTATAATAATGTATAATATTGAGAGAAAAAATTTTTTTCGATTTTTTTCAAAAAAGGATGATGTATACACTGCCTTTTTTGCCAAAAAATGGAAAATTTTTGTTTCACTCAATATTATACTCAAACGAAAGGAAATACTAAGGGCATCAAATAAAACTACTTTTCGCTGCGAAATTCCTCTTAGTTCCTGAGAAAATGATGATTATGGAAAATCGATTATGGAAATTTTAATGCATTTCAATGCAAAATCCATACTAAATCTCAAAATTTCCCAGAGATTTATATACTGCTAAATAGCTCTTGAAATTCCCTTTCATTTGAGTATAATAATGTATAATATTGAGAGAAAAAATTTTTTTCGATTTTTTGCAAAAAAGGATGATGTATACACTGCCTTTTTTGCCAAAAAATGGAAAATTTTTGTTTCACTCATAGTTCCTGAGAAAATGATGATTATGGAAAATCGATTATGGAAATTTTAATGCATTTCAATGCAAAATCCATACTAAATCTCAAAATTTCCCAGAGATTTATATACTGCTAAATAGCTCTTTAAATTCCCTTTCATTTGAGTATAATAATGTATAATATTGAGAGAAAAAATTTTTTTCGATTTTTTTCAAAAAAGGATGATGTATACACTGCCTTTTTTGCCAAAAAATGGAAAAATTTTTGTTTCACTCAATATTATACTCAAACGAAAGGAAATACTAAGGGCATCAAATAAAACTACTTTTCGCTGCGAAATTCCTCTTAGTTCCTGAGAAAATGATGATTATGGAAAATCGATTATGGAAATTTTAATGCATTTCAATGCAAAACCCATACTAAATCTCAAAATTTCCCAGAGATTTATATACTGCTAAATAGCTCTTTAAATTCCCTTTCATTTGAGTATAATAATGTATAATATTGAGAGAAAAAATTTTTTTCGATTTTTTGCAAAAAAGGATGATGTATACACTGCCTTTTTTGCCAAAAAATGGAAAATTTTTGTTTCACTCAATATTATACTCAAACGAAAGGAAATACTAAGGGCATCAAATAAAACTACTTTTCGCTGCGAAATTCCTCTTAGTTCCTGAGAAAATGATGATTATGGAAAATCGATTATGGAAATTTTAATGCATTTCAATGCAAAACCCATACTAAATCTCAAAATTTCCCAGAGATTTATATACTGCTAAATAGCTCTTTAAATTCCCTTTCATTTGAGTATAATAATGTATAATATTGAGAGAAAAAATTTTTTTCGATTTTTTGCAAAAAAGGATGATGTATACACTGCCTTTTTTGCCAAAAAATGGAAAATTTTTGTTTCACTCAATATTATACTCAAACGAAAGGAAATACTAAGGGCATCAAATAAAACTACTTTTCGCTGCGAAATTCCTCTTAGTTCCTGAGAAAATGATGATTATGGAAAATCGATTATGGAAATTTTAATGCATTTCAATGCAAAACCCATACTAAATCTCAAAATTTCCCAGAGATTTATATACTGCTAAATAGCTCTTTAAATTCCCTTTCATTTGAGTATAATAATGTATAATATTGAGAGAAAAAATTTTTTTCGATTTTTTTCAAAAAAGGATGATGTATACACTGCCTTTTTTGCCAAAAAATGGAAAATTTTTGTTTCACTCAATATTATACTCAAACGAAAGGAAATACTAAGGGCATCAAATAAAACTACTTTTCGCTGCGAAATTCCTCTTAGTTCCTGAGAAAATGATGATTATGGAAAATCGATTATGGAAATTTTAATGCATTTCAATGCAAAATCCATACTAAATCTCAAAATTTCCCAGAGATTTATATACTGCTAAATAGCTCTTTAAATTCCCTTTCATTTGAGTATAATAATGTATAATATTGAGAGAAAAAATTTTTTTCGATTTTTTTCAAAAAAGGATGATGTATACACTGCCTTTTTTGCCAAAAAATGGAAAATTTTTGTTTCACTCAATATTATACTCAAACGAAAGGAAATACTAAGGGCATCAAATAAAACTACTTTTCGCTGCGAAATTCCTCTTAGTTCCTGAGAAAATGATGATTATGGAAAATCGATTATGGAAATTTTAATGCATTTCAATGCAAAATCCATACTAAATCTCAAAATTTCCCAGAGATTTATATACTGCTAAATAGCTCTTTAAATTCCCTTTCATTTGAGTATAATAATGTATAATATTGAGAGAAAAAATTTTTTTCGATTTTTTGCAAAAAAGGATGATGTATACACTGCCTTTTTTGCCAAAAAATGGAAAATTTTTGTTTCACTCAATATTATACTCAAACGAAAGGAAATACTAAGGGCATCAAATAAAACTACTTTTCGCTGCGATATTCCTCTTAGTTCCTGAGAAAATGATGATTATGGAAAATCGATTATGGAAATTTTAATGCATTTCAATGCAAAATCCATACTAAATCTCAAAATTTCCCAGAGATTTATATACTGCTAAATAGCTCTTTAAATTCCCTTTCATTTGAGTATAATAATGTATAATATTGAGAGAAAAAATTTTTTTCGATTTTTTGCAAAAAAGGATGATGTATACACTGCCTTTTTTGCCAAAAAATGGCAAAATTTTTGTTTCACTCAATATTATACTCAAACGAAAGGAAATACTAAGGGCATCAAATAAAACTACTTTTCGCTGCGAAATTCCTCTTAGTTCCTGAGAAAATGATGATTATGGAAAATCGATTATGGAAATTTTAATGCATTTCAATGCAAAATCCATACTAAATCTCAAAATTTCCCAGAGATTTATATACTGCTAAATAGCTCTTTAAATTCCCTTTCATTTGAGTATAATAATGTATAATATTGAGAGAAAAATTTTTTTCGATTTTTTTCAAAAAAGGATGATGTATACACTGCCTTTTTTGCCAAAAAATGGAAAATTTTTGTTTCACTCAATATTATACTCAAACGAAAGGAAATACTAAGGGCATCAAATAAAACTACTTTTCGCTGCGAAATTCCTCTTAGTTCCTGAGAAAATGATGATTATGGAAAATCGATTATGGAAATTTTAATGCATTTCAATGCAAAATCCATACTAAATCTCAAAATTTCCCAGAGATTTATATACTGCTAAATAGCTCTTTAAATTCCCTTTCATTTGAGTATAATAATGTATAATATTGAGAGAAAAAATTTTTTTCGATTTTTTTCAAAAAAGGATGATGTATACACTGCCTTTTTTGCCAAAAAATGGAAAATTTTTGTTTCACTCAATATTATACTCAAACGAAAGGAAATACTAAGGGCATCAAATAAAACTACTTTTCGCTGCGAAATTCCTCTTAGTTCCTGAGAAAATGATGATTATGGAAAATCGATTATGGAAATTTTAATGCATTTCAATGCAAAACCCATACTAAATCTCAAAATTTCCCAGAGATTTATATACTGCTAAATAGCTCTTTAAATTCCCTTTCATTTGAGTATAATAATGTATAATATTGAGAGAAAAAATTTTTTTCGATTTTTTGCAAAAAAGGATGATGTATACACTGCCTTTTTTGCCAAAAAATGGAAAATTTTTGTTTCACTCAATATTATACTCAAACGAAAGGAAATACTAAGGGCATCAAATAAAACTACTTTTCGCTGCGATATTCCTCTTAGTTCCTGAGAAAATGATGATTATGGAAAATCGATTATGGAAATTTTAATGCATTTCAATGCAAAACCCATACTAAATCTCAAAATTTCCCAGAGATTTATATACTGCTAAATAGCTCTTTAAATTCCCTTTCATTTGAGTATAATAATGTATAATATTGAGAGAAAAAATTTTTTTCGATTTTTTGCAAAAAAGGATGATGTATACACTGCCTTCAAAATTTTTGTTTCACTCAATATTATACTCAAACGAAAGGAAATACTAAGGGCATCAAATAAAACTACTTTTCGCTGCGAAATTCCTCTTAGTTCCTGAGAAAATGATGATTATGGAAAATCGATTATGGAAATTTTAATGCATTTCAATGCAAAATCCATACTAAATCTCAAAATTTCCCAGAGATTTATATACTGCTAAATAGCTCTTTAAATTCCCTTTCATTTGAGTATAATAATGTATATATTGAGAGAAAAAATTTTTTTCGATTTTTTTCAAAAAAGGATGATGTATACACTGCCTTTTTTGCCAAAAAATGGAAAATTTTTGTTTCACTCAATATTATACTCAAACGAAAGGAAATACTAAGGGCATCAAATAAAACTACTTTTCGCTGCGAAATTCCTCTTAGTTCCTGAGAAAATGATGATTATGGAAAATCGATTATGGAAATTTTAATGCATTTCAATGCAAAATCCATACTAAATCTCAAAATTTCCCAGAGATTTATATACTGCTAAATAGCTCTTTAAATTCCCTTTCATTTGAGTATAATAATGTATAATATTGAGAGAAAAAATTTTTTTCGATTTTTTTCAAAAAAGGATGATGTATACACTGCCTTTTTTGCCAAAAAATGGAAATTTTTGTTTCACTCAATATTATACTCAAACGAAAGGAAATACTAAGGGCATCAAATAAAACTACTTTTCGCTGCGAAATTCCTCTTAGTTCCTGAGAAAATGATGATTATGGAAAATCGATTATGGAAATTTTAATGCATTTCAATGCAAAATCCATACTAAATCTCAAAATTTCCCAGAGATTTATATACTGCTAAATAGCTCTTTAAATTCCCTTTCATTTGAGTATAATAATGTATAATATTGAGAGAAAAATTTTTTTCGATTTTTTGCAAAAAAGGATGATGTATACACTGCCTTTTTTGCCAAAAAATGGAAAATTTTTGTTTCACTCAATATTATACTCAAACGAAAGGAAATACTAAGGGCATCAAATAAAACTACTTTTCGCTGCGAAATTCCTCTTAGTTCCTGAGAAAATGATGATTATGGAAAATCGATTATGGAAATTTTAATGCATTTCAATGCAAAATCCATACTAAATCTCAAAATTTCCCAGAGATTTATATACTGCTAAATAGCTCTTTAAATTCCCTTTCATTTGAGTATAATAATGTATAATATTGAGAGAAAAAATTTTTTTCGATTTTTTTCAAAAAAGGATGATGTATACACTGCCTTTTTTGCCAAAAAATGGAAAATTTTTGTTTCACTCAATATTATACTCAAACGAAAGGAAATACTAAGGGCATCAAATAAAACTACTTTTCGCTGCGAAATTCCTCTTAGTTCCTGAGAAAATGATGATTATGGAAAATCGATTATGGAAATTTTAATGCATTTCAATGCAAAATCCATACTAAATCTCAAAATTTCCCAGAGATTTATATACTGCTAAATAGCTCTTTAAATTCCCTTTCATTTGAGTATAATAATGTATAATATTGAGAGAAAAAATTTTTTTCGATTTTTTTCAAAAAAGGATGATGTATACACTGCCTTTTTTGCCAAAAAATGGAAAATTTTTGTTTCACTCAATATTATACTCAAACGAAAGGAAATACTAAGGGCATCAAATAAAACTACTTTTCGCTGCGAAATTCCTCTTAGTTCCTGAGAAAATGATGATTATGGAAAATCGATTATGGAAATTTTAATGCATTTCAATGCAAAATCCATACTAAATCTCAAAATTTCCCAGAGATTTATATACTGCTAAATAGCTCTTTAAATTCCCTTTCATTTGAGTATAATAATGTATAATATTGAGAGAAAAAATTTTTTTCGATTTTTTGCAAAAAGGATGATGTATACACTGCCTTTTTTGCCAAAAAATGGAAAATTTTTGTTTCACTCAATATTATACTCAAACGAAAGGAAATACTAAGGGCATCAAATAAAACTACTTTTCGCTGCGAAATTCCTCTTAGTTCCTGAGAAAATGATGATTATGGAAAATCGATTATGGAAATTTTAATGCATTTCAATGCAAAATCCATACTAAATCTCAAAATTTCCCAGAGATTTATATACTGCTAAATAGCTCTTTAAATTCCCTTTCATTTGAGTATAATAATGTATAATATTGAGAGAAAAAATTTTTTTCGATTTTTTGCAAAAAAGGATGATGTATACACTGCCTTTTTTGCCAAAAAATGAAAATTTTTGTTTCACTCAATATTATACTCAAACGAAAGGAAATACTAAGGGCATCAAATAAAACTACTTTTCGCTGCGAAATTCCTCTTAGTTCCTGAGAAAATGATGATTATGGAAAATCGATTATGGAAATTTTAATGCATTTCAATGCAAAATCCATACTAAATCTCAAAATTTCCCAGAGATTTATATACTGCTAAATAGCTCTTTAAATTCCCTTTCATTTGAGTATAATAATGTATAATATTGAGAGAAAAATTTTTTTTCGATTTTTTGCAAAAAAGGATGATGTATACACTGCCTTTTTTGCCAAAAATGGAAAATTTTTGTTTCACTCAATATTATACTCAAACGAAAGGAAATACTAAGGGCATCAAATAAAACTACTTTTCGCTGCGAAATTCCTCTTAGTTCCTGAGAAAATGATGATTATGGAAAATCGATTATGGAAATTTTAATGCATTTCAATGCAAAATCCATACTAAATCTCAAAATTTCCCAGAGATTTATATACTGCTAAATAGCTCTTTAAATTCCCTTTCATTTGAGTATAATAATGTATAATATTGAGAGAAAAATTTTTTTCGATTTTTTGCAAAAAAGGATGATGTATACACTGCCTTTTTTGCCCAAAAATGGAAAATTTTTGTTTCACTCAATATTATACTCAAACGAAAGGAAATACTAAGGGCATCAAATAAAACTACTTTTCGCTGCGAAATTCCTCTTAGTTCCTGAGAAAATGATGATTATGGAAAATCGATTATGGAAATTTTAATGCATTTCAATGCAAAATCCATACTAAATCTCAAAATTTCCCAGAGATTTATATACTGCTAAATAGCTCTTTAAATTCCCTTTCATTTGAGTATAATAATGTATAATATTGAGAGAAAAATTTTTTTTCGATTTTTTGCAAAAAAGGATGATGTATACACTGCCTTTTTTGCCAAAAAATGGAAAATTTTTGTTTCACTCAATATTATACTCAAACGAAAGGAAATACTAAGGGCATCAAATAAAACTACTTTTCGCTGCGAAATTCCTCTTAGTTCCTGAGAAAATGATGATTATGGAAAATCGATTATGGAAATTTTAATGCATTTCAATGCAAAACCCATACTAAATCTCAAAATTTCCCAGAGATTTATATACTGCTAAATAGCTCTTTAAATTCCCTTTCATTTGAGTATAATAATGTATAATATTGAGAGAAAAAATTTTTTTCGATTTTTTGCAAAAAAGGATGATGTATACACTGCCTTTTTTGCCAAAAAATGGAAAATTTTTGTTTCACTCAATATTATACTCAAACGAAAGGAAATACTAAGGGCATCAAATAAAACTACTTTTCGCTGCGATATTCCTCTTAGTTCCTGAGAAAATGATGATTATGGAAAATCGATTATGGAAATTTTAATGCATTTCAATGCAAAATCCATACAAAATCTCAAAATTTCCCAGAGATTTATATACTGCTAAATAGCTCTTTAAATTCCCTTTCATTTGAGTATAATAATGTATAATATTGAGAGAAAAAATTTTTTTCGATTTTTTGCAAAAAAGGATGATGTATACACTGCCTTTTTTGCCAAAAAATGGAAAATTTTTGTTTCACTCAATATTATACTCAAACGAAAGGAAATACTAAGGGCATCAAATAAAACTACTTTTCGCTGCGAAATTCCTCTTAGTTCCTGAGAAAATGATGATTATGGAAAATCGATTATGGAAATTTTAATGCATTTCAATGCAAAACCCATACTAAATCTCAAAATTTCCCAGAGATTTATATACTGCTAAATAGCTCTTTAAATTCCCTTTCATTTGAGTATAATAATGTATAATATGAGAGAAAAAATTTTTTTCGATTTTTTTGCAAAAAAGGATGATGTATACACTGCCTTTTTTGCCAAAAAATGGAAAATTTTTGTTTCACTCAATATTATACTCAAACGAAAGGAAATACTAAGGGCATCAAATAAAACTACTTTTCGCTGCGAAATTCCTCTTAGTTCCTGAGAAAATGATGATTATGGAAAATCGATTATGGAAATTTTAATGCATTTCAATGCAAAATCCATACTAAATCTCAAAATTTCCCAGAGATTTATATACTGCTAAATAGCTCTTTAAATTCCCTTTCATTTGAGTATAATAATGTATAATATTGAGAGAAAAAATTTTTTTCGATTTTTTGCAAAAAAGGATGATGTATACACTGCCTTTTTTGCCAAAAAATGGCAAAATTTTTGTTTCACTCAATATTATACTCAAACGAAAGGAAATACTAAGGGCATCAAATAAAACTACTTTTCGCTGCGATATTCCTCTTAGTTCCTGAGAAAATGATGATTATGGAAAATCGATTATGGAAATTTTAATGCATTTCAATGCAAAATCCATACAAAATCTCAAAATTTCCCAGAGATTTATATACTGCTAAATAGCTCTTTAAATTCCCTTTCATTTGAGTATAATAATGTATAATATTGAGAGAAAAATTTTTTTTCGATTTTTTGCAAAAAAGGATGATGTATACACTGCCTTTTTTGCCCAAAAATGGAAAATTTTTGTTTCACTCAATATTATACTCAAACGAAAGGAAATACTAAGGGCATCAAATAAAACTACTTTTCGCTGCGAAATTCCTCTTAGTTCCTGAGAAAATGATGATTATGGAAAATCGATTATGGAAATTTTAATGCATTTCAATGCAAAATCCATACTAAATCTCAAAATTTCCCAGAGATTTATATACTGCTAAATAGCTCTTTAAATTCCCTTTCATTTGAGTATAATAATGTATAATATTGAGAGAAAAATTTTTTTCGATTTTTTTCAAAAAAGGATGATGTATACACTGCCTTTTTTGCCAAAAATGGAAAATTTTTGTTTCACTCAATATTATACTCAAACGAAAGGAAATACTAAGGGCATCAAATAAAACTACTTTTCGCTGCGAAATTCCTCTTAGTTCCTGAGAAAATGATGATTATGGAAAATCGATTATGGAAATTTTAATGCATTTCAATGCAAAATCCATACTAAATCTCAAAATTTCCCAGAGATTTATATACTGCTAAATAGCTCTTTAAATTCCCTTTCATTTGAGTATAATAATGTATAATATTGAGAGAAAAAATTTTTTTCGATTTTTTTCAAAAAAGGATGATGTATACACTGCCTTTTTTGCCAAAAAATGGAAAATTTTTGTTTCACTCAATATTATACTCAAACGAAAGGAAATACTAAGGGCATCAAATAAAACTACTTTTCGCTGCGAAATTCCTCTTAGTTCCTGAGAAAATGATGATTATGGAAAATCGATTATGGAAATTTTAATGCATTTCAATGCAAAACCCATACTAAATCTCAAAATTTCCCAGAGATTTATATACTGCTAAATAGCTCTTTAAATTCCCTTTCATTTGAGTATAATAATGTATAATATTGAGAGAAAAAATTTTTTTCGATTTTTTGCAAAAAAGGATGATGTATACACTGCCTTTTTTGCCAAAAAATGGAAAATTTTTGTTTCACTCAATATTATACTCAAACGAAAGGAAATACTAAGGGCATCAAATAAAACTACTTTTCGCTGCGATATTCCTCTTAGTTCCTGAGAAAATGATGATTATGGAAAATCGATTATGGAAATTTTAATGCATTTCAATGCAAAACCCATACTAAATCTCAAAATTTCCCAGAGATTTATATACTGCTAAATAGCTCTTTAAATTCCCTTTCATTTGAGTATAATAATGTATAATATTGAGAGAGAAAAATTTTTTTCGATTTTTTGCAAAAAAGGATGATGTATACACTGCCTTTTTTGCCAAAAAATGCAAAATTTTTGTTTTACTCAATATTATACTCAAACGAAAGGAAATACTAAGGGCATCAAATAAAACTACTTTTCGCTGCGAAATTCCTCTTAGTTCCTGAGAAAATGATGATTATGGAAAATCGATTATGGAAATTTTAATGCATTTCAATGCAAAATCCATACTAAATCTCAAAATTTCCCAGAGATTTATATACTGCTAAATAGCTCTTTAAATTCCCTTTCATTTGAGTATAATAATGTATAATATGAGAGAAAAAATTTTTTTCGATTTTTTCAAAAAAGGATGATGTATACACTGCCTTTTTTGCCAAAAAATGGAAAATTTTTGTTTCACTCAATATTATACTCAAACGAAAGGAAATACTAAGGGCATCAAATAAAACTACTTTTCGCTGCGAAATTCCTCTTAGTTCCTGAGAAAATTATGATTATGGAAAATCGATTATGGAAATTTTAATGCATTTCAATGCAAAATCCATACAAAATCTCAAAATTTCCCAGAGATTTATATACTGCTAAATAGCTCTTTAAATTCCCTTTCATTTGAGTATAATAATGTATAATATTGAGAGAAAAATTTTTTTCGATTTTTTGCAAAAAAGGATGATGTATACACTGCCTTTTTTGCCCAAAAATGGAAAATTTTTGTTTCACTCAATATTATACTCAAACGAAAGGAAATACTAAGGGCATCAAATAAAACTACTTTTCGCTGCGAAATTCCTCTTAGTTCCTGAGAAAATGATGATTATGGAAAATCGATTATGGAAATTTTAATGCATTTCAATGCAAAATCCATACTAAATCTCAAATTTCCCAGAGATTTATATACTGCTAAATAGCTCTTTAAATTCCCTTTCATTTGAGTATAATAATGTATAATATTGAGAGAAAAAATTTTTTCGATTTTTTTCAAAAAAGGATGATGTATACACTGCCTTTTTTGCCAAAAATGGAAAATTTTTGTTTCACTCAATATTATACTCAAACGAAAGGAAATACTAAGGGCATCAAATAAAACTACTTTTCGCTGCGAAATTCCTCTTAGTTCCTGAGAAAATGATGATTATGGAAAATCGATTATGGAAATTTTAATGCATTTCAATGCAAAATCCATACTAAATCTCAAAATTTCCCAGAGATTTATATACTGCTAAATAGCTCTTTAAATTCCCTTTCATTTGAGTATAATAATGTATAATATTGAGAGAAAAAATTTTTTTCGATTTTTTCAAAAAAGGATGATGTATATACACTGCCTTTTTTGCCAAAAAATGGAAAATTTTTGTTTCACTCAATATTATACTCAAACGAAAGGAAATACTAAGGGCATCAAATAAAACTACTTTTCGCTGCGAAATTCCTCTTAGTTCCTGAGAAAATGATGATTATGGAAAATCGATTATGGAAATTTTAATGCATTTCAATGCAAAATCCATACTAAATCTCAAAATTTCCCAGAGATTTATATACTGCTAAATAGCTCTTTAAATTCCCTTTCATTTGAGTATAATAATGTATAATATTGAGAGAAAAAATTTTTTTCGATTTTTTTCAAAAAAGGATGATGTATACACTGCCTTTTTTGCCAAAAAATGGAAAATTTTTGTTTCACTCAATATTATACTCAAACGAAAGGAAATACTAAGGGCATCAAATAAAACTACTTTTCGCTGCGAAATTCCTCTTAGTTCCTGAGAAAATGATGATTATGGAAAATCGATTATGGAAATTTTAATGCATTTCAATGCAAAACCCATACTAAATCTCAAAATTTCCCAGAGATTTATATACTGCTAAATAGCTCTTTAAATTCCCTTTCATTTGAGTATAATAATGTATAATATTGATATTAATATTGAGAGAAAAAATTTTTTTCGATTTTTTTCAAAAAAGGATGATGTATACACTGCCTTTTTTGCCAAAAAATGGAAAATTTTTGTTTCACTCAATATTATACTCAAACGAAAGGAAATACTAAGGGCATCAAATAAAACTACTTTTCGCTGCGAAATTCCTCTTAGTTCCTGAGAAAATGATGATTATGGAAAATCGATTATGGAAATTTTAATGCATTTCAATGCAAAATCCATACTAAATCTCAAAATTTCTCAGAGATTTATATACTGCTAAATAGCTCTTTAAATTCCCTTTCATTTGAGTATAATAATGTATAATATTGAGAGAAAAAATTTTTTTCGATTTTTTGCAAAAAAGGATGATGTATACACTGCCTTTTTTGCCAAAAAATGGAAAATTTTTGTTTCACTCAATATTATACTCAAACGAAAGGAAATACTAAGGGCATCAAATAAAACTACTTTTCGCTGCGATATTCCTCTTAGTTCCTGAGAAAATGATGATTATGGAAAATCGATTATGGAAATTTTAATGCATTTCAATGCAAAATCCATACTAAATCTCAAAATTTCCCAGAGATTTATATACTGCTAAATAGCTCTTTAAATTCCCTTTCATTTGAGTATAATAATGTATAATATTGAGAGAAAAAATTTTTTTCGATTTTTTGCAAAAAAGGATGATGTATACACTGCCTTTTTTGCCAAAAAATGCAAAATTTTTGTTTCACTCAATATTATACTCAAACGAAAGGAAATACTAAGGGCATCAAATAAAACTACTTTTCGCTGCGAAATTCCTCTTAGTTCCTGAGAAAATGATGATTATGGAAAATCGATTATGGAAATTTTAATGCATTTCAATGCAAAATCCATACTAAATCTCAAAATTTCCCAGAGATTTATATACTGCTAAATAGCTCTTTAAATTCCCTTTCATTTGAGTATAATAATGTATAATATTGAGAGAAAAAATTTTTTTCGATTTTTTGCAAAAAAGGATGATGTATACACTGCCTTTTTTGCCAAAAAATGAAAAATTTTTGTTTCACTCAATATTATACTCAAACGAAAGGAAATACTAAGGGCATCAAATAAAACTACTTTTCGCTGCGAAATTCCTCTTAGTTCCTGAGAAAATGATGATTATGGAAAATCGATTATGGAAATTTTAATGCATTTCAATGCAAAATCCATACTAAATCTCAAAATTTCCCAGAGATTTATATACTGCTAAATAGCTCTTTAAATTCCCTTTCATTTGAGTATAATAATGTATAATATTGAGAGAAAAAATTTTTTTCGATTTTTTTCAAAAAAGGATGATGTATACACTGCCTTTTTTGCCAAAAAATGGAAAATTTTTGTTTCACTCAATATTATACTCAAACGAAAGGAAATACTAAGGGCATCAAATAAAACTACTTTTCGCTGCGAAATTCCTCTTAGTTCCTGAGAAAATGATGATTATGGAAAATCGATTATGGAAATTTTAATGCATTTCAATGCAAAATCCATACTAAATCTCAAAATTTCCCAGAGATTTATATACTGCTAAATAGCTCTTTAAATTCCCTTTCATTTGAGTATAATAATGTATAATATTGAGAGAAAAAATTTTTTTCGATTTTTTTCAAAAAAGGATGATGTATACACTGCCTTTTTTGCCAAAAAATGGAAAATTTTTGTTTCACTCAATATTATACTCAAACGAAAGGAAATACTAAGGGCATCAAATAAAACTACTTTTCGCTGCGAAATTCCTCTTAGTTCCTGAGAAAATGATGATTATGGAAAATCGATTATGGAAATTTTAATGCATTTCAATGCAAAATCCATACTAAATCTCAAAATTTCCCAGAGATTTATATACTGCTAAATAGCTCTTTAAATTCCCTTTCATTTGAGTATAATAATGTATAATATTGAGAGAAAAATTTTTTTTCGATTTTTTTCAAAAAAGGATGATGTATACACTGCCTTTTTTGCCAAAAAATGGAAAATTTTTGTTTCACTCAATATTATACTCAAACGAAAGGAAATACTAAGGGCATCAAATAAAACTACTTTTCGCTGCGAAATTCCTCTTAGTTCCTGAGAAAATGATGATTATGGAAAATCGATTATGGAAATTTTAATGCATTTCAATGCAAAACCCATACTAAATCTCAAAATTTCCCAGAGATTTATATACTGCTAAATAGCTCTTTAAATTCCCTTTCATTTGAGTATAATAATGTATAATATTGAGAGAAAAAATTTTTTTCGATTTTTTTCAAAAAAGGATGATGTATACACTGCCTTTTTTGCCAAAAAATGGAAAATTTTTGTTTCACTCAATATTATACTCAAACGAAAGGAAATACTAAGGGCATCAAATAAAACTACTTTTCGCTGCGAAATTCCTCTTAGTTCCTGAGAAAATGATGATTATGGAAAATCGATTATGGAAATTTTAATGCATTTCAATGCAAAACCCATACTAAATCTCAAAATTTCCCAGAGATTTATATACTGCTAAATAGCTCTTTAAATTCCCTTTCATTTGAGTATAATAATGTATAATATGAGAGAAAAAATTTTTTTCGATTTTTTTCAAAAAAGGATGATGTATACACTGCCTTTTTTGCCAAAAAATGGAAAATTTTTGTTTCACTCAATATTATACTCAAACGAAAGGAAATACTAAGGGCATCAAATAAAACTACTTTTCGCTGCGAAATTCCTCTTAGTTCCTGAGAAAATGATGATTATGGAAAATCGATTATGGAAATTTTAATGCATTTCAATGCAAAATCCATACTAAATCTCAAAATTTCCCAGAGATTTATATACTGCTAAATAGCTCTTTAAATTCCCTTTCATTTGAGTATAATAATGTATAATATTGAGAGAAAAAATTTTTTTCGATTTTTTGCAAAAAAGGATGATGTATACACTGCCTTTTTTGCCAAAAAATGCAAAATTTTTGTTTCACTCAATATTATACTCAAACGAAAGGAAATACTAAGGGCATCAAATAAAACTACTTTTCGCTGCGATATTCCTCTTAGTTCCTGAGAAAATGATGATTATGGAAAATCGATTATGGAAATTTTAATGCATTTCAATGCAAAATCCATACAAAATCTCAAAATTTCCCAGAGATTTATATACTGCTAAATAGCTCTTTAAATTCCCTTTCATTTGAGTATAATAATGTATAATATTGAGAGAAAAAATTTTTTTCGATTTTTTTCAAAAAAGGATGATGTATACACTGCCTTTTTTGCCAAAAAATGGAAAATTTTTGTTTCACTCAATATTATACTCAAACGAAAGGAAATACTAAGGGCATCAAATAAAACTACTTTTCGCTGCGAAATTCCTCTTAGTTCCTGAGAAAATGATGATTATGGAAAATCGATTATGGAAATTTTAATGCATTTCAATGCAAAATCCATACTAAATCTCAAAATTTCCCAGAGATTTATATACTGCTAAATAGCTCTTTAAATTCCCTTTCATTTGAGTATAATAATGTATAATATTGAGAGAAAAAATTTTTTTCGATTTTTTTCAAAAAAGGATGATGTATACACTGCCTTTTTTGCCAAAAAATGGAAAATTTTTGTTTCACTCAATATTATACTCAAACGAAAGGAAATACTAAGGGCATCAAATAAAATTACTTTTCGCTGCGAAATTCCTCTTAGTTCCTGAGAAAATGATGATTATGGAAAATCGATTATGGAAATTTTAATGCATTTCAATGCAAAACCCATACTAAATCTCAAAATTTCCCAGAGATTTATATACTGCTAAATAGCTCTTTAAATTCCCTTTCATTTGAGTATAATAATGTATAATATTGAGAGAAAAAATTTTTTTCGATTTTTTTCAAAAAAGGATGATGTATACACTGCCTTTTTTGCCAAAAAATGGAAAATTTTTGTTTCACTCAATATTATACTCAAACGAAAGGAAATACTAAGGGCATCAAATAAAACTACTTTTCGCTGCGAAATTCCTCTTAGTTCCTGAGAAAATGATGATTATGGAAAACCGATTATGGAAATTTTAATGCATTTCAATGCAAAATCCATACTAAATCTCAAAATTTCCCAGAGATTTATATACTGCTAAATAGCTCTTTAAATTCCCTTTCATTTGAGTATAATAATGTATAATATTGAGAGAAAAAATTTTTTTCGATTTTTTGCAAAAAAGGATGATGTATACACTGCCTTTTTTGCCAAAAAATGCAAAATTTTTGTTTCACTCAATATTATACTCAAACGAAAGGAAATACTAAGGGCATCAAATAAAACTACTTTTCGCTGCGATATTCCTCTTAGTTCCTGAGAAAATGATGATTATGGAAAATCGATTATGGAAATTTTAATGCATTTCAATGCAAAATCCATACAAAATCTCAAAATTTCCCAGAGATTTATATACTGCTAAATAGCTCTTTAAATTCCCTTTCATTTGAGTATAATAATGTATAATATTGAGAGAAAAAATTTTTTTCGATTTTTTTCAAAAAAGGATGATGTATACACTGCCTTTTTTGCCAAAAAATGGAAAATTTTTGTTTCACTCAATATTATACTCAAACGAAAGGAAATACTAAGGGCATCAAATAAAACTACTTTTCGCTGCGAAATTCCTCTTAGTTCCTGAGAAAATGATGATTATGGAAAATCGATTATGGAAATTTTAATGCATTTCAATGCAAAAAATCCATACTAAATCTCAAAATTTCCCAGAGATTTATATACTGCTAAATAGCTCTTTAAATTCCCTTTCATTTGAGTATAATAATGTATAATATTGAGAGAAAAAATTTTTTTCGATTTTTTTCAAAACAGGATGATGTATACACTGCCTTTTTTGCCAAAAAATGGAAAATTTTTGTTTCACTCAATATTATACTCAAACGAAAGGAAATACTAAGGGCATCAAATAAAACTACTTTTCGCTGCGAAATTCCTCTTAGTTCCTGAGAAAATGATGATTATGGAAAATCGATTATGGAAATTTTAATGCATTTCAATGCAAAATCCATACTAAATCTCAAAATTTCCCAGAGATTTATATACTGCTAAATAGCTCTTTAAATTCCCTTTCATTTGAGTATAATAATGTATAATATTGAGAGAAAAAATTTTTTCGATTTTTTTCAAAAAGGATGATGTATACACTGCCTTTTTTGCCAAAAAATGGAAAATTTTTGTTTCACTCAATATTATACTCAAACGAAAGGAAATACTAAGGGCATCAAATAAAACTACTTTTCGCTGCGAAATTCCTCTTAGTTCCTGAGAAAATGATGATTATGGAAAATCGATTATGGAAATTTTAATGCATTTCAATGCAAAATCCATACTAAATCTCAAAATTTCCCAGAGATTTATATACTGCTAAATAGCTCTTTAAATTCCCTTTCATTTGAGTATAATAATGTATAATATTGAGAGAAAAAATTTTTTTCGATTTTTTTCAAAAAAGGATGATGTATACACTGCCTTTTTTGCCAAAAAATGGAAAATTTTTGTTTCACTCAATATTATACTCAAACGAAAGGAAATACTAAGGGCATCAAATAAAACTACTTTTCGCTGCGAAATTCCTCTTAGTTCCTTAGAAAATGATGATTATGGAAAATCGATTATGGAAATTTTAATGCATTTCAATGCAAAATCCATACTAAATCTCAAAATTTCCCAGAGATTTATATACTGCTAAATAGCTCTTTAAATTCCCTTTCATTTGAGTATAATAATGTATAATATTGAGAGAAAAAATTTTTTTCGATTTTTTTCAAAAAAGGATGATGTATACACTGCCTTTTTTGCCAAAAAATGGAAAATTTTTGTTTCACTCAATGTTATACTCAAACGAAAGGAAATACTAAGGGCATCAAATAAAACTACTTTTCGCTGCGAAATTCCTCTTAGTTCCTGAGAAAATGATGATTATGGAAAATCGATTATGGAAATTTTAATGCATTTCAATGCAAAATCCATACTAAATCTCAAAATTTCCCAGAGATTTATATACTGCTAAATAGCTCTTTAAATTCCCTTTCATTTGAGTATAATAATGTATAATATTGAGAGAAAAAATTTTTTTCGATTTTTTGCAAAAAAGGATGATGTATACACTGCCTTTTTTGCCAAAAAATGCAAAATTTTTGTTTCACTCAATATTATACTCAAACGAAAGGAAATACTAAGGGCATCAAATAAAACTACTTTTCGCTGCGAAATTCCTCTTAGTTCCTGAGAAAATGATGATTATGGAAAATCGATTATGGAAATTTTAATGCATTTCAATGCAAAATCCATACTAAATCTCAAAATTTCCCAGAGATTTATATACTGCTAAATAGCTCTTTAAATTCCCTTTCATTTGAGTATAATAATGTATAATATTGAGAGAAAAAATTTTTTTCGATTTTTTTCAAAAAAGGATGATGTATACACTGCCTTTTTTGCCAAAAAATGGAAAATTTTTGTTTCACTCAATATTATACTCAAACGAAAGGAAATACTAAGGGCATCAAATAAAACTACTTTTCGCTGCGAAATTCCTCTTAGTTCCTGAGAAAATGATGATTATGGAAAATCGATTATGGAAATTTTAATGCATTTCAATGCAAAATCCATACTAAATCTCAAAATTTCCCAGAGATTTATATACTGCTAAATAGCTCTTTAAATTCCCTTTCATTTGAGTATAATAATGTATAATATTGAGAGAAAAATTTTTTTTCGATTTTTTTCAAAAAAGGATGATGTATACACTGCCTTTTTTGCCAAAAAATGGAAAATTTTTGTTTCACTCAATATTATACTCAAACGAAAGGAAATACTAAGGGCATCAAATAAAACTACTTTTCGCTGCGAAATTCCTCTTAGTTCCTGAGAAAATGATGATTATGGAAAATCGATTATGGAAATTTTAATGCATTTCAATGCAAAATCCATACTAAATCTCAAAATTTCCCAGAGATTTATATACTGCTAAATAGCTCTTTAAATTCCCTTTCATTTGAGTATAATAATGTATAATATTGAGAGAAAAAATTTTTTTCGATTTTTTTCAAAAAAGGATGATGTATACACTGCCTTTTTTGCCAAAAAATGGAAAATTTTTGTTTCACTCAATATTATACTCAAACGAAAGGAAATACTAAGGGCATCAAATAAAACTACTTTTCGCTGCGAAATTCCTCTTAGTTCCTGAGAAAATGATGATTATGGAAAATCGATTATGGAAATTTTAATGCATTTCAATGCAAAATCCATACTAAATCTCAAAATTTCCCAGAGATTTATATACTGCTAAATAGCTCTTTAAATTCCCTTTCATTTGAGTATAATAATGTATAATATTGAGAGAAAAATTTTTTTTCGATTTTTTTCAAAAAAGGATGATGTATATATACACTGCCTTTTTTGCCAAAAAATGGAAAATTTTTGTTTCACTCAATATTATACTCAAACGAAAGGAAATACTAAGGGCATCAAATAAAACTACTTTTCGCTGCGAAATTCCTCTTAGTTCCTGAGAAAATGATGATTATGGAAAATCGATTATGGAAATTTTAATGCATTTCAATGCAAAATCCATACTAAATCTCAAAATTTCCCAGAGATTTATATACTGCTAAATAGCTCTTTAAATTCCCTTTCATTTGAGTATAATAATGTATAATATTGAGAGAAAAATTTTTTTTCGATTTTTTTCAAAAAAGGATGATGTATATATACACTGCCTTTTTTGCCAAAAAATGGAAAATTTTTGTTTCACTCAATATTATACTCAAACGAAAGGAAATACTAAGGGCATCAAATAAAACTACTTTTCGCTGCGAAATTCCTCTTAGTTCCTGAGAAAATGATGATTATGGAAAATCGATTATGGAAATTTTAATGCATTTCAATGCAAAATCCATACTAAATCTCAAAATTTCCCAGAGATTTATATACTGCTAAATAGCTCTTTAAATTCCCTTTCATTTGAGTATAATAATGTATAATATTGAGAGAAAAAATTTTTTTCGATTTTTTGCAAAAAAGGATGATGTATACACTGCCTTTTTTGCCAAAAAATGCAAAATTTTTGTTTCACTCAATATTATACTCAAACGAAAGGAAATACTAAGGGCATCAAATAAAACTACTTTTCGCTGCGATATTCCTCTTAGTTCCTGAGAAAATGATGATTATGGAAAATCGATTATGGAAATTTTAATGCATTTCAATGCAAAATCCATACAAAATCTCAAAATTTCCCAGAGATTTATATACTGCTAAATAGCTCTTTAAATTCCCTTTCATTTGAGTATAATAATGTATAATATTGAGAGAAAAAATTTTTTTCGATTTTTTGCAAAAAAGGATGATGTATACACTGCCTTTTTTGCCCAAAAATGGAAAATTTTTGTTTCACTCAATATTATACTCAAACGAAAGGAAATACTAAGGGCATCAAATAAAACTACTTTTCGCTGCGAAATTCCTCTTAGTTCCTGAGAAAATGATGATTATGGAAAATCGATTATGGAAATTTTAATGCATTTCAATGCAAAATCCATACTAAATCTCAAAATTTCCCAGAGATTTATATACTGCTAAATAGCTCTTTAAATTCCCTTTCATTTGAGTATAATAATGTATAATATTGAGAGAAAAAATTTTTTTCGATTTTTTTCAAAAAAGGATGATGTATACACTGCCTTTTTTGCCAAAAAATGGAAAATTTTTGTTTCACTCAATATTATACTCAAACGAAAGGAAATACTAAGGGCATCAAATAAAACTACTTTTCGCTGCGAAATTCCTCTTAGTTCCTGAGAAAATGATGATTATGGAAAATCGATTATGGAAATTTTAATGCATTTCAATGCAAAACCCATACTAAATCTCAAAATTTCCCAGAGATTTATATACTGCTAAATAGCTCTTTAAATTCCCTTTCATTTGAGTATAATAATGTATAATATGAGAGAAAAAATTTTTTTCGATTTTTTTCAAAAAAGGATGATGTATACACTGCCTTTTTTGCCAAAAAATGGAAAATTTTTGTTTCACTCAATATTATACTCAAACGAAAGGAAATACTAAGGGCATCAAATAAAACTACTTTTCGCTGCGAAATTCCTCTTAGTTCCTGAGAAAATGATGATTATGGAAAATCGATTATGGAAATTTTAATGCATTTCAATGCAAAATCCATACTAAATCTCAAAATTTCCCAGAGATTTATATACTGCTAAATAGCTCTTTAAATTCCCTTTCATTTGAGTATAATAATGTATAATATTGAGAGAAAAAATTTTTTTCGATTTTTTTCAAAAAAGGATGATGTATACACTGCCTTTTTTGCCAAAAAATGGAAAATTTTTGTTTCACTCAATATTATACTCAAACGAAAGGAAATACTAAGGGCATCAAATAAAACTACTTTTCGCTGCGAAATTCCTCTTAGTTCCTGAGAAAATGATGATTATGGAAAATCGATTATGGAAATTTTAATGCATTTCAATGCAAAATCCATACTAAATCTCAAAATTTCCCAGAGATTTATATACTGCTAAATAGCTCTTTAAATTCCCTTTCATTTGAGTATAATAATGTATAATATTGAGAGAAAAAATTTTTTTCGATTTTTTGCAAAAAAGGATGATGTATACACTGCCTTTTTTGCCAAAAAATGGAAAATTTTTGTTTCACTCAATATTATACTCTAACGAAAGGAAATACTAAGGCATCAAATAAAACTACTTTTCGCTGCGAAATTCCTCTTAGTTCCTGAGAAAATGATGATTATGGAAAATCGATTATGGAAATTTTAATGCATTTCAATGCAAAATCCATACAAAATCTCAAAATTTCCCAGAGATTTATATACTGCTAAATAGCTCTTTAAATTCCCTTTCATTTACACTGCCTTTTTTGCCCAAAAATGGAAAATTTTTGTTTCACTCAATATTATACTCATACGAAAGGAAATACTAAGGGCATCAAATAAAACTACTTTTCGCTGCGAAATTCCTCTTAGTTCCTGAGAAAATGATGATTATGGAAAATCGATTATGGAAATTTTAATGCATTTCAATGCAAAATCCATACTAAATCTCAAAATTTCCCAGAGATTTATATACTGCTAAATAGCTCTTTAAATTCCCTTTCATTTGAGTATAATAATGTATAATATTGAGAGAAAAAATTTTTTTCGATTTTTTTCAAAAAAGGATGATGTATACACTGCCTTTTTTGCCAAAAAATGGAAAATTTTTGTTTCACTCAATATTATACTCAAACGAAAGGAAATACTAAGGGCATCAAATAAAACTACTTTTCGCTGCGAAATTCCTCTTAGTTCCTGAGAAAATGATGATTATGGAAAATCGATTATGGAAATTTTAATGCATTTCAATGCAAAATCCATACTAAATCTCAAAATTTCCCAGAGATTTATATACTGCTAAATAGCTCTTTAAATTCCCTTTCATTTGAGTATAATAATGTATAATATTGAGAGAAAAATTTTTTTTCGATTTTTTTCAAAAAAGGATGATGTATACACTGCCTTTTTTGCCAAAAAATGGAAAATTTTTGTTTCACTCAATATTATACTCAAACGAAAGGAAATACTAAGGGCATCAAATAAAACTACTTTTCGCTGCGAAATTCCTCTTAGTTCCTGAGAAAATGATGATTATGGAAAATCGATTATGGAAATTTTAATGCATTTCAATGCAAAATCCATACTAAATCTCAAAATTTCCCAGAGATTTATATACTGCTAAATAGCTCTTTAAATTCCCTTTCATTTGAGTATAATAATGTATAATATTGAGAGAAAAATTTTTTTTCGATTTTTTTCAAAAAAGGATGATGTATATATACACTGCCTTTTTTGCCAAAAAATGGAAAATTTTTGTTTCACTCAATATTATACTCAAACGAAAGGAAATACTAAGGGCATCAAATAAAACTACTTTTCGCTGCGAAATTCCTCTTAGTTCCTGAGAAAATGATGATTATGGAAAATCGATTATGGAAATTTTAATGCATTTCAATGCAAAATCCATACTAAATCTCAAAATTTCCCAGAGATTTATATACTGCTAAATAGCTCTTTAAATTCCCTTTCATTTGAGTATAATAATGTATAATATTGAGAGAAAAAATTTTTTTCGATTTTTTGCAAAAAAGGATGATGTATACACTGCCTTTTTTGCCAAAAAATGGAAAATTTTTGTTTCACTCAATATTATACTCAAACGAAAGGAAATACTAAGGGCATCAAATAAAACTACTTTTCGCTGCGAAATTCCTCTTAGTTCCTGAGAAAATGATGATTATGGAAAATCGATTATGGAAATTTTAATGCATTTCAATGCAAAACCCATACTAAATCTCAAAATTTCCCAGAGATTTATATACTGCTAAATAGCTCTTTAAATTCCCTTTCATTTGAGTATAATAATGTATAATATGAGAGAAAAAATTTTTTTCGATTTTTTTCAAAAAAGGATGATGTATACACTGCCTTTTTTGCCAAAAAATGGAAAATTTTTGTTTCACTCAATATTATACTCAAACGAAAGGAAATACTAAGGGCATCAAATAAAACTACTTTTCGCTGCGAAATTCCTCTTAGTTCCTGAGAAAATGATGATTATGGAAAATCGATTATGGAAATTTTAATGCATTTCAATGCAAAATCCATACTAAATCTCAAAATTTTCCAGAGATTTATATACTGCTAAATAGCTCTTTAAATTCCCTTTCATTTGAGTATAATAATGTATAATATTGAGAGAAAAAATTTTTTTCGATTTTTTGCAAAAAAGGATGATGTATACACTGCCTTTTTTGCCAAAAAATGCAAAATTTTTGTTTCACTCAATATTATACTCAAACGAAAGGAAATACTAAGGGCATCAAATAAAACTACTTTTCGCTGCGATATTCCTCTTAGTTCCTGAGAAAATGATGATTATGGAAAATCGATTATGGAAATTTTAATGCATTTCAATGCAAAATCCATACAAAATCTCAAAATTTCCCAGAGATTTATATACTGCTAAATAGCTCTTTAAATTCCCTTTCATTTGAGTATAATAATGTATAATATTGAGAGAAAAAATTTTTTTCGATTTTTTTCAAAAAAGGATGATGTATACACTGCCTTTTTTGACAAAAAATGGAAAATTTTTGTTTCACTCAATATTATACTCAAACGAAAGGAAATACTAAGGGCATCAAATAAAACTACTTTTCGCTGCGAAATTCCTCTTAGTTCCTGAGAAAATGATGATTATGGAAAATCGATTATGGAAATTTTAATGCATTTCAATGCAAAATCCATACTAAATCTCAAAATTTCCCAGAGATTTATATACTGCTAAATAGCTCTTTAAATTCCCTTTCATTTGAGTATAATAATGTATAATATTGAGAGAAAAAATTTTTTTCGATTTTTTTCAAAAAAGGATGATGTATACACTGCCTTTTTTGCCAAAAAATGGAAAATTTTTGTTTCACTCAATATTATACTCAAACGAAAGGAAATACTAAGGGCATCAAATAAAATTACTTTTCGCTGCGAAATTCCTCTTAGTTCCTGAGAAAATGATGATTATGGAAAATCGATTATGGAAATTTTAATGCATTTCAATGCAAAACCCATACTAAATCTCAAAATTTCCCAGAGATTTATATACTGCTAAATAGCTCTTTAAATTCCCTTTCATTTGAGTATAATAATGTATAATATTGAGAGAAAAAATTTTTTTCGATTTTTTTCAAAAAAGGATGATGTATACACTGCCTTTTTTGCCAAAAAATGGAAAATTTTTGTTTCACTCAATATTATACTCAAACGAAAGGAAATACTAAGGGCATCAAATAAAACTACTTTTCGCTGCGAAATTCCTCTTAGTTCCTGAGAAAATGATGATTATGGAAAACCGATTATGGAAATTTTAATGCATTTCAATGCAAAATCCATACTAAATCTCAAAATTTCCCAGAGATTTATATACTGCTAAATAGCTCTTTAAATTCCCTTTCATTTGAGTATAATAATGTATAATATTGAGAGAAAAAATTTTTTTCGATTTTTTGCAAAAAAGGATGATGTATACACTGCCTTTTTTGCCAAAAAATGCAAAATTTTTGTTTCACTCAATATTATACTCAAACGAAAGGAAATACTAAGGGCATCAAATAAAACTACTTTTCGCTGCGATATTCCTCTTAGTTCCTGAGAAAATGATGATTATGGAAAATCGATTATGGAAATTTTAATGCATTTCAATGCAAAATCCATACAAAATCTCAAAATTTCCCAGAGATTTATATACTGCTAAATAGCTCTTTAAATTCCCTTTCATTTGAGTATAATAATGTATAATATTGAGAGAAAAAATTTTTTTCGATTTTTTTCAAAAAAGGATGATGTATACACTGCCTTTTTTGCCAAAAAATGGAAAATTTTTGTTTCACTCAATATTATACTCAAACGAAAGGAAATACTAAGGGCATCAAATAAAACTACTTTTCGCTGCGAAATTCCTCTTAGTTCCTGAGAAAATGATGATTATGGAAAATCGATTATGGAAATTTTAATGCATTTCAATGCAAAATCCATACTAAATCTCAAAATTTCCCAGAGATTTATATACTGCTAAATAGCTCTTTAAATTCCCTTTCATTTGAGTATAATAATGTATAATATTGAGAGAAAAAATTTTTTTCGATATTTTTCAAAACAGGATGATGTATACACTGCCTTTTTTGCCAAAAAATGGAAAATTTTTGTTTCACTCAATATTATACTCAAACGAAAGGAAATACTAAGGGCATCAAATAAAACTACTTTTCGCTGCGAAATTCCTCTTAGTTCCTGAGAAAATGATGATTATGGAAAATCGATTATGGAAATTTTAATGCATTTCAATGCAAAATCCATACTAAATCTCAAAATTTCCCAGAGATTTATATACTGCTAAATAGCTCTTTAAATTCCCTTTCATTTGAGTATAATAATGTATAATATTGAGAGAAAAAATTTTTTTCGATTTTTTTCAAAAAAGGATGATGTATACACTGCCTTTTTTGCCAAAAAATGGAAAATTTTTGTTTCACTCAATATTATACTCAAACGAAAGGAAATACTAAGGGCATCAAATAAAACTACTTTTCGCTGCGAAATTCCTCTTAGTTCCTGAGAAAATGATGATTATGGAAAATCGATTATGGAAATTTTAATGCATTTCAATGCAAAATCCATACTAAATCTCAAAATTTCCCAGAGATTTATATACTGCTAAATAGCTCTTTAAATTCCCTTTCATTTGAGTATAATAATGTATAATATTGAGAGAAAAAATTTTTTTCGATTTTTTTCAAAAAAGGATGATGTATACACTGCCTTTTTTGCCAAAAAATGGAAAATTTTTGTTTCACTCAATATTATACTCAAACGAAAGGAAATACTAAGGGCATCAAATAAAACTACTTTTCGCTGCGAAATTCCTCTTAGTTCCTTAGAAAATGATGATTATGGAAAATCGATTATGGAAATTTTAATGCATTTCAATGCAAAATCCATACTAAATCTCAAAATTTCCCAGAGATTTATATACTGCTAAATAGCTCTTTAAATTCCCTTTCATTTGAGTATAATAATGTATAATATTGAGAGAAAAAATTTTTTTCGATTTTTTTCAAAAAAGGATGATGTATACACTGCCTTTTTTGCCAAAAAATGGAAAATTTTTGTTTCACTCAATGTTATACTCAAACGAAAGGAAATACTAAGGGCATCAAATAAAACTACTTTTCGCTGCGAAATTCCTCTTAGTTCCTGAGAAAATGATGATTATGGAAAATCGATTATGGAAATTTTAATGCATTTCAATGCAAAATCCATACTAAATCTCAAAATTTCCCAGAGATTTATATACTGCTAAATAGCTCTTTAAATTCCCTTTCATTTGAGTATAATAATGTATAATATTGAGAGAAAAAATTTTTTTCGATTTTTTGCAAAAAAGGATGATGTATACACTGCCTTTTTTGCCAAAAAATGCAAAATTTTTGTTTCACTCAATATTATACTCAAACGAAAGGAAATACTAAGGGCATCAAATAAAACTACTTTTCGCTGCGAAATTCCTCTTAGTTCCTGAGAAAATGATGATTATGGAAAATCGATTATGGAAATTTTAATGCATTTCAATGCAAAATCCATACTAAATCTCAAAATTTCCCAGAGATTTATATACTGCTAAATAGCTCTTTAAATTCCCTTTCATTTGAGTATAATAATGTATAATATTGAGAGAAAAAATTTTTTTCGATTTTTTTCAAAAAAGGATGATGTATACACTGCCTTTTTTGCCAAAAAATGGAAAATTTTTGTTTCACTCAATATTATACTCAAACGAAAGGAAATACTAAGGGCATCAAATAAAACTACTTTTCGCTGCGAAATTCCTCTTAGTTCCTGAGAAAATGATGATTATGGAAAATCGATTATGGAAATTTTAATGCATTTCAATGCAAAATCCATACTAAATCTCAAAATTTCCCAGAGATTTATATACTGCTAAATAGCTCTTTAAATTCCCTTTCATTTGAGTATAATAATGTATAATATTGAGAGAAAAATTTTTTTTCGATTTTTTTCAAAAAAGGATGATGTATACACTGCCTTTTTTGCCAAAAAATGGAAAATTTTTGTTTCACTCAATATTATACTCAAACGAAAGGAAATACTAAGGGCATCAAATAAAACTACTTTTCGCTGCGAAATTCCTCTTAGTTCCTGAGAAAATGATGATTATGGAAAATCGATTATGGAAATTTTAATGCATTTCAATGCAAAATCCATACTAAATCTCAAAATTTCCCAGAGATTTATATACTGCTAAATAGCTCTTTAAATTCCCTTTCATTTGAGTATAATAATGTATAATATTGAGAGAAAAAATTTTTTTCGATTTTTTTCAAAAAAGGATGATGTATACACTGCCTTTTTTGCCAAAAAATGGAAAATTTTTGTTTCACTCAATATTATACTCAAACGAAAGGAAATACTAAGGGCATCAAATAAAACTACTTTTCGCTGCGAAATTCCTCTTAGTTCCTGAGAAAATGATGATTATGGAAAATCGATTATGGAAATTTTAATGCATTTCAATGCAAAATCCATACTAAATCTCAAAATTTCCCAGAGATTTATATACTGCTAAATAGCTCTTTAAATTCCCTTTCATTTGAGTATAATAATGTATAATATTGAGAGAAAAATTTTTTTTCGATTTTTTTCAAAAAAGGATGATGTATATATACACTGCCTTTTTTGCCAAAAAATGGAAAATTTTTGTTTCACTCAATATTATACTCAAACGAAAGGAAATACTAAGGGCATCAAATAAAACTACTTTTCGCTGCGAAATTCCTCTTAGTTCCTGAGAAAATGATGATTATGGAAAATCGATTATGGAAATTTTAATGCATTTCAATGCAAAATCCATACTAAATCTCAAAATTTCCCAGAGATTTATATACTGCTAAATAGCTCTTTAAATTCCCTTTCATTTGAGTATAATAATGTATAATATTGAGAGAAAAATTTTTTTTCGATTTTTTTCAAAAAAGGATGATGTATATATACACTGCCTTTTTTGCCAAAAAATGGAAAATTTTTGTTTCACTCAATATTATACTCAAACGAAAGGAAATACTAAGGGCATCAAATAAAACTACTTTTCGCTGCGAAATTCCTCTTAGTTCCTGAGAAAATGATGATTATGGAAAATCGATTATGGAAATTTTAATGCATTTCAATGCAAAATCCATACTAAATCTCAAAATTTCCCAGAGATTTATATACTGCTAAATAGCTCTTTAAATTCCCTTTCATTTGAGTATAATAATGTATAATATTGAGAGAAAAAATTTTTTTCGATTTTTTGCAAAAAAGGATGATGTATACACTGCCTTTTTTGCCAAAAAATGCAAAATTTTTGTTTCACTCAATATTATACTCAAACGAAAGGAAATACTAAGGGCATCAAATAAAACTACTTTTCGCTGCGATATTCCTCTTAGTTCCTGAGAAAATGATGATTATGGAAAATCGATTATGGAAATTTTAATGCATTTCAATGCAAAATCCATACAAAATCTCAAAATTTCCCAGAGATTTATATACTGCTAAATAGCTCTTTAAATTCCCTTTCATTTGAGTATAATAATGTATAATATTGAGAGAAAAAATTTTTTTCGATTTTTTGCAAAAAAGGATGATGTATACACTGCCTTTTTTGCCCAAAAATGGAAAATTTTTGTTTCACTCAATATTATACTCAAACGAAAGGAAATACTAAGGGCATCAAATAAAACTACTTTTCGCTGCGAAATTCCTCTTAGTTCCTGAGAAAATGATGATTATGGAAAATCGATTATGGAAATTTTAATGCATTTCAATGCAAAATCCATACTAAATCTCAAAATTTCCCAGAGATTTATATACTGCTAAATAGCTCTTTAAATTCCCTTTCATTTGAGTATAATAATGTATAATATTGAGAGAAAAAATTTTTTTCGATTTTTTTCAAAAAAGGATGATGTATACACTGCCTTTTTTGCCAAAAAATGGAAAATTTTTGTTTCACTCAATATTATACTCAAACGAAAGGAAATACTAAGGGCATCAAATAAAACTACTTTTCGCTGCGAAATTCCTCTTAGTTCCTGAGAAAATGATGATTATGGAAAATCGATTATGGAAATTTTAATGCATTTCAATGCAAAACCCATACTAAATCTCAAAATTTCCCAGAGATTTATATACTGCTAAATAGCTCTTTAAATTCCCTTTCATTTGAGTATAATAATGTATAATATGAGAGAAAAAATTTTTTTCGATTTTTTTCAAAAAAGGATGATGTATACACTGCCTTTTTTGCCAAAAAATGGAAAATTTTTGTTTCACTCAATATTATACTCAAACGAAAGGAAATACTAAGGGCATCAAATAAAACTACTTTTCGCTGCGAAATTCCTCTTAGTTCCTGAGAAAATGATGATTATGGAAAATCGATTATGGAAATTTTAATGCATTTCAATGCAAAATCCATACTAAATCTCAAAATTTCCCAGAGATTTATATACTGCTAAATAGCTCTTTAAATTCCCTTTCATTTGAGTATAATAATGTATAATATTGAGAGAAAAAATTTTTTTCGATTTTTTTCAAAAAAGGATGATGTATACACTGCCTTTTTTGCCAAAAAATGGAAAATTTTTGTTTCACTCAATATTATACTCAAACGAAAGGAAATACTAAGGGCATCAAATAAAACTACTTTTCGCTGCGAAATTCCTCTTAGTTCCTGAGAAAATGATGATTATGGAAAATCGATTATGGAAATTTTAATGCATTTCAATGCAAAATCCATACTAAATCTCAAAATTTCCCAGAGATTTATATACTGCTAAATAGCTCTTTAAATTCCCTTTCATTTGAGTATAATAATGTATAATATTGAGAGAAAAAATTTTTTTCGATTTTTTGCAAAAAAGGATGATGTATACACTGCCTTTTTTGCCAAAAAATGGAAAATTTTTGTTTCACTCAATATTATACTCTAACGAAAGGAAATACTAAGGCATCAAATAAAACTACTTTTCGCTGCGAAATTCCTCTTAGTTCCTGAGAAAATGATGATTATGGAAAATCGATTATGGAAATTTTAATGCATTTCAATGCAAAATCCATACAAAATCTCAAAATTTCCCAGAGATTTATATACTGCTAAATAGCTCTTTAAATTCCCTTTCATTTACACTGCCTTTTTTGCCCAAAAATGGAAAATTTTTGTTTCACTCAATATTATACTCATACGAAAGGAAATACTAAGGGCATCAAATAAAACTACTTTTCGCTGCGAAATTCCTCTTAGTTCCTGAGAAAATGATGATTATGGAAAATCGATTATGGAAATTTTAATGCATTTCAATGCAAAATCCATACTAAATCTCAAAATTTCCCAGAGATTTATATACTGCTAAATAGCTCTTTAAATTCCCTTTCATTTGAGTATAATAATGTATAATATTGAGAGAAAAAATTTTTTTCGATTTTTTTCAAAAAAGGATGATGTATACACTGCCTTTTTTGCCAAAAAATGGAAAATTTTTGTTTCACTCAATATTATACTCAAACGAAAGGAAATACTAAGGGCATCAAATAAAACTACTTTTCGCTGCGAAATTCCTCTTAGTTCCTGAGAAAATGATGATTATGGAAAATCGATTATGGAAATTTTAATGCATTTCAATGCAAAATCCATACTAAATCTCAAAATTTCCCAGAGATTTATATACTGCTAAATAGCTCTTTAAATTCCCTTTCATTTGAGTATAATAATGTATAATATTGAGAGAAAAATTTTTTTTCGATTTTTTTCAAAAAAGGATGATGTATACACTGCCTTTTTTGCCAAAAAATGGAAAATTTTTGTTTCACTCAATATTATACTCAAACGAAAGGAAATACTAAGGGCATCAAATAAAACTACTTTTCGCTGCGAAATTCCTCTTAGTTCCTGAGAAAATGATGATTATGGAAAATCGATTATGGAAATTTTAATGCATTTCAATGCAAAATCCATACTAAATCTCAAAATTTCCCAGAGATTTATATACTGCTAAATAGCTCTTTAAATTCCCTTTCATTTGAGTATAATAATGTATAATATTGAGAGAAAAATTTTTTTTCGATTTTTTTCAAAAAAGGATGATGTATATATACACTGCCTTTTTTGCCAAAAAATGGAAAATTTTTGTTTCACTCAATATTATACTCAAACGAAAGGAAATACTAAGGGCATCAAATAAAACTACTTTTCGCTGCGAAATTCCTCTTAGTTCCTGAGAAAATGATGATTATGGAAAATCGATTATGGAAATTTTAATGCATTTCAATGCAAAATCCATACTAAATCTCAAAATTTCCCAGAGATTTATATACTGCTAAATAGCTCTTTAAATTCCCTTTCATTTGAGTATAATAATGTATAATATTGAGAGAAAAAATTTTTTTCGATTTTTTGCAAAAAAGGATGATGTATACACTGCCTTTTTTGCCAAAAAATGGAAAATTTTTGTTTCACTCAATATTATACTCAAACGAAAGGAAATACTAAGGGCATCAAATAAAACTACTTTTCGCTGCGAAATTCCTCTTAGTTCCTGAGAAAATGATGATTATGGAAAATCGATTATGGAAATTTTAATGCATTTCAATGCAAAACCCATACTAAATCTCAAAATTTCCCAGAGATTTATATACTGCTAAATAGCTCTTTAAATTCCCTTTCATTTGAGTATAATAATGTATAATATGAGAGAAAAAATTTTTTTCGATTTTTTTCAAAAAAGGATGATGTATACACTGCCTTTTTTGCCAAAAAATGGAAAATTTTTGTTTCACTCAATATTATACTCAAACGAAAGGAAATACTAAGGGCATCAAATAAAACTACTTTTCGCTGCGAAATTCCTCTTAGTTCCTGAGAAAATGATGATTATGGAAAATCGATTATGGAAATTTTAATGCATTTCAATGCAAAATCCATACTAAATCTCAAAATTTCCCAGAGATTTATATACTGCTAAATAGCTCTTTAAATTCCCTTTCATTTGAGTATAATAATGTATAATATTGAGAGAAAAAATTTTTTTCGATTTTTTTCAAAAAAGGATGATGTATACACTGCCTTTTTTGCCAAAAAATGGAAAATTTTTGTTTCACTCAATATTATACTCAAACGAAAGGAAATACTAAGGGCATCAAATAAAATTACTTTTCGCTGCGAAATTCCTCTTAGTTCCTGAGAAAATGATGATTATGGAAAATCGATTATGGAAATTTTAATGCATTTCAATGCAAAACCCATACTAAATCTCAAAATTTCCCAGAGATTTATATACTGCTAAATAGCTCTTTAAATTCCCTTTCATTTGAGTATAATAATGTATAATATTGAGAGAAAAAATTTTTTTCGATTTTTTTCAAAAAAGGATGATGTATACACTGCCTTTTTTGCCAAAAAATGGAAAATTTTTGTTTCACTCAATATTATACTCAAACGAAAGGAAATACTAAGGGCATCAAATAAAACTACTTTTCACTGCGAAATTCCTCTTAGTTCCTGAGAAAATGATGATTATGGAAAATCGATTATGGAAATTTTAATGCATTTCAATGCAAAATCCATACTAAATCTCAAAATTTCCCAGAGATTTATATACTGCTAAATAGCTCTTTAAATTCCCTTTCATTTGAGGATAATAATGTATAATATTGAGAGAAAAAATTTTTTTCGATTTTTTTCAAAAAAGGATGATGTATACACTGCCTTTTTTGCCAAAAAATGGAAAATTTTTGTTTCACTCAATATTATACTCAAACGAAAGGAAATACTAAGGGCATCAAATAAAACTACTTTTCGCTGCGAAATTCCTCTTAGTTCCTGAGAAAATGATGATTATGGAAAATCGATTATGGAAATTTTAATGCATTTCAATGCAAAACCCATACTAAATCTCAAAATTTCCCAGAGATTTATATACTGCTAAATAGCTCTTTAAATTCCCTTTCATTTGAGTATAATAATGTATAATATGAGAGAAAAAATTTTTTTCGATTTTTTTCAAAAAAGGATGATGTATACACTGCCTTTTTTGCCAAAAAATGGAAAATTTTTGTTTCACTCAATATTATACTCAAACGAAAGGAAATACTAAGGGCATCAAATAAAACTACTTTTCGCTGCGAAATTCCTCTTAGTTCCTGAGAAAATGATGATTATGGAAAATCGATTATGGAAATTTTAATGCATTTCAATGCAAAACCCATACTAAATCTCAAAATTTCCCAGAGATTTATATACTGCTAAATAGCTCTTTAAATTCCCTTTCATTTGAGTATAATAATGTATAATATGAGAGAAAAAATTTTTTTCGATTTTTTTCAAAAAAGGATGATGTATACACTGCCTTTTTTGCCAAAAAATGGAAAATTTTTGTTTCACTCAATATT